>CAJVRN010000232.1:9035000-9457500 GCA_911728415.1 Lagocephalus sceleratus | reverse complement strand
GTGTGTGTGTGTGTGGGGGGGGTCAGTGAAGACCCTGCTCTCAGCCCGAAAGAAGCCAATCAAAGCCCAACGTCAGACAGCCTTTAAAGAGCTCAGCACTTCATCTCAGTGAAAATTCCACATTATGTTAAGTATGCGATAAAGGCGTGACTTCTTTTCCCTTCAGATGGACTATAAATGAATCTAATGAATCCAGTGTGTTTAACGGAGGCCTGATGCAGTCAACTGGCCCTTTCCACTTATATTCAATTTTGTGCATCCAATATCCCCATGAAGGTAGTGATGAGATTTAAATCTTCAAAATACCAAGTATCTCCATTGACAGTTTATTCTATATATATGTATATATAAATACACCCACACGTACACACACACACACACTCTATACTATACCATTAAGACAAAATGTGTAGCCCGATAACCTGAATAAATCCATATCTCAGCTGTACCATCAGGATTAACAGACCTTCACAGTTGTGAGGACAACCCAAATGGCCTAACTTCACCATTTACAGGTACTTGCTTTGCAGATAAAATGTGTATGCCCTCCTGACCTCTGTCATGTCATATTTATTTTGTTTCAGTCATAATTTCCTGTTAATGTAAGAAATGCTGTCTGATGTCGATTGAGCAAATAGAAGGGGCGGTTGTTATTTTAAATGGATTATGGGTATTTTTTAAGGTCTGTCAACAAACAAACATACACAGAGAGGGAGGATGGTGGTTTCCTCTCAGACATTGTGGTCTGGTTTACCCTGAAATGACAGCCACTGCCACTCTGTCTCTCTTAGATCTTTATTGGGTTAGGGCTATCACAAAATAACAGGTGGCACACAGGCTGCAGGCAGTCCACTTCTGGGAAACACACACACACACACACACACACACACACACACACACACACACGCACGCACTAGCTGTTTGCAGAAGTTCATCCTCACAAACCCATTCACTGACTTAAATACATATAAAAAATGGGCAAATTGTGGTTAGAGCTCCATTCAGTCACGTCTGAATACATAAGAATATATCAGAGAGATGAAAATGAGGAAGGAGCAGGGTCATTACAGCCGAACAGTGATAGCTCTGTCGAATGATCCTTTTCCTTTTTCGAACAGCCTTGCTTGATTAAACTAATATGTCACCAGCAGACAGTCTTTCTTCCATTGCAAACACACTGCTACTGTGTGCTACTGACTCTCATGGATTATTTTGGCTTTCTCTTTATTTATTTATTTTCTTAATGCTGTCTTTCAAATGCGATGTGCTGCTCTAATATACTATTATATCCAACCTTCTTTTGTCCCTTTTGTTGCAGTCGCTCAAAGTTGTTCTGCAGTTTTGTTTTGTTTTTTATTTTTGGTACTTGTACGGGTTTATCAAACAATTTGTGTGGTAGTTAAATGGACTGCACACTCCCGATTCAATCTCTGTGGACTTATTTTCAGTTTTCACTGAATGCATTTCATTTGGAACACTACTTTTACGTGCTGAAATATTGCCATTGGGGAGAGGCTGGCCATAACATGAGGTGGACTGAGATACATTTGGTCTCCTCAGAATTGAATTTCAATAAAAATCACCATAAAAAACTTGAACCAAATTGATGTTTATATAAATCCAAAGTTATGATCTGTTCATCTATCCATCTGTCTGTCTGTCTGTGCATTCATCCATCATCATCATCATCATCTATGCATCCATCCATCCTTCATGCATCCTCCATCATCCATCCATCCATCCATGAGTCCATCCATCCATCCATGCATCCCCCATCATCCATCCAGGCATCCATCCACCATCATCCATCCATCCATCTATGCATCCATCCATCCATGCATCCATCCATCCTCTACATGTGAAGAGAAAGTGGACATGACAGCTGTATCGTTGTGCTCCTCTGAGACCTGCTCTCTCGTCTCTTGTTAAATGATGCTCTACAGCCTGGTCTTTCTGGGTCAGTCGTACTTTGATTTCTGCTGCTCTTTTTTTTATGCTTCTCTAAAACGCTCTGTCTTCCTATTCCTCCATCTCTATATCCTCCAGTTACATGAATGGAATTGTTAATCACAGGGTTTTTTTTTCTTGGGGGGGGTATCTATCTCCTGCTTGTCCAGTCGGCATCATTAGGGGAATAAAAGGATTAGATAAGATAAGAGAGTGAAGGACAGTCTGAAAGGTGAAATTGCAGGGATGGAGTGGATGGTATGGATTCTCTTAGGGTCACATCACTTGAGATTCCATAAACAACAGCATCATGCAACCTCCAGGAGGTGACCCAGCCAAGGTCGATTAGACCCATGTTTAGGTCCAGATGGCTGGCTCATCTTCATGGCTCCAACCTTGAAGCAATTCAAAAGCCCTTTATCACTTGTGCAATGCTGCCGGTGACTTTCCTTGTACCAACAAACCCAACAGCTTGGAAAAAAAGCTCTTTTCTCCTCGGCTGATTAACCACCGCCTCATTTCTGACTGCCTTTCTGGCCGTTTTTCAGCCTATCATCCTCCTAATAAGCTGTCAACATGTGACATGACATGGTCTCTGGTTCACATGAAACTTTTACCACCATACTTAAATCGAAAGCCCCCATTCTTATCCAAACACCAGCTTTCACCATTGATCTGGGAGACTGGATGATTTTTCCATCTGTGGTTTTCATCTCCACTGCTGTGGAACCTCACAAATGACCAAGGACTATAATAGTGGACCCCTGAGGACCAAAGTATGAAGATTTAATGAGCAGCACTTAAATGCAGCCAGGGTCATGTTGGTATTTTTAACCCTTGGCCACCTCTATTGATTTTGAATTAAAGCTTCCAGATGCTTCTTGCTCCTGACAGGAATCATGGAGAGCTGCTGCTTCTCCAAACTGAGTTGCTTGCATTGATGCATCTGATCACAAATGCCGAGCTGGGAGGAGACACAGAGGCGGTCCTGGGATGCGCTGCGGAGGTTACGTCACCCACCCAGGCCTGGAGCGCCTCCACGTGGAGCCGTCCCGACGACCTGGACCTGAGTCAAGAGGAAGACTTGGCGAATTATATACAAGCAGCGTTCCCAGAAATTAACAAACAAACCTGAGAAACGCCTCCTGAGTGTGATCATCACTCTGGGATGCATCCTGCATCCATATCTGCACTGCAAGTTTTCTCACTAGCACTGAAGCGCATTGCAAGATGTGGACAGGCAGGGCGAACTAATGGGGCTCCTTTGGACGTTTCCACCCCCCCCCCCCCACCCCTTAGCCAGCTCTCCTCTGCTTCCCAGCTTCCTTTGGGCCATCTCCCCTTCCCTTGGGGCGCTGGACACGTGACCTCATGGACTGGATGCCGTATTGATCCGCTGTCAGAGGAGCGGAGCACTCACAGGTTAAGCAGCAGCTGGGAGGAGTGCACGGCTCTTGCTTCTTGCATGGCTGGCACCGCTGCTGTCATTCTAATTTTACTGCCTCGGCCGCTGCAAACCTGCACACTGCAGCGTGGGTTCATGCGATAATAGAGAAGATCGGCGGCTTGGACAACCTGCAAGGGGGAAAATGACTGGTCATCAACATAGAATAAAGGGAAGCCCAATTCACATACAGATGACGTGCAGTCATTTCTTTTTAATCATCTAAATAGTTTAATTATCTGGAGAGCAGCAAGGAGCGATTAAAGGTGGAGACGAGAAAAAAAAAAGACATATTATTGGATGAATGCCAAAAGGAAAGAAGGACAAAAGAGAGGAAAGAGGATGAAGATCACACTGAGGACAGGAGGTGGGGAAAATCCGCTATAGTTGAAACATACACATTTCTGCTCAGGTTCATAAATATGAATGTACTGGTGAAAATAGATTAACCCGCCCAGAGAGACATCCAGGATTTTGTGTACAACTGGTCAGGGAGGAAGCCCCTACTGGGGAGAAATTAGTAAAATAGTAATGAATAAAGCAGATGTAGTTTGAGGTTGGTATATAAAGCTTTCCAAAAAAACAAAAAACAGGACAATACCCCGGAGCCATCATAAAATCATCCACTGGGTGAAGTCACTCAGGCTCCGTCCTCTTGCATTCAGTCTGCAGTAACAACGGCTCTGGATCACATAAAATCCATCACAGCAAAGGAACAAAAGCAGAGCCGCAACAATGAACCCGTGCAGACAGAGACACAGCATCTCTGTAGATAAGGGGAGGTGAGGGAAACAGAGCCGAGGAGTGGCTGCTACAGCTGGCTCTGCACACCAACGGAACGAACAAAGACGTGTTCTGAGCTTCGCAGATTCATACCTTCCGCAAAAGAAGGAGAAAAAAAAAAATAAGACAATACTTGTCAATTGGATCCCAACGCTTCTGCTTTGGTGCAGATGCTGCTAGGTGAGACCACAGGTCCCCGACCTGAGTCGTCACGGCGCTCGTCACCTTTCTAATGTAACACGTGTGCATTCATCACAATTCCATGGTGCCTCACCATCGTCATGCTCCTGTGAGTGCCTGCTGTATGTGTTGACAGAAAGCAATAAATCTAGATAAAGGCTTGTGCTTTTGTACAGTGTTACATACACAGCGTTATATTTATGCCTGTGTGCAGACATGTTACATTGCTTCAAGGTAGCAAAATGCTCTGTATAACTTTCCATTAAAGTTTTATAACGTGACATAACTGAGCCTTTCTCATTAAAAGTTCCCGTTCCTTTCAACAGCACCGAGGTGTCAGACAGTTATAAGTTACTGGTGAAATAAAAATGATGTATAGTCTGTACATAGGTCCATTTAAATTTAGATGACCTATAGAAGAGAGCCTCAACACTGCAAAGCTGATAGAAGATATATAGCAAAGGGAAGAGTCACGTTCAGAGGGACTGCAGGTGGAAATTAGTTTTAAACTAACTCTGGCGCAATGCATCAAATGACGATAAATATGTTACATGTTGGACAAAGGCACTTTTATGGATTAAATTAGTTCCCTGGGACATCCAGCCAGAGACTCGTGTGCAGACAGGTGGCTCCTTCAGCTTCCTCGCTGGATGCTTGAGGATCATCTTTCACCTCCTGGAGTTCAATCACTTGGCCTTGGCAGCAGACATTTCCATTTCGTTTTCCTCCAAGAGCTCCAGCTTCCCCAACTGAGGGAATAAACTTTAACCAGTCCTGTTGGTGTTCTAAAGTAAGCTTCTTTGAACATGCCTGGTTTTCAAGTAATAGCTCAGAACAGCAGTACAGAGGCATAGGAGGTAAAAGTTCCCATCTCTCTTTTTTTATTTGTTTATTTAATGTGTCTTTAAAAGCAATGGTAGAAGCCTGTAAGTAAAATTATTAGGAATAAAGAAGCGGAATTCAATTACTTATTGGAAGCGGGAACAAGCGGTAATCCAGCATCAGACTTTTCAATTTGGCTTAAATTGAAAACATTCCTTGTTGCAACGTCTGAAAAAGTCCCAGCTCACATCTCCCACTGACACGGCAACCCAAATAAAAAGCGCGAATTTGCTTAATTCTCCTGATACTTCCACAGTGGTGCAGCATCAATAGAAGGGAACCTAATTAAAAACTAATTCATCAGCCATTTTGTGAAAAAAAATGTATTAGAGAGTCTTTTCATAGAAGAGAAACGGTTTCTCCATTGAGATAGGTGGATTAATGAGTTGGAATTTTGCTGTGTCATGAAAGTCTGGAGTAGTCTCAGATCAGCTGATTTCAATATGGGAGGAGGGGATTTATAATGGCGCAGGCTTGAGAAGTTATCTTTGATTGGGCTGTCACATCATCCATCTGTCTGACATTATTTAACTTACAGACAGGGGGGGAGGTAGATGTAGAACGACCCTCCTTTGTCTCATCACATCCTTGAACACTTTAATCATAAAATAATAATAAAATGAATAAATGTTCCCCACTCTCAGACACATTTGGGTGAGTTTTTAGGTGGGGTTTGATGTGTTGTCTGCTGTATTGATCAACCAAAGCTAACATTCAGGAGAGGTACACTGAACGCATCGTTAAAGACAACCCAAAAGTGTCCGGCCGAGGGCCGGTCGGCGTTGCAAACCAACAGGCGGCACAGGGGTTGAAACATATCTGACATGGGCGCAGAGGAGGTGTTACATCATGATCTGCGCACGCCGATTGACTTGTCAACATTGAAAAATGACCATTCGTGGAGCACCACCCTGAGAGACGTTCCAGCTTAGTCGGGAGAAGGCAGACGTCTGGTGGTGGGTGAGGCGAGGTATTGGCTATCGGAACTCATCATTAATTCATGGATTCTGATGGAGGCGCCGCTAAAAAGGGTAATTAACCATGGGCGTGTAACAAATGTGAAAAGATGGCTGCGGACATCACGGACTAGATATCGCCGAAGAGTCGGTGCGCCTAAATGGAAAGAAGACTAGAATTCCCTGAAAGGTTCCTCTCCTTATGAGCATGTGTTTACCAGCATCAATCTCGTCTGTTGGTGAACTACACTCCCCGATGGGACCAATATCAGATCCCGTCAACACGGGGGCCGACTGTAATGTGCCATCTGCAGATAAACCCATCTAAGCCTTCGGCAGTATACTGTAGCGTCGCCATTATACCCTGATCGATAGATCCTCACAACCTTTCGCGGCCACGGGGATTTATTTCTATTTTTCTTCGAGATTCCCTGAGATTCTCCAGCCTAATCCCGCTACCGCTATAGCCCTGCTGCCTTTTTTCTTTTCTTTTTTTTTTTTTTTGAAGACGTAACCTTCAACAGCCAGCGTGGAAAAGGTCTACGGAAGGAAAGCACAAATGATGATGAAGAAAACAGCAGAGGGAGGAAGGGGGGGCAATACAGGGATAAGGGGATAAAGGGGATGGAGCTCTTAACAACTGAGCTGTTTCGCGTACCTGCTCAAAAGGTTGGGAATTCATTCCGAACTCAACAAGGCCTTGGCTGGATTTTTCCTCACCTGAAGGGTCATTTCTTCCTTTTCCTTACTTTCCATGTTTTAGTGCAAAACCCTTCCAGATGAGTGCCATCTAAATAATGGCTGTACTATGATAATGGGTAGCCCATCACCAGCGAACGATTGGGATGATTCAAAGTTTTAGAGGAGCCCTTGTCTCTTTAATTTTACAATTAACGTTTCCCACTTCCTCAAGTCCACATTCTCAGGGTTTTGGTTTTAGCTGTTCCAGTTGAAACAGAGGTCCTTGAAGCAGTTCAATCTTTATTTTTCCTTCTTGTTTTCAGTTTTGAAAATTCTGATCTGTGCTGCGCTTGCTTCTGGGTCCTTCGGAGTGTCCTCTCCAGACAGGCTGTGCCAGCTGGTTTGAAAACAGGCTGTCTTTGTGGTGTCACATTTGGGTTCCAGTTTCAACAGCGAGATCTCAGCACTTCTGCTGCATAGCTACTGCCCCCCCCCCGTTCTGAATAATAGATGCTCCATATAACTCTTTCTATATGTAAACACACACAGCAAATGTGCTGTTAAATGATCCCGCAGTGCCAATGTTGAGTTCAGCTTTGTTTTGTAATATTAATATTTGCTTATTGTCAGTTATCACTGAACTGGCTTCTCTGATATGAGCTGCTTTTCACAGCTGCAAAAACAATTTAACTGGACCACTTGATGGGGTGAAAAAAGGCTTAATGGATCTGTTTTTATTTGCAAACTTATTTAGGACCTAACAATATATCACAATTGTACTGACAAGTTTCAATTTCCGGGAAATATGGTGTTTTCCCAGAAAAAAAAACTTCCAATGAACAAAAAACCCTTCAATTTAAACAGTAGTAATAATGAACACACTATTTTATCAGCCAAAGTAAACAACATGATTCAGCCTGAAAATAAAAAGCGTTGACGTGTGCTGAGCTGACCTTGTGGAGTAGAGTGCTTGTGCTGATGCAGATGGCTGTCATCTTTGGTACGTGGAGGATATTCTCCTCTAAATTAAACCATTGCTAATGCCTGCGGAATGATGATGTTTGTGGAAGCTTTCATTATAACCCCATCAAAGCTGCCCTCGCGAATGCGCATGGTGTTTAAAAGACATATGCTGGGTCTGTTTTGCTGGTCAAAAATCTTTTGAATGTGTTCATCTGGAAACCTTCAAGGTTTGAAGCTGTTCCCTGTCTGTGTTTTGAATGAATAATTCTGATTTCTCCTCCTGAGCTGCTGGAAGAAAAGGCGTTCCGGAGTGGAACCGTCGGATCCGATCACAGATCAGGTCTTAATCCAAACCGCTCCGCCTTTGAAACAGGAAACAAAATCAAGCGCATCGATAAACCTGTTCGCTCAGGCAGAGGAGAGGGGTGATAACGGAGCTCTTGCTAGTCAAATGTTTCGTTTAATACTAAACATTAGTTCATAGATTCACAATGACAAGACTGTAGGGGATTGGGCTGGGATTTGGAAGATCTCTGGTAGGATTGGGAAGTAGGCTTGCATCAGGAGAGGTGTGGGGGTGTTTTCAGAGCACTGCTGATGTGCCCTTGAGCAAGCTCCCAAATCTCATAAATGCTCAGAGCACCTGTTGGGCTGCTTGCTTGCTCCAACAGCCCTTTCTTAATGACTGCATGTGTTCATCGTGTGTTAACACGTACTGTGGCATGTACGCCCCCCCCTCCTCCCTGTGGGATTAATAAAGCATTCATCCTCTTCTTTCATCTCCTTCATTTCCTGTGAAAACGCGTCTCGCCCCTCGAGGTGACTCACCTCATTTCAATCATCAGCAACCATTCGGCCAGCCTTAACGACACGTCATCAGTCGTTTTGGCGCCTTAGCAGCCACCACAGCAGCCGCTGTGCAATCTGGATGTAGACGCTCCGTGGCCGTTTATAAATCTCAACCCTCGGCTGTAGATCGCGGACTCATAACCGCGTCCAGACGTAATTAAAACAATGCTTTCCTTTAGTCAACTTCATTGGGGGTTTAGGCTGAAGTGGGGGGGGGGTGCTTTGCTGGGAATCCAATTTCAGTTGCGTGTAGTGAAATGAAAATTAGAGTCCACGGCCGTGCTCGATCACATGCAGGCACCCATCCACAGCCCACATGAGGGTGTGAGCGGGGTAAAACGGGAAATCATTTTTGGTGTCAGCAGCGAAAAAAAAAAAAAAAAAAAAAAGAAGAAACAGGCGACGTGAACTAAAGCAGGTGCTCGAAAAGCATCGGGGAAACAGTTACCAGCCGGTCCCTGCCTTCAGCTTGCTCTAAGGGAGGCACTCTGACTATTGATTGATGGCTGTTATTTATATATAAGAACAACTAAGAAGCTGAAATAGATCAAAGCTATGGTTGTTTGATTTTCTGTGAGCTTCGGCAAGACTTGAAAGAAGCGCTGTCCTCTCCTTTTTGCCGCAACACACTCACACATACAGGCAAGCAGCCAATTAACATGATGCAAAACCATAATTAGAACAGTCTTTACTCGCTCCCTGCTGGTATTTACCCTGTAGTGAAGATAATGGTGTAAGGTATGCAGTATACCTACAGTAGTAGTTCAGAAAGTGAGAGGGTCTGTTTGTGTGTGTGTGTTTGTTTGTGTGTGTGTGTGTGTGTGTGTGTGTGTGTGTAAGAGAGAGGAAGAAGTCTAGATTTTCAATGAACCTTGCATTTCGATGCAACGGATCATGAACTGTTTGCTACAATTAAACTATTTGAATGTATTATCAGAGATTTTGCCAAAGCCCTGCGTGCAACTATCTAAATCAGATTTAGATAGTTGCAGCGTGGCTTTAACGGCCGACATCTTAAAGACCCCCTTCTAAAGTCTTTAGCTCCGCAGCTACTTTAACTGCCGCATTCTGCGGGAACAGCTTGAAAAGAGCAACATTAAATTCAAATTAACGATGTTGTGCGGGCTTCAAGAACCAGTGGAGTTCTGATGGTAAATCACAGTTTGCATCTTTGTTGAGCCAGAGTACAGTTTCTAAACTTCAGGCTGAGCTGAGGTTTGCCATATTAATGAAATAACAGCTATTTCAACTCATAAGAGCTTTTAAGCTTAATCTTGAATACTTGATCATTCGTTTTAACATATGCTGCTTTTTCCCAAATAATAAAGTCTACAACTTCATCCACTGTGTCTGTTTCCTCTGCCCTTCTCCCTTGTTTAGCACACACACACACACACACACACACACACACACACAGACACACACACACACACACTCACACCCTGCACTGTACATGGGCTAATCGTTGAAATTCTCCTCATGTTGGCCGTATTTGTGTGTCTGCTCTATTTGTCCCCCAAACTGATTCGAAAATCGCAGACTGATCGTCCTCTGCCCAACCAAGCCTAAATTTGAGTTTCCCGATTGCAGCCTGATACATCTTCCTGTGTTTACGCGAGTGCATGTGCGTGTGTGTGTGTGTGCGTGCATGTGCGTGTGTGGATCAGGATATGTCCGTCCCTTTCCTCCATATCTGCTGCTGCAGTTCAGCTCTGTATTCTGGTCACACAGTCGAGTCCCTTAATGGCCTCCGAACGCTCCGAAGTGAGTGAAAAAAACCAAAATCCGCGTTCAGGTCAGAACATTTTCATGTTAGAAGCACATGTTCGAGATAGGTAATTCATTTCCAACCAGGTGCTTTGAATATATTTTAATAATCCTTTCTCTTTACAAGATGGCTACTGTTGTTTCCACAGTGGGTGGGCTTTTCATCTGTTGACTCGTAAATACAGACTGCTCTCCTGCAGTATTGAAGAAGAATTCCATCTGTCTGGAAGAAATAATCAGAAAATGTTCATGAATTCAGAAGTTTTGCTTTTTCTCATTCTGGACTTTTTTTTTCCCCTGTCCATGTTTTCTTCTTAATTTGTGATTTAAAAAAAAAAAAACTAACACCTTTTGTCACATTGGTTAAAACTCTCACTATGGCCTGATGTGAGTAAAATGATGTGTGAGAAAATCAGCCCCATCTGATGCCTCTAATGTGATTTGTAATGAAATGAGGAAAATCAAGCAATCGGAGACAGGAGGCGTGACTGATGAGGTGTCGATCATTTCATGTGCACTCAGAGGGCCTAAGTCACCATTCCTACTCCTCCGTGGAACTCTAAATAGAGAACAAAGAGAGAAATTCAGTGGACATTGCCTCAACTAAAATGTGGACCTAAATAAGAAGCTGCTAATCAATCAAACTTAACATACAAGATTTAGTTTGCTGATTATGTTCATTATGAGAACGTCTTTGGTCAGATGCCCGAGGGAAGGGCGGGGTTAGTGAAGCAAGGCTTGCTCAAAGTTTTAAAATTGCAAGCTGTGCCTGTAACTTTTATTCAATAGAATGCATTTATATATCACCCATTAATGATGGAGAGCTGTCAGATATTAAATATTTCTTGCCTTTCTAAAAACTGACTCAAAGTGAGGTTTGTTTTTTTGACCAAAGTTGTGAATGTAGCAGTTCAGTGATCACTTGAACCCACACGTATTCGTCTGTCTGCGACATTGATCGCAGGTTTTTTCCATGAAAGCTTTGGGGTAGTGCTTATGTGGTTCTCCTCTATCCTCCCTACTTTTACGAACCAAACTTGCGAGCCCGGGTGGACTCATATCCGGCTGGATTTGGTGATGCAGCAGCTGACAGATCAGAAAGCATTGCATTTTTCAAAACACTGCCTGTTTAAAAAAAAAACAAAACACACTGTTGCATAATAACAAGCGAGCCTGATGAAAATGACTGCCTTATGCTGACTGCTGAGCTGAAAAGAGAAGCTGTTTAGGTTCTCTTTGGACCAATCCCTCACAGTTCTTCTATTTCTGTTATCAGAATTTATTTTACACATGGGGACGTGTTCATATTTGATCATGTCAAATAAAAACTGGCCCACGACCGTTGTCAGTGACGAAGAAAAAATCAAAGGAACACTTTGAGCTGGCCGCAAACATTGGTGGAGGTCTCATGGACAGTCAGGCATCAGAAACAGTCTCTCTCAGTGGGCCTGTGAACAGATACATGATGCAGCCCTGGTGGGGGTTCAGGAATGTGTTTAGACTGGATCCCTGATGACATTTCGACATGGCAGCTGAAGACATGAACATGACGGTGTTTTATCTTCTGCTATTGTTCAGAGGGACACAACACTGTCCCCAAAAATAGAGACTGTATACAGAGTGTTGGGGAGCTGTCTCCACCATAACTGCCATTCATATATATGTATATGTAGACACATTTATATGTACACATGTGCATATATATAGACATATACATGCATGTACAGTGGTCCCTCGCTGATTTTTTTTTAGTGTAATTTTTTTTTTTTTACAGCATTCAGTATGAATGCGTTCAGCTAGCCATGTTCAATCTAGCAGTGCTGTATGTTTTCTACCCGAAACCAAGTATTAAGCTTTTAAGTTTTAAGTTTAAACTATGTTGTTTTCTGATTTAAAAAAAAACATAATTTTGATGAAACAAACTGTAGTGAAAAGGCACCTGCGGTTGCACCCAAGAGGCGGCAGAAGAGGTTTGAAATTTGTGTGTTTAAATAAGTAGTAGTATTGAAAGAAGCGTATAAATAGTATAAATAGGATAGTGTTTTAATAGAGAGTTTAAATAAGAGAGAGCTGTGAGAAAATGTGAATGCCTGTGAGAAACGTGCATAAAAGTGTGTCGTTAGGGGCTTTACGGCTTTAAAACATGTAAAATAATTGGAAAAAATAGAGCTGTTTACTTCGCGGATTTCGCCTATTGTGGGTTATTTCCAGAACGTATCCCCCGCGATAAACGAGGGACTGTATATGTTTGTGTGTGTGTATATATATATAGTTGGTCTGAATAAATAGGGGAGGCACAGCTCAGTGGAACTGTGCTTGACTATGGCACCCAGGCTATATTGTCGAGCACAGATCTACTGAGCTTTCAGCACGGAGCGCATCGTCAGAGGATGACAAAAATAAATAAAATAAATAAATACATTTGCATATAGTTCATTTCATCATTCATAGTCAGTACTTAACTGAAACCGTTGCACCAAACAGTTCAATACAAATATGTATATTGTTGCACCCCTAATTTAATAATGGAATAATGTACGTGTATATACACACTTAAACATGTGTATATGTGTGTGTGTGTGTTTATATATAATGCTATTTCTCATCTGTGTTATGGAGATATTTTACTGAACACTGTTGGTGGTATAATGCTGCCATATTTCCAGTGAGGTTATCTGGCATTGAATCTGTTTGGGTCAGAAACACCAGCAGCTCTCTTGAGTGCTGTCGGCTTATGCCCATCACCGCTGAGGCCCTGACAGTGACGTGGAACATCAACACGTCGGTTTAGTTGTTTTTCCACACACCCCTCAGTGGTGTGAAACAGGGGTCACTGAGAGAGCGTGGGGAAAGTTCTCTGTCTGAGCCTGCAAGTAAGGACCACTTTGAGAGGAGTAAGAGGTAAGAGATGGTGTGTGTGTGTGTGTGTGTGTGTGTGTGTGTGTGTGTGTGTGTGTGTGTGTGTGTGTGTGCACGCACGCACACACACACACGTGTCTGCCTGCAGTGTGTAAAAGTCCATGGTGGCGGAGGGATCAATGTAAACGTGTTGAGAGGGAAAGATTATGAAGCCACACTTGGGACATATCGATTGGCTGGAGGAGCTTGTCCCACCCTCTACTGGGTCACTCCTCCTTTATCAATTCTCGTTACGACTTCTCTTCCACAGCGCAGCCTGCCAACAGAGTTGCCGTCTAAGATGTCTTTAAACGGCCACGCAGGGAATCAGAGCATTTGTCAAAAATGATGTGACAATTTTCCGACACAGATCCAAACACAGAGGCAACCCAGGCCGCGTAAGGACAGAGCCACGCAAACTTGGAAATGGAATCGATAAAAATCAATCCTGCTGTCATTTCCTGTTTTATCTATAAAGGATACCAGATCTTTATATGAAATAAGCTGGGAGAAACACTGGTATTGTTGGTATCAGAACATAAAGGAAAACGCTCAGCTAATGCTCAAGCAATGCCTGGTTGACTCCATTACTAACATATAGGATTAATCTAACTAATTATATGAATCACTTCAATGTTTTAGTTATGTGTTATGTAATTTGGAATTTTGTGGTATCTAAAAACGATACCTAACAAATCAACAAATTCATCATTGACACAATGAACAGGTAGAGCATGTTGGAACCCAATGTGGAAGTGAAGCGTTCAACTAAGCAATTATAGTGTGTCTTCTGTCACATGTTGTCTGGGTTGCAGCAGTTTTGGGGCCCTATAAAGCCTCTCCCCTGCTGCTTCCTCCAGCTCCTCCACGGGGAACGTTGAGAACTTCCAGGGCGAGATGGAAAATTCAGTCCCTGAGGCGTGCCCTGAGTCCACCTCTGACATGCCTGCACTCCTCCCCAGGGAGACATCCAGGCATCATCCTAAGAAGAGACCCGGACCATCAACTGGCCTCACCACAGGCCAGGCTCAGAATACAGATTCACCCATGAATTAGGATTTGGTTCTTAATCCAGCTCAGCTGTCAACGGAACTTTAGCACTTAAAAAGTTATATAGCAAAATCACAAAGCTTCAAAAATGTTACGATGTCTGCAAATCACACTGTGATCTGTAGTGAGAGCAGGAAACAGGTGTAGGAGAAGCTAGAGGGGTGGAGGTTAATGAAGGTTAATGAAGGTTAACAGCAGCAAGATGGAGTATATGTGTGTGAATGAGAGGGACCCAGGTGGAAGAGTGAGGTCAGAGGGAGAAGAGATAAAGAAGGTGGAGGATTTTAAGTACCTGAACAATGGAACGTGTGGAAAAGAGGTGAGGAAGCGTGTATAGGCAGGGGGTTAGGGTTAGATCAATCAATCAATCCATCAATCTTTATTTATATAGCGTCTTATACAATCAAAATTGTTTCAAGGCGCTTTACAGAATCCCAGGGCCTAACCCCAGACAAGCAACAGTGGCAAGGAAAAACTCCCCTTTAACAGGAAGAAACCTTGAGCAGGACCAGGCTCATGTAGGGGGACCCTCCTGCTGAGGGCCAGCTGGGTAAAGAGAGAGGAGAGGAGAGGGAGAGGAGAGGAGAGGAGAGGAGAGGAGAGGAGAGGAGAGGGAATAAGGGGGAGGGGGGCAGAAAACTACACGGGAATCAGCATAACTAGTCTGCTTGATGAGGAGGAGGAAAGGAGAGGAGAGGAAACCATGACCCAGTGGTGTGACAGAGGCCTGTCAGGTGATCATGTTTCCGGACCCTGGCAGCCTTGGCCTATAGCAGCATAGCTAAGATGTGACCTAACGATCAGACGACACCCTAAGTATGATCATTTGTCTGTCTATGATAGTAACTGGAACTACAGAATTAGTTACAATAAGCTTTTTCAAAGAGGTAAATTTTTAAGTCTGATCTTAAAAGTAGCGATGGAGTCAGCCTCCCGGACCTGGACAGGGAGCTGGTTCCATAGCAGGGGGCCTGGTAGGTAAATGCTCCACCCCCAAATCTACTCCTAAAGACTCTGGGAACCACAAGTAGACCAGCGTTCTGAGAGTGGAGCGGTGTATTGGGCTGATAAGGTATCAATAGCTCCTTCAGGTAGGATGGAGCTAGGCCTCTGAGGACCTTGTAGGTCAAGAGGAGGGGTTTAAAAATTATTCTAAGTTTAACGGGCAGCCAATGAAGAGACGCTAGTACAGGAGTTATGTGATCTCTTTTGTCAATACCTGTCAGAACTCTGGCTGCAGCATTTTGGATCAACTGGAGGCTTCTTAAAGAGTTGTTTGGACACCCTGATAATAAAGAATTACAATAATCCAGCCTGGAAGTAACAAATGCATGGACTAACTTTTCAGCATCATGCCGCAACAGTAGCTTCCTGATCTTTGTAATGTTCCTCAGATGAAAAAAGGCACTTCTAGAGACTAATTTGATGTGTGAGTTAAAGGAGAGATTTTGATCGAAACTTACTCCTAGATTCCTTACAGAGAGACTAGATGCTAAGGAGATACCATCTAGTGTGATAATGAGATCTAACCTATCCCTGAGAGGTTCATGACCAAACACCATGACCTCAGTTTTTCCTGCGTTAAGGAGGAGGGAATTTGAAGACATCCAGGACTTTATGTCTTTAAGACAGGTTTGGAGCTTCACTAACTTCTCTGTCTCCTCTGGTTTCATAGATAAATAAAGCTGAGTGTCATCAGCATAACAATGAAAATTTATCCCTGCTGAATAATGTTCCCTAAGGGAAGCATGTACAAGGTGAAGAGGATTGGTCCAAGTACAGAACCTTGAGGAACTCCGTGGCTAACCTTACTGCATAAAGAGGGAACGTCATGGACATGACAAACTGGTATCTATCAGATAAATATGATCTAAACCAGTCTAGTGCTGTCCCTTTAATCCCAATCATATATTCCAGTCTCTGTAACAGGATGCTGTGATCAACTGTATCAAAAGCAGCACTGAGATCCAGCAGAACCAGCATAGAGACCAGTCCATGATCTGAAACTATGAGAAGATCATTAGTAACTTTAAGAAGTGCTGTTTCTGTGCTGTAGTGAGCTCTAAAGCCTGACTGAAACATGTCAAACAGGCTGTTCCTCTGCAGGTGCTCCAGTAACTGAGGCACCACCACCTTCTCAAGAATTTTAGAAATGAAAGGAAGGTTGGATATTGGCTTATAATTTAAATACGTCAGGATCCAGTGATGGTTTTTTAAGCAACGGCTTAATCACTGCCACCTTGGAGGACCGGGGTACATAACCTGTCACTAAGGAACCATTGATCTGGTCTAGGATAGGACTGCGTATTCAACAGGTGTGTTGAGATGGGATCTAAAAGACACATGGTGGATTTCTGAATCAGTGATGACACCTCAGAAAAATATATAGGGCTGAAGGAGTTTAAGGGCTCATTGGAGAACCTGTATGTTCCCACAGTCAACACATCTGGTGATGGTCCAGTTATTGGGATGGCCTGGTTAGCTTTCCCTCTGATAGCTAGAACTTTATCAATGAAGAAGCTCATGAAATCTTCACCACTAAGGGAAGAAGGGATACGTGGGTCTAAAGCAGTGTGACTCTTAGTTACCGTATTTTCATGACCATAAGGCGCACCTAAAAGTCTTAAATTTTCTCCAAAATGTACGCCGCGCCCTGTGGGGCGGTGCGCCTATTGTGTTGTTGTGAGATGCGAACGTAGTAGAAGACAAGGGGCGTGGCGAGAATGGCAAGGGGTGTGGCGTGATCGTGCAGACGGCGCATAAGAAGAGCACGAGCACGCAATGAGGAAGTGCACGTGCGCTCTGAACCAGGACTAAATCAGGACTAAATCAGGTCTAAACCAGGATTAAACCAGGTCTGAACCAGGACTAGACCAGTAAAGTGAAACATGCATTTTGCTGTTTGTAATTTTCACAATGTCTGGTTTGCACTGATATATTCCGAGTCCCGAGCCCGCACAGATGTTTTACCGATACGTTTTACTCTGCCCGCGCCCTATAACCCGGTGCGCCTTTTGTATGTGTTAAATACCAAAAACACACCCGTAACTGAAGCTGCGCCCTATAACACGGTGCGCCCTATGGTCGTGAAAATACGGTAATTTGGCCACAGTGCTGAAAAGAAACCTGGGGTTGCTCTTATTTTCCTCAATTAAAGAAGAATAATAGGCTGTTCTAGCCTTGCGAAGGGCCTTTTTGTAAACTAATAGACAGTATTTCCAGGCTACATGATAGCTGTCTATTTTACAAGAATGCCACTTCCTTTCCAATCTTCGCACTTTCTGCTTGAGGGTCCTGATATGTTAATTATACTGGGGGCACACCTCCTCTGATTTACTATTTTCTTTTTCAGGGGGGCAACAGAATCAAGCGTGATTCTCAGTGAGGCTGCTGCACCTTCAGCAATGGAGTCGACCTCATCAGGGCTAAGATCATAATGATTGATCCCTGGGGAAACACACGGTGGTCCTGGGATTAGCACAGGGATCACTTCCTTAAACTTAGCTACAGCATTATCTGAAAGACACCTGCTATAGTTAGACTTTATTCTGAGCATAGAAGAATCCTTAATCATAAATGTGAAAGTGATCAAAGAATGGTCTGACAGGAGTGGGTTCTGAGGGAACACTGACACATGTTCTACCTTAACACCATAAGTTAGAACTAGATCTAGGGTGTGGTTGAAGGTATGAGTTGGTTGGTTTATCTGCTGGAGGAAACCAACTGACTCAAGTCAAATGACTCAAATGAAGTCATTTCTAAAGCTGTCATTTACAACATCTACATGCATATTAAAGTCTCCAATGATAAGGACTTTGTCTGTTCTAAGGACCAAGTCAGATAAGAAATCTGAGAACTTCCTATCTGAGTTTCTATGGAGGCAACTGATTTGCTGTGGCGACCCCTGAAGGGAAAAGCCAAAATAATAATAATAAGAAGAAGACAAAGAAGACAATGCTTCAAAGTGTAGGAAACAGAAAAAAATGTGTCATTTAGGAAACTTTTGGGAAACTTTTGATTTAAAGCCGCTGGAAACATTCTTGCGATCTGCGTGATCGGAAGTCCAACAAAACTCTAGTCAAGTTCAGCCTTTCGAACGGACTAAATCCAATCAACGCAGGACAAATCGCTTGAATGCTTTTCCAACAACAACATGACTCAGGCAATTAATTTTGTTAGAGCACTCCACCAAGTGAAGCACGTGGCGTTTGCGTCTTCCCGACACCACGTCTCCAAGCGGTAATAAACTGATGTTCCACAGGTGAGCGCATCCAGCTTTGTGTTTCTGGTGCAGGATTAAAAGTTGTTTTTGTGTTTGAATATTCTGCTAAAGAAACTGCGCTTGTTGCTTTAAGTGCTGGAAGTAAAACTTTGTTTAGGGCGTTCATTTAATATCCAAACTTCCACAGAAATTTGAAATTAAATGAAACAGCCTTTCACAATAAGCATAACGTGCATCAATTGCATGACAGCGCAACAGCCCAAGAGAGAGAACAGACCTGAGGAGATGCACATAACCAATTAACACCCCCTCGGTCTCGAAAAAAATCACTAAGTGTGGAGTGAGTCATTACGAGAGATATGTGAGATCAGGCAGGGAAAAAAAACTGGGAGACTATTACATCACAGTGTGGCGTGCATCTTGATTTGGAGAGCTTCATTTGCATGAAAAAATGCTTCAGTAACAGTTATGTTTGCCATATTGTTATTGCAATACAGTTTCAAGACCTTGGAGATTTTCCAGGGTACATTTCAAGCTGCACATAAAATACATCATTTATGTGCCCAATATGTACTGCAGTGGTTATAAATATTTTGATTGAATGAGTTCCACATACAGAAAATGAATTAAATCCTAAGTATGCTTTGATTTGGAAGACCCAGTCAACCCCCCCTTCCACCTCCTCCTTCTAGAGGAAGTCGAGGTGGACGGGAAAAGAACACAGTACAGATGTGCACACACATGAACCCCCCCCACCCCCACGAGCACACAAACATGCCTACACGGTGTGATGGATGAAAGCGCTCCCTCCCCAATGACACTGACAGCTTGCGCAAACAGACGGTATAATCAGCAGTTAAAGGTCACGTTAATTACACACGCGCGGCCGCGGCGAGCGCGGCCTTGCACGTACATGCAAATACGCGCGGAGATTGTGCACACGATCCGGCCATATTTGCACCTTAATGACTTGTGCTGTCGCGAGTTAAAGACACAGTCAGAGAAGATGGACTTCCTCTGTGGTGTTTGAATTTGAACTGCTCAGTGGCTTGTGGCCTTATCACCATCGCTACTTCATTAATGCAGAGGATCGCTGCGTCCGCACCAGTTTAACAATACTGGCCGGCTGACAGTTTAGGTTTAGGGTGATTTAATTTAATACCAGTCACACATGCACACACACACACACACACACACACACACACACACACACACACACACACACACACACACACACACACACACACACACACACACACACACACATTTGATTTTGCAAACAGGCTAAACAGTTTCTTTGGAACAAAGAACCTGTAAGATGAAATATGGTTTTGCATGTAAAATAAATTATTTTAAACATAATTCTTAATCATTTTCACTGAGGGGGCGGGAATTGTCACGTGAGGGGGGGCATTGCCCCAGGCCTGACACATACACGTGCACACACACACGCACACAAAGATGGTTGATTCAGATGCCTGAAGTGCTGTTATCTTCTACTGATTCTGCCTGTTTGCTGCCACAGTTTGCAGAAAAGCTGTGCAAGCAGTGTTGAAGTTGATGAGAGCACAGTTTCTGGTTCAGCTACAGCCCAGGTGGAAATCCAACAGTCAGAGTTGTCCTTTTTTTCTTTTTTTTTTTTTTAAAGACGGACAACTCCTTTTGGCTTCATGCTGATCTTGTAAAAGAGAACTACTCAGTAGGTAGAAAGACCAAAACTGAATAAGCTCCTGAAAAAAAAAACTGTTTTATGGTTTGACTTGCTAAACTTACATTTCTACCAGTAATGTGTAAACACTGTTCATGTGGTTAACACTGCTCTTATCGCACATTAGCCTCAGGACTTCCAAACACATCTGAATATCAGTCTGAATCTGTTAGTTTTATTTGCAACTGCATATGATTCAAAATTACCTTCTCTTCTATAAGTACTGAAATAAGGTAGATGGAATGTTATAATGCATGAGATCGTCCTCCTCACATCGCTGCTCTGCGTGTTTATACATCTGCAGGTGTGATCCTGCTGCTTTCTTCAGCATGGCTGTGCATCTGACTTTTTTTTTTTTCTTGATAAGCAATGAATAGTAATTGTAAACCATGAAATCCCTCTTTTGTGAGTCTGATTCCATGTTGTTTTTTTGTCCCTCAACAGGAAATGCAATCCTGCTTTTGCTCCAGGCTACAAAGCTTCTAATGTAGTTACTATTGTCGTTTGTCCAACATCCACCCACATCGCTCTATCGCTCCATCTTATCCTGTCCTGTTTTATTCCTGTCTCTCAGGCTTCTGTCCTCTTGCACAATTAAAGGAAACACTCATTCCTCTTAGTCCCCCCTCTATCCATATTTCTCTTTAAACGTGTGTCGACTCGTGATTCTGGGGGTGCTCAGGCAGGATTTCTTTCATTTCACTGATATAGTGTCCACTGAGACGGGAAGGGGGCAAAGATGTGATTAAATTCTTTTCTTTTTTTTTTCTTGAAAATTAAAAAAAGGCTGGTTGTTGATGCAGCAGAAGATGGAGGAGGGAGGTGAACCACCAGTTTAAGGTTCAGTGTTATAATTTCAGGATGTCTGTCCTCCCTGCTGACATTGTCAATCACAGCGCTGCCAATCAAATGTCAGAGATGCAAGCAAACACAGAATCCTAGTAAACGCCCACATGCTTGCTCCTTCCATTTCTCTCTCTCTCACTCACACACTCACTCACACACACACACATGCACACTCACACATCCTCATATTTTTATCTTTCATAGACATAATGTAATACTCAGATCCTTACCCTAACCCTTAATCCTAATCTGAGCCCAATTCTATCCTAAACTTTGACCCCTTAATGCCAAGTGCTATGAATTCACAGCGGATAGAAGGTATTTATTCGTGTGAAACCCTGTTTGTGCACATTTGACACGTACCCTTTTTCAAACACTATCTTAGGGACTGGTCTGAATGAGAATTACAGCCAGTGATAATTAATAGTTTGGTAATTGTTACCTATTATGTCCAATTATAACCAACCCATGTCCTATAGAGAAATGGACAATCTATAACTAAGCATCAGCATCAGCTTGAAAACAAAAACACAGGTTATTTATTTTTACTATAATTGTACATCAGTTCAGGCATCAAGAGGTTAAAAACAGGTCTTGAACCCCAAACAATCCTTTCAGAATGTGGCCACCAGTCAAAATGGTCCCACTGTGCCTGTTGGAAATGTTATTTTGCTAGAAAAATTAATAGTTTGGTCCCCATATGTAACAAATACCAGAATACACAAACACACACACCCACACCCACATAAACACACACACATACACACACACCTACACAACTATAAATCAAAGCATTAACTGTGCTCACTGGTTTAGGACGGGCTACTTCTTCACACCATATGCATCATGATTTGCTAATTTATGGCCTGGGCTCACCTCAGTACACACAAACACACACACACCTACACACACACACACACACACACACATTCGTCAGCCTTCATATGTCCCTCTCAATAAGACCACCAGAGCAGGAGGTAATTCCGACTGAGAGACTTAAAATGTGCCAAGAAACATGGTCAGGGATTTTAGCATATTTCGATTCCATTTTTATCTGTCAAGAGTCATCAACAGGCACAGATCACCAGAGCACATGATAGGTACGTCCAGGGGATAGGAACTGAAGTACACAGAGATGGAGTGTGAAAAAAAAAAAGAGGGGGGGGTGAAAAGTGACGTCGATTAGGGCTCACGCAGGACAAGAGACATTGGTTCAAATGATTGAGCTCAAAGCCACAGTGGGCAAGAAGTGTGGGAGGATTTAGTAAAGACAGAGGACAGAGGAATTATGCCCCCCCCCCCCCTCCGACTATTAGCCTGGAGCGCTTGGGAAATAGGGGTGGTGGGAGAGGCATGGAGAAAGGGTCCTCTGCAGGTAGAGATAGGCTGGCAAATCAACTTAGTCAAGCTATCAACAGGGACTCTAGACAGGAAGAGATTTAGGCAGGATGGCAGAGGGACGGGTTGAAACGCTTATCCCACGCCTCTATTTACTAGATGGAGATAAAACACTGCAGTGGAGGACAAAGAAGACGGATGGAACGTGACGTATGTGTGTGAGTCGGCGCGTGTGTGTGTGTGTGTGTGGGTGGTGTCTCGGCTCTTTCCTGCCGGGCTGCTGTCCGTGGTGCTGAACTGGTGCTGTTAGGAGGAGGTCGGGAGGTGAAGCGCGCTTTTCGGCCAATCTCACTCTCGTTTCAGGCACGGCACAAACCAGTCAGCGGGTCACCGCCCCTTTTTCCCTTCACATGCCAGCATCACAGCAGATTTCCATTAGTGGGACTGGCTTTGAGTAAATGGAGCGCGCGAGCGTGCATGCTTTACATGTGTGAAGCAAATTGGTTTCGAGCGTCTTTAATTAGTCTTCCATCTCTCCGTGTTGTCACTCAACAAAAGGAAGCCTGAAAGGAAGTATGGTGAAGGTGACGATGGCTCGTCTGTATAGTATCCATCTGGACACGTGTAATTTCAGTTTAATGTTTTTGTTCATATCCCAAGCGCACGCTGATGAGAACACGGTGTTTTTATTTAAAAAGGCCACAGTTTAAAGAGCTATAATTAGTGTGGAGTGTGGGAGGAAGAGTAAAAAGTCATTAACATAAAGGAATGTATAGTCCAGGTTATGGTTGTGTGAGGAAAACAGAAAGAAATCATTAGGATCAATTAACAAATCATCAATAATGACATCATGGTGTGACAAGCTACTGTGTATTTGAGCACAGCTTACAAACATGTAGCACCTCCAGTGTAGGATATAAAGTATATAGTGATGAAAAGGCTGGAATAAGTAATAGATTACATCATCAATATCAGTTTACCAGGCCATGTTGCAGCTGTGGGTGGCCACAGTGTTTAAAGGGATTCAATTATACTGAATAATTGATACTTAGATACATATTTATCAGGTTTGTCTTCTGGGAAAATAGTTTCCACAAGATCATCCAAATTAAGGTTAGTGGTAATCTTGATTTATGTGGATATATATAATTTTTTTTGCTTAAAGTGAAGATTGTTCTGTGATACAGAGCCATCTGGTCAAGTTGGAACTAAACAGGTGATAAACTGAGACTATAGCAGACTAGCCCTGGTGACAGTGAGATTCTGGAAGCGGGTAGCCCAAGACAGCTGTTACCATGGAGACCATGGAAAACAACCAAATCAACAGTGTGAAAGGTTATGCCTGATAGTATGTGTAATTTTTTTCAGGTTTCTGAAGAAAGAAAGAACAGACGTTTCACCGAAGATGTGGGAATCGATCCGGTGGGGGTGCTGGAAATGAGACTTTTGCTAACCAAAGAAATAAACTTTAATATGTTTGATGAGACTATTAAAGACTTGGTCATACATCGCCAATTATTTAAATTCAAATGCATTTAGATCTGCAGTAAATAAGCTTGTGGGTTTCTTGTCTCCAGTATTCCACTGGCAACCCCCCACTGGCACCTGTCATCTAACCCCACCCTGTTAAAAGAAAAGATTGGTGAAAATTGGTGTAAGATCTGCTGCTCTTTCTTCACCTCCAAAATGGTTTCACTCGGGACCCCACCCACCCACCACACACACACACACACACACACACACACACACACACACACACACACATTTAACGGACTTGAAATGGCTGAAAGTTCCAGAAAGAAATCACAACTTTCAGCTTTATTTCCTACACTTTAAAAGGACTTGGAGTCAATAGATTGATCGTTATTGTGGACGGTTGCACAGAACTTAACAAACTGAGCTCGGGTGTGATCCATTTTTCCATGCGGCCGTTTTCTCTTTTTTCTTTTCCACTCTCCTTTTTATTGCTGCTGTACCGTGGTTGGTGGTAATGTGGGAGTTGCCCGCCGTTCTCAGAGCCAGATAGAGATTTTATCAAGAGCTCCGACTGGCCGCTGCAGAGGGCTGATTTTCTATTCATTCCCTGACTCATCTCTAAAATGAGGATAAACAGGCTGTTTCTGTGACTGATGGCAGAGTGGGTGTTTGGAAATTAGGAGAGACTTTCTCAACATTTCATGAGCTCCGCTCACATAGATCTTCATTTCCTCTTGAAGAGCAAACCGATATCATTTTAATTTTGAATAACTGAAAATGGGGGGGAGTGGTAGCTCACTCGGTAGGAGCCTGGGCTGGGGAGGAGGGTTCGGGGTTCAACACCCATATTGGACAAATAAAAAATCGAAGGTGTGCACCCCTAGAGCACCTCTAGAGTACCCTTGAGCAAGGTACCAAACCCATGATGCCCAGGCATACCCCTCCTTTGCTCATATGAAGCTGGGAAAGGCTCCAGCACTCTCTCCAGACCCCCAAGAAAAAAAAAAGAAAATGTGGTAAGGTGATAAAGTTGGCACTGGGAGAAGTGGAGAATGTCCTGACAGAAAGGCTTTAACCCATTAACTGCCTCCACAACACTCGTTTTTTTTTTTCTTGGCGGGGTAGTGAAAGGGTTAAAGTGCCGTTCCGTCCATAACCACCCTGAATGTCTAGAGCCATGTCAAGTCAAGCGTCCAAGTGTCATGAGATCACCTTTTACCACCAAACGGTGCTCTGCGTGGTAAATGGGTTTCAGTGACTAATCTTCCGAGTCGGCTGTTGAGTAGTCAGAAGAGTACTTCAGTGGGCTTTTTTGGCTGTGGGAAATTAGACCGATGAGAGTAGCGGGAGTGTGGCATTGGTGTAAGATGAGAAAATCAAAGCAACCCAGCTGGTATAAACGCATACACATCCAGTCAAACCAAAATAATGAGCATTTTTCTTACATTTTCACCGACGCAATGAAATGACGTCACAAACAGGCCAATCAGGAGGCCCTTCCGCCCCTTGATCATCTGCTATTCTTTAGTTTCTGTCTACTTTACTTGTACAAGTCCAAGTAAAGTTTGATGTCTGGAAGAAGATTATAGGATCAGCTGCATTAGCATACATCTGGAATTCTCAGAGAAGGTGCTGAGATTAAAGATTTTGCCCAGTGAGGCTGTGAGACGGAAGTCAGAGGAGGATGGGGAATATCCACAAGGCTCAACCGTGTTGTCGCTTTCATACTTCAGGTTTCCCAGGTCTGGTCAGCACAGGCCCAGTCAGCCTCTGATACCCACAGCAGTCTCATTTAACCAGGAGGCCTTTAGATGTAATGATTGGCAGAATGGCAAGAACACTTTTAAGACTCGCTGAGTTTTAGAGATTTGTTTTAGCCGATACGGTGCGCGGGAGTCGACAGACATCGGGGGGAAGGATCACTTAGGCGAGGAGCAAGGAGGTCAATGGCTTTGCCTCGAGATGCGAAACGCTGATCTTGACGAGAAGAAAAGAAAGGAAGTCAAACACACACGCGTGCACAGAGAAAGGAAGAACAAAGAAGGAGGGAAAAGTTCTTTAGTGTCCTTACACATCACTGTAGAGGACAACAAGGCCCGATGGAGGGTCAGCTCCGGTTTGTTAGACGAGCCTCGGAAGTGGAACCCTCAGTGCTCACCCGAACTAGTTTAGGTCGGCGGCATAGTTCCTCAGCCCAGGTAGAGCCACGATCTGTCACTGTCAGCTTCCAGGCCTTCATTCCCCACAGCACGTGGGAGGAGGCAGGGAACTTTAACGCAGCATTGCTGGCGATAACTTTGATTTCTAGCCTTTTCCAACATGTCGAGCCCCCCCCTCGCGCACTCTCGCACACATTATGAGCAGTTCACAAGCAGGGTGGGTGGGGGGGGTGGCCTGTAGTTTTATGTGCGCTGGCCATTATGAGAAGCTGTTGGTGTGATCAAAGGCAATAACCACTGTGGTCAGCAGATTGGATTTTGGTGAAGCCAGCCGACGTTATTAGATTTCTGAGGGACTATTAGGTGAATCATATCAAGCTTGTATTGCTCTGCTCTTCTTGTTTAGAGGGTTCAGATTCTTCTCGGACTGAACAAATGATTTTCACTTAAAAGTCTGGATTATTATAAAACATTCAGTCCTTGTATTCTCTGGAGAATCTAAAGTCACCTTTTGTATGTGGGAATAACACTGGTTATTAATAACACTAAAATGCTTCAGAAAAGCTTTAGGAAAAACACACACACACACACAAAACCAAACCCAAACAGAAAGCAATAAAAAATCCAGACCTTTCTTAACTAAAGGTAATCAGTCTCAATGATAATCCCAGACTGAGAGAATCCAACTTTTACTCTACTCAGACCAGAGCACAAAGTTGATAAGAAGAAGAAGAAGAAGAAAAAGAAAAAAAGGGCTCGGTAATGGTGGAGATTGTTTACTGGTGCCCATATTATAGGGACAGATCTGTGGCCTAGGGACACAACGTAATGACCATAATAATGCTTGTCTGTCTGTTCAAAATCAGCTTAGAGTGCATCCATGCTGACCCACAGCACCGTTCCAGCCGTAGTTGGATTTAGACATCAGGCATTAGAGAAAGAACCGCGTTTTGGGGACGGATGGAGCAATAAGTTGGAGTCTGCAAACTAACCTGACTGAGGAGAAATGGCCCCCGCCCCCCACCCCCGCAGAGCCCCCCCACAGCCCTGAGAAGAATCGGGTTCGGACTCGGGCATTTCTTGTGGCTGCGGGTGCTCTTTGATCCGATAGGAGTGAAGGTTCCGTGATTAATGATGGGTACTTAGCCGGCAGACTGGTCAATAAACATGGTCCAGGAGCACAATAGAAAGCTGTGCAGCAAAAGGGCAGACATTCTTCCCTGAAGTGGCTGCGCGTACCCAAATCAGACAGCAGCGGACTCCAAACGCGCATGGCAAGCGTGCGCACATGCGATTAAAGTCACTAACTAAGGCCGATCAGTCAACACCTCCAGGCATGAGCTGGAGGACCTGACGGAGCCAAAGATCGACGGGCATTAATCAAGCATCCTCGAAGCTTCCTGGAACCTCTTAGACTGCTGCTGAATTATTGGTGTCATTTACCCCCCCCCCCCCAAAAGCTCTCTTTGCAATCTTCCAATCTCTTCTACATCTGCGCAATTATCGCATCAGAACGACGAACGACGTCGATGACGTTAATTTATTTATTTCATTTTTTATTAAGTTTTGTTTTTGTTTTTTTTAAGTTTCCACCACAAGGTCACGCAGCTTTTCCGTGCGTTCAATCCACGACGCGAACGCACTTACGTATGGGGGGGCGGTGCGCGCACTGACCATTCTATATCTGTTGCGTCTCCTTATTTCATATCAGATGCGTAATGCTGTCTATATTACAGGACGCTTGGTCCCTCCGGGGCTGGCTGCAGCAACACTGACCTCCAGCGTGCGCAAACGAAGGACGGAGCAGCGCGCTCTGCGCTCTCCGCTGTCTGTCACCGTGCGCTGACAGCAAAGTCACCCCCGCTTCCCCCAACGTCCCCGGCTCACTTTGCCCGTTAAACAAAGGTGGGAGGGAGGGGGGGTGCGCTCGGAATGTGGCGGAACCCCTTCAAAAGTCAAAAGGGAAGATTGAGGCGCCTGCTGTCCTGTCAGCTATGACACTCGGAGGCTTTTGTAGGGTTTCCAAACCTACGATCGACTATTGATTTCAGCTTGTTTGGTCACTTCGATGGTTTTATTTCTAAGTATCGAATCGCTTCCACGCCGAACGTGGCACCGCGCGTTTCCTGCTCTCTCTCTCTCTCTCACTGTCTCACTCACTCTCTCTCTCTTCCTCTCTCTCTCTCCCTCTCTCTCTCTCTGGGAAAAAAAAGACACGTGGTTGTTACAAACCTCTTTCAGGACAGGAGGGAGGCGGAGGTAGAGAGATGCTGGCGCAGTCGGGATGGGAGAGGACGCGGTGAGGAGGGAGTCGCTCTCCGACCGTGGAAATCCTCTTTTTGGAATAAGGAGCATGGACGAATGTGCACCCCGCGCTCTAATTCATCTCCGCCTCTAGACTGTTTATGTTAAAGAAGAGACGTCGCAGGTGAGGACAGAAGAAAATTATCTTTTTTTTTTTTTTTTTTTTTTTTTTTCTGTCGTGAAACATGCGCGCAAGTGCCAATCGGCCGTTTTTGCGGATCGATCCCGCACGTTTAAATTGTTTTAAAGTATTTTATTAAACAGATAAGAAAGGGGGTTGGGGGGGGAGACCAAGAATGGATTTCCTCAACATCTCCAGCCTGGAGGAGAGGATAGAGGCAGACAACATCTCCTCTAACGCCACCTCTCAGAGCCAGTACACTCAGCTGGCCATCTGGGGTTTGGCAGGACTTGTCGGCTTCCTCATTTTGTTTACAATATTTGGGAATGTCTTGGTTGTTATCGCCGTTTTAACAAGCAGGGCGCTGAAGCCGCCCCAGAACCTCTTCCTGGTGTCCCTGGCCAGCGCGGACATACTGGTGGCCACCCTCGTCATGCCCTTTTCTCTGGCCAACGAACTTATGGGCTACTGGTTCTTCGGCAAGATCTGGTGCGACATCTACCTGGCCTTGGACGTCTTGTTCTGCACCTCGTCCATCGTTCACCTGTGCGCCATTAGCCTGGACCGGTACTGGTCGGTGACCCAGGCCGTAGAGTACAACTTGAAGAGGACGCCCAGAAGAGTTAAAGCGATGATCGTGGTGGTGTGGTTGATCTCCGCTGTCATCTCATTCCCACCGCTGATATCCATGGACAGGAGCAGTAATGAGACCATCCCCCAGTGTATCCTTAATGATGAGACCTGGTACATCCTGTATTCCAGCATCGGCTCCTTCTTTGCCCCCTGTGTCATCATGATCCTGGTTTATATTCGGATCTACCAAGTGGCAAAGACCAGGACCAGGACGATGTCCGGGAAGAAGAGGGAGGTGGATTCGCCGCAGGAGAACGGGACGGAGCAGGCTGAGCGGGGCAGGGGGGAGTCGTTAAAGTCCACCCGAGATGGGAGCATGAAGCGCCAGGACCGGGAGAACGGCCACTGCCAGGAGCAAGCGGTCGGATCGCCCCTCCCGAACGAGCCCAAGCACCCGGCGACGGACCACGACGACGACTTCGAGGACAGCAGCTCGTCCGACGAGAAGCCCAAGAAGGGCTCCAAACACCACCATGACGACAGGAAGGAGAGGAAATCCAGCCGCAAAAGCAGCTCCGCCTCCAAGTACTCCAGCCGGAAATCCCGTGCCAGCTCAAAGTCGATGGAGCTGTTCTCGTCCCGCCGCAAGCGCAGGAGCACCGTCAGCAGGAAGAAGGCGTCGGCGGCCAGGGAGAAGCGCTTCACCTTCGTCCTGGCCGTCGTCATGGGCGTGTTCGTGGTGTGCTGGTTTCCATTCTTCTTCTCGTACACCCTTTACGCGATCTGCCGGGAGCCGTGCCAGATTCCCGCGACGCTCTTCAAGTTCTTCTTCTGGATCGGCTACTGCAACAGCTCCCTGAATCCAGTCATTTACACCATCTTCAACCAGGACTTCCGCAGAGCCTTCCAGAAGATCCTCTGCAAGTCCTGGAAACGATCTTTCTGAACCAGCATGGATGGCCTCTGAAAGCGCCCCCCCCCCCCCACCCCACCCTCCCGCTTACACACACACACCAAACGTATTCTGAGGCTCGGGTGGTGTTCATGCCTTTGCTTTCAGGGATTGCGCAAGAATGGAGGGATTTTAAACAGATCGGAGAAGCCGAGCGCAGCCGTGGAGGGTTTAAAAATCGCGAGAGCAAAAGTCACCCCTAATAACCGCAGACGATGCTTCTCATCCGACCCGGGCCTCTTTCGGATCATTGGGTCCTTGCTCACGCACACACACACCACGCTCACTTTTGCCCCCCTCTCATTTAAATACAATAAACTGACTGGTTCCAGCCGCCAGTGCGGGAGGCAAACGGCTTTGCGCCGACACAGGATTTACAACATGACCTTACTCTGAGCATAAAGCGGAAAAAAAAAAAAAAAAAAAGGCCTTGACAATCTCCACGGGACCGTTTCTCGCAGTGATCTACCTTCTTTCTCTGTCTGCTGGTTTGGATTGGATTGGTTTTTTTTTTCCTCCTCCGCCTTTCGAGAACGTTGTCCACGTGAAGACCAATGGGACAAAGGGGCTTTTTGCTTACTGTTTCAGTAGCAAAAAAAACAAAAACAAATAAACAACAACATAAAAAAAAAAATAAGACAACAAAAAATTGCTTCAGTGTTCTGAAATGTCCAGACGGGGGCGCTGCAGTGGAAACGTGTCGTCTGGACGCAGCATCGCAGGCCGAAACGTGTCGCGGCTGTTGTCTGATGCTTCCTGGCTCGACTGCTCGACTGTACCCCCCTCCTCCCCCCCGCAGCCACAGAAGCACTTAGTCACAGTCGCACCACCAACACCGTAGCACCCCCGCCGTGTCTCTCTCCGCACCCACACGAACCCCCGGGAAACCATCAGATGCGCAAAGACATGCTTCTACGGACAGTATTTTCATCTTTCTATTCCAAGCATTCCCAGCCGGAAAGGGCTAATGCTTTTATTGTTGTGTAAATAAGTGAAGTGGATGGTGGTGGGGAGGGGGGGGGTGCGGTTGTGCCGTGTGGTGCCTCAGAATCGCGCCTATCGATCCGACGGAAAGACGCTTTGTTCGTACGGTGAGTGACGCTCCCGAAATGTTCAAGAACTGTGGGTTGTTTCTTTCTTTTTTTTTTTTTTTTTAAAAAGAACAAGTGTTTACTTCTCTGCTTCAAGCACATCAGACAAAAAAAGAGATCAAATAAAAGACGATTTGACGTGTTATTTGAAAAGCTGCACGTGTGCATGACTGTGTCCATTCGGTGGTGCGCGAACGAGCTTGAGTCAGAATCCTCAGTGCGCCTCTGTTACGGCAGCTGCTGAGGTAAGCTCTTGTTCAGAGAGCCGGAGAAGGGAGAATCAAACAATATTTATTTTTGGAAATTTGGGTTGCGATATCATAAATAATAGATGCCAGTAATAAAGTAAGTGAGGGTTTACGTCGGAGGCAAACTGAAGAAAAAAAAAAAGAAGGAAGGAGGAGAGGAGAACATTTTTGTGTTTTGACAGCAGCCCTGCTGGCTGATGAGGCTAAAGAACTGGATTTACATTCACGTGAGGAGCAGATTCCTGCAATAGGATGGTGAAAATGGATGCGGGGGGTGGTGTGTATGTGTGTGTGTAGGGGGGGATCAGTGACCATAAGACAGAATTAGTTTTTGAATTGAAGCTGAGGTTAATTAATCACATATTAATCACACAAGACATGCTTTCTGAGGTGGTTTCCTGGGCAACCAAGTACAGTTGCAGTGTAAATCCATTATTTATAGTTACAATGGGAATTCAGGGAAATGACTTTAGTAGCAACATCAGACTAAACTGGGGAGGTAAATCAATTCCAGGAGACAGCTTTGTTACAGTTATCAGGCGTTCTATTTTACAGGTTTGAAGTGCCGAGTTTACTTTCTCCTTATGAGAAACACGGAGGGTTCCCAAGGTTGGATGTTTGCTGTAAGTTTTCAGCTCTGGCCAGCGAGGCTCCTCCGATGGGTTGTCGATATAAGAGCTGGGCGTTCGCGCAACGGAACAAAAATTGCGAAAAACCCGAGACAACAGGCAAAGTTCGGTCGAGGAGAGACGTCGAAGTTATTCGACGTGCTCATCAGAAAACACAGGCCATCTTTACCTGATCGGAGAGACATTTACCCCGGCCGCGTCGCGTATGTGCGCCACGCCTTCCCCTTCCTGCGAAGCCTGATGGGAGATGTGGCGGCAGACGTCGTTGGTCGCATCGACTTAAATCGCTCGCTCCAGCTTCTTCCTTTTTATGATTGTTATTTACGGCACGAGTTTCCCCATCTGTGGCCGTCTGAAATGCATCAATAAAAGAGACAGCTATCGGGGGGAAAAAAAATGTCCTCGTGTCTATCTGAAATTGAAAATGGTCTGTTTTCGTCCACCAGGGCTGGCGGGGGGTGGAGGTGGGGGGGAGGGTCATCCGCAACAGCTTTTATGGATATGTTCCGTCCATAAAAGTACATCCATGTGTTTTGCGGGGGGAAAGGCGAGGCTCTGATCCGATCAGAGGTCAGAGTTTACCAGCAGGCCTGAACCCTGACGAGGCATAAAAGACGCCCGTCCACTCTTTCTCAGTAGGGTCGCCTTGGTGACCGAGCAGAAAGAATGCTGTCATAAGCATGCCCCCCCCTCGCCTTAGCTGATCACATCTTCATCGCTGCAGATAAGAAGCAGGAGCCCATCAACCTCAGAACCGCACGGATGGACAAGGGTCTAGTTTAACTCTGCTTCAGTTGAGATTCAAATAAATCTATCCTTCCATCAAGGTTTATTTGACAATAAATCACGTAATCAAAAGTCTGGCTGTGCCGGTTTCCATAACCCACCCTCCGCTCCTGTCTTCTCTGGCTCCATTACACCTGTCAGAAGCCATTTCTCCAGACGTGCATGAACGCACCGTGGGTGGGAAGTGGCAAATCAGGAGACGCCATATTTTATTGCACGAGTACATTAAGATACGGCACGTACTCAGGAGGGTTTTCAGACACTAAATTCCCTGAGACTGTGACTCCGCAGAAGAGAGGCTTTTATAATTAAATGGGTATCATCTTGTTCTGAGGGTGATTTACGGGCATTAATGTTTGTTTGCCTCCCTGTTTTATTTATGCTTGCATTGTCTGTTTCAGCTACTTTTCCTTTTCGGGGCGGAGTTAAGGAGCTGTTATCTGAAGATAAGGAGCGAAATCATAACAAAAAGCCTGTCAGGCTCCTTCCAATATTTGATGATTAAGTGTGTAGTAGTGTTTGTACCTTGGTAGATTGCTATCATCTGTCATGGCAGCAGGAGCGTTCCTCTCCAGATGGATCAGATCTGAGCCAGCTTCCATCAGAGGAGGGCCAGGGAGGAAGAGAAGCAAATTTGAATCTAAACTCTGTGCCTTTTTATTATGGCCGTCTGCGTCATCTGCTTGGATTTTTTTCTTTTTTTTAATGGAATGAGGTTTGGAATTTTAAATTTGGATGATGGATTATATGCTTATTAGTTTGGGTAGAGATATTTTATACATTTGGAAGGATCTGCTCAGCTTTTATTTCAAATCACCCATGGTTTACATTGACTGATTGACAGACTGAGCATATTAATACTGTTTCTTTTCTTTCCATACCACCTTTGTGGGGTATTGGGCCTTGTGGGAATTGTTATAGATTCTATCAGCTCCTTGTTGCAACACCGGAGGTGTGGTGGGAGACAGGTTAATACAAATGAGAAGAGTATGTGATGGATAAATTGGAATAAACTGGTTATTTCTCAGCTGCGAGACAACCAGGGAAAGGTGAATAGGACTCACTGGCTGACTGAAATTAGTTATCTAGTCAATCACAGCCGTCTTTTATTTCTTCAGGGCCACACCCGCAAGGAGGAGGGGGTGGGGTAGGGCAGAAGTATCATCTCTCACCACAACATCTGCCATCAGTCTCCGACTCATCACACTCTCTCAACCTCTGTCTTTCACCCGCTCTCTTTTTCCCCATCCCGATCATTTTCCCTGTCCCCCCCCAGGTCTGACAGCAGCCATCCATTCTGGTTTGCAGCACCACCATGATGGAGCAGTGGTGGAAAACAGACATGGGCCAGAGTAAACACCCCATCAGCTCCATCTCTAGCTTTATTGATTCACGAACGGCCGTACCGTTTGTCTTACGCTGTTTGAATAATGCTGATTTCGGCCATTTGTTTGTATGAAGCCAATGGTGGTGGTGGTGGTGGTGGTGGTGGGGGGGGTTATTGACAGGCACTGCGTGTTACAGAGAAATAACTCCCTCTACATTCCCACAGCGCTGCCAGATGGTCAATCTTGATTATTTTACCCCCTGATGTCTCAGAAATCGAGCTATCGTTCTGGAAGAGTAGTTGCACTCACACATGCAATGAGCTTCTTCTCAGGATTCTGTGTGTGACCACAAATGCCCCCCTCCAACTATACAGTTTCACCTGCAGGGCGACGCGGCAGGCTTTTCTGTGAATAAATGACCCCCTTGAGTCCTCTTTTCACTGCAAATCTGATTTGCTGATCACTTTTAGCTATTCATTCACATGAGGCTATTATCAACACCGTGCCTGATGAAATAAGCCTTCATCTGCTTTCATACATAAATGCATGCTTCTAATTGATGCTTTTGTCCTGTAAAGCCATGATTTAACATAATAAAGCAAAAACAAACAGCACGAGGTGTCTTGTTATCAGTATATGAAAGTCATAATAAGACATGATGTAATGAAACATCAATCAGTCTTGACAACATCGTCATCGGTGAGCGAAGTGCTTCATGTGAATTAAAGGGTACGCTAATAAAGAGCACATCATGAACAACAACCAGCATTGTTTTGTCCTACAGTTCTGTTTCAGCCTGGTCAGACATGACCAATTCTTAATTTCCAATAACAAAAAAAAAGCATAAGAATATGTGCTTGTTGTGTGAAAGTTGTGCTTATATATATTAATAAAAACAAAACTGATAATTTCTGATATTACATTTTAATCCCAATATCGGCTGATAATATCATTAGGCTGACAATATCAGACATCTCTACAAATCTAAATCCAATTTTAATCTTAATTGTTAAACTGAGCCTTAACTTTCAAACAAACCTTTGAAGTTGTCAAGACCAGAAAAATGTCAATTTTCAGGTAAAATGTGTGTTTACCATCCAAACAGTGAAGTACATACAAAGAAACAAAGCAAAACAATGAAGCACATTCAGAATGCATGCTATAGTGTCTTTCCCAAGGACGCATTATTTCTTATAAGCTTTTTGACAGAAGCTTCTTAGAAAAGCGGTATTTATCCGTGTCCGAAGACGAGCGCTTTCCCGTTGTCTGCTCTTGCCTCTATATTTCATGTCGCTAATGCATTTGGAATGTCTTTCTCATGATCTGTATTCTGGGTAAAGCGCTTCCATCCAGGGGCTGAACACCCCCCCAGGGTCAGCGGTTGACCCCCCACTCTGGTTTTCTATTTTACTCCATTTATCAGTCTCATCCCTCCCTGACACAGTTACACTCTATCGCAAAAAAAAAAAAAAAAAAAGACATGGTAAATGACAAATTGCTCAAGCTTCCCCCAATGATGCCCTCAGAGGGGGTTTTGTCATTTTTCAGAGATTATACTGATGGAAAGTTTCAAAGAAAAAAAAATAGAAGTAAAGGACAAATTGAAATCAGAATTGGCTTTTTAAAAGAAAACAGCGGTCCTGTTGTTGGGCTTCTGGTGTGATTGTGGGAGGGGAACCTGCTCAGACTCCAAGGTGACCCTATGAGTTACAGTCAGCAAGTGTGACTGTAAATGTATTCATGTGTCTGCAGACTCTGTCACATTCATGCACTGCAGCCTTTTATTCACCTTCTGGGCTGCTCAGTATTCACGGAAAAGGCCTAAAAACACATGACCACCGCAACAGTGTGACCAGACACAGCTCATTAAACATGCATGATTAGAAGACCTGACAGATCTAAAAACGCCATTAAAATGCACAGACATTTGCTCTGAACACAACAAATACTGCCACGAACCAGGCGAGAACCCACGAGCGAGTTCGGTTTAACACCGTTTTATTAGCAGGGTTGTACAGGGACAGAAGGCAGTCAGGTTTACCGGGGAACAGAAGCAAACGGCAGGTCAGGGACAGGCAGGGTCGGTAACAGTAATAACCGTATTAGCCCCTTGTCGAGGATGTGTTGGGACGGTACCCAAGACCTCTCCTCAGGCCCATAACCATCCCAGTCCACAAGGTACTGGAGGCCCCTGCTGCAGGGTTGGGAGCACAGGAGACAACGGACTGTGTAGGCAGGACCCCCATTCAGAAGCTGCGGAGGCAGAGGGGCTGGGCAATCTGGGACCAGGGGGCTCTCGCGAGCAGGCTTGATCCTGGAGACATGAAACGTGGGGTGAACGTGCATAGATCAAGGAAGTTCAAGCCTCACCGCTGCCGGGCCAATGATCCTCCGGATGGTGAATGGACCCATGAACCATGGAGCCAACTTCCGGGACTCCACCCGGAGTAGCAGGTTCCACGTGGAGAGCCAGACCCGTTGATCCACCCTGTACCTGGGAGCCAGCGTATGGTATCCATTGGCCTCCGCCTCATACCGGGCGCCCGCCCGAAGGAGGTTGGCCTGAGCCTGGCCCCATGTCCATGTGCAGTGGCGAACAAAGGCTGCCGCTGAGGGGCAGGACACTTCGGCCCCCAGTGCCGGAAACAGGTGGGGTTGGTAGCCATATACTACCTGGAACGGTGACAGGAATGTCGCCGAGCAGACCAGTGAGTTATGGAAGTATTCCACCCAGCCCAGAAAGGATGCTCATGTGGCCAGATCCCGTGCTGCCATGCACTGAAGGGCCATCTCCATGTCCTGGTTGGCTTGCGCCGTTTGTCCATTGGACTGCGGATGGAACCCTGATGACAAGCTGGGGGTGGCTCCCACAGACCCACAGAACTCCCTCCAAAAAACCAAGGAGAACTGCGGGCCCCTGTCCGACAAAATGCTCTCTGGTAAGCCGTGGAGCCGGAAGATGTGCTGGACCACCAGCTGGGCTGTCTCCTTCGCCGAAGGCAGCTTGGATAGGGGAATGAAGTGTGCCATCTTGCTAAACCTATCCACGATGGTCAGGATTACCGTGTTCGGCCAGTGCCCGGCGTGGGTGTTTCTGCTGGTTGCAGACCGGGCAAGCGTCGACATACTCCCAGACATCCTGCTCCATGGCCGGCCACCAGAACCTCTGCTTCAGTAGCCCCACCATCTGATGTGCTCCGGGGTGACAGGCCAGCACCAAGTCATCTGTCCGGTGATGGATGCTCTCCAAATGCTCCCCAGAAGATGCCCGTCCAATGCCTGGGCTGGAACGGGAGATGCCAATGGCTTGTGCCCCAGGCTTAACTGCCGAGCCACTTCTCCGCCGATCAGGCAAGCGTCCGCACCCGATTCAACGAGGGCGGCTAGGTCATGTGGCCCCCCGGGGAGGAGGAAGCGGACCTGGAGTGAGAGGTGGGATTGTTGAGGGGAAGATGAAATCGGGCTCACCTGCATCCCCCCAACTACAGGCAAGTCTGGGACTCTTGCTGGCCAAGCCGCCACAAGGTGGCCTGGTCTCCCGCGGTAGAGGCCCAAGTTGGGTCGACGGCGACGCCGGGAGCACATCTGTCACTGCAAGGGGCCTTGTTGAGTGCCTCCCCGCAGACGGGCCTAAACCCGCAGATCTCGCCTTCACTCAGCACTCTTGGCACGCTCACCCATCCACCAGTTGGTCGGGTGCACGCTGCGACCACAGGGACCAGACTCCGTATCTTTTTTTGGGTTTTCACGGTTTGTTTGTCTTCTCCTCTACTTCCCACTTTGAACAGGGGTTTGAGCTAGTTTGCTTGCGAGTTACTAGGACTCACGGGTTTTATTGTTTTAGTTTGGGCTCCGGGGGTCCGGTAGTCCCATTTTCAGGTTTGGTTGAACTTTGATTTAGCGTAAGGTTTTTTTTTCACTAGAATTACTTAGGTGGGTTGGCCTCTTCCATTTCCTTCACTTCATTCTTTTTGGCCGGCACCTAAGGTCTATTTTGTTTCCCTGATCTAAACTTTCACCTGTTCCGCCTTGAGTTTTTTCTTGGGTGTGTGTGGGAATATAAATAAAAAAAGAAATCATTTCTGTTTCAAGAACCTACACTTTCGGTCTGGTCTCCCTTTTTATATGTTATGGGTCTCCTGAGCCATTTTAACTTGGGGCTCGTAACACAGTTGCTCCGGCGGGACAGTGTGCAGAAGTCTATGGCATAGTCAGAAACTGACCTCTTCCCCTGGCGGAGTGCCAACAGCTGATGTGTGGCTGAGGACCCGGAATTCCCCAGGCCGAACATCTTGCGGAGCTCGGCGGAGAAGCTGGAGAAGTCCTCCGTCTGGCGCTCCCACTCGGCCGTTCCCCAGAGCTGCGCCCGCCCGTTGAGGTGTGTAATGGCGAACGCTACCTTGGTGGGCTCCATGGAGAATGTGCGGGGTTGCAGGGAAAACAGCAGGGAGTAGTTCCTCACAAAGGTGTTGCAGGTCTCCGGATCGCCCATGTACAACTTTGGTTTGCCCACCCGAGGCTTGAGGCCCAGATGCAGAGGCACCGGAGAAGCGGGGGGCGCCGCCGGACCGGATGCGCTGACCACCGACCGAGCTGGTCGGCGAGAGTCGCAAGCGCCTGCTTGTTCGCCTCCACAGCGAGTCTCATCTCTGCTGCAACTGCCGCTACAGCCTCCTCATGCCACTGCAGGACCCCCTTGATCCATTCCAGACGGTCGAGCAGGTACGGGCCGTGCACTGGGTTCATGTATGGCCAGAGGCGAGAACCCACAAGCGACACCAGAGTTCGGTTGAACACCATTTTATTAGCAGGGTGGTACAGGGACAGAAGGCAGTCAGGTTTACCGGGGAACAGAAGCAAACGGCAGGTCAGGGACAGGCAGGGTCGGTAACAAGCAGACAGACAGGCAGGAAATTGCGGGAAAGTCATGTGAATCACAGAGGACAATCTGGCAGGGGCGAAACGTTCGGCCCTGGTATAAATAGGCCACCTGATTGGCCTGATTGGCCGCAGGTGCGCAGTGCCGAGGCGGATCTGAGGGCGGGGCTGCTCGCAGCTGTGACAAAATACCATACGAGGAGTCCTGCTGTTCCTTTATTCAATTTGAACTTGAACATTTGGTCCGTCCACCTTCTGCGGCGGTGACAGCAGCATGGCTCTCTGGCACAGTGTCAGCTCTCTTTCCCGAGGACTCCGACGCTAAAGTCCTCTCGGCCCTGCAGCGCGGGCCAAAAATTCCATAGAATGGAAGACAGAGCTGTCAAGTTAAGTTGATGTCTGGACTTTGTCCACAATTTTCAGTCTTCAGCAGATTCCTTCTGTCGCAATTAGTTATAAGAATGTGTACAAAAACAACTGAAGCTTCTTAAACAGAATAGCACATGGTAATTACAAACCAAGAGTGTGGTGATTTTATCATGATGGTAGTGCTCGACAGGTCAAGAGGTCAGGCATAAGTCTAGATAGAAAACCAATTATAGGGGGGACCCTAGGCTGGTTGTAAATTCTGGTTCATAAGCTGTTAGAACTGCTAGAAATGAGAACATTTACTGGGGACTAATTAACTCTACAACTATTCAGCTGCATCTAACTTATCTAGCTGAGGGCATTGTTACTACTTGCGTCCGAGGTCCAGAGAGAGCGAGAAGCAAGCTGAGAAAAGCACTTGGGTTAGATTAGAGAAGAGATGCTGGACAACAATACGTAATAACCATACGTAATAACTAAAAGGTTCCCTCCTTGAATCTGTCAGTCTCTATGTTACGCTCTGACCCAGAGCGCTGCTAATTCACCAAACGGCACTCTAAAATATATCCAAAACACTCCCAAGGACTTGTAAAATGATAGCATGGTAGTCCATATGTGTCTCCACAAAAGGGGATTGTACTGATTTTATGAAATCCAAAATGATGTTCATGAATAATAAAATAAAAAAATCTAAACAGCAAAGTAACCCAACATTGAGTAACCAACATTGAGTCTGCACAGCACAGCTCTTTGCTGACTCCTTTTAAAGATTGGGCCCTTCCCATTGGACCATACCAACCTTTATATCTTTAACCCAACCAAACTGGTTGACCATGACTAAACACAGTTTTGGTTACCATAAGAATATGCCTGTATGCCATTAAAGAGATATGACATCCTCAAGACATCCTCAAAATGACACAGCACCACGGATGGTGTGATGCTGTAGAAAAGAGACAGGGTCCTTTCCCACTGCTCAGAACCAGGAAAGAAGTGCTGTGGACGTAGACTGTCTATAAAAGATGGATGGATGGTCATCCTCTGGGGTGAAAAGTAAAGCCATGCGGAAGTTACTTTACATGAAATACCACAGATATCCACTGGGGCAGGTTCCAACTCAGTGTCATTCCATTTCAATAATGAAATACTCACTGAATCATTTTTTCTCTCACAACTCATAATGCCAACAGCTAAAGCTCATCATCCTAAAATATGATCTGGCTGGTACATTTGTATGTCAGAAATTCAACGGTCAGCACTGTGCTGGAAAATGATCCTGATCGAGTTGTCGATAAAAAACGATTGGGCTAGAGGATGTCTCCAGAATGAAAGGATCCAGAAAACATTCACGAGGAAACTCCACATGAGCTTAAAAGGTGAGTGCCCATGAAGCTTGTCCTTTAGGAAAGGAGAGGATATCTGTCGTTGCTTTTTCTGTCCGAAGGTCGGTATCTGTTTTGCACTGCAGCAGAATGCGACGTGGCGGTGTTGAGAATTCTTCTGCCATCTGCTGATGTGAGAAAAGCACCCGCAGCGTTGGCTGTCCAAGGCAGATGAAGACCAGGCCCGTTCTCGATCGCAGTCGTTCCCAAATCCTCATCGAGGGTCGACCCAAACGTCTTCACCATCCATCAACCTGTATTGATTACTTCGGTCTGGAGGGGCAGGAAAGGGAGGTGGGGGTGCTGCCCGACATATCAATGAGGTTCAAATTATGGCAATTATGTGGGCTAATTTAGCAAAAAGAGGCTTTGCGTTCACAGATCCTGACGAGTGGGAGTCCTGCTGAACGGTCCAGTTCGGCCCAGTCTGAGCTTTAACCCTCATTTTAACTGTCATCTGAACAACAAATCCACAAAGACTGATGATCTGACTGAGGAGGAGCGCAAAATAAAGAATAGGGCACCTGCCATACGCCGACACACACACACACACATACACACAAACACGTCTCTATTAAAAAAATCACCATTTTAGAAAGAATTTTAACATCTGGATCCTGTCCCAGCACGCAAAGTATGCTGGAAGATCACCTTGCCTCCAACTATAATGCAATATATAGTATAATTTCTCTGTAGCAATAAAGGCTGGTGGCGTTTTATTCTGGTGGCATATGCCGCTATACATGTAAAACTGCACATTTGAGATGCAAAACAGACGACCGGAAAATGGAGTAATGAAGCGAATCATGATTGTTATACAGGAAGTAGCATGAATAACAATCACCTCGTTCTGGTTGCCTTTTCTGCTTAAGTGAAGGAAGCGGAGGCGAGTCCGATGGGGGGGGGTGGCTTGGAGTGGAGCAAACTTATGAGACGGGGATGAGGTCACCTTGAAACGCTTGGTTTTCACGCGTGGAGCTGTCGTGAGATCACATTGCGTTAGGCTTTTCCCATCATCGCCTTTCACGTGTCATTTGGGAAGGCGACCGCAGAGCACGGAGACCAACAGTCATGACGGAGCTTTCATTACCACTGTGTCACCTAAAACTGAGCAATTCTCTGATTACTTTGTCTTTCGTGCTTTATCTGTGGCTGGGGTAAATGGTTCTCTAATTATTATGCATTAATGTGCAAAAGATTGCTGCGTAATTACTGATTTACCAAGCGCGGTTCCAGCAGACACCCATTAAAGTCATTTTTCGGATGAAAATTAAGAATAAAAGATTAATTATTGTTGCACAAGACCACTGGGATTTGCAAACCTTCTTGTTATTGTTCTCTCTGCTACAGTAGACACCAGGTTAGGGTCAGCAACAATGGAGAATGCACCTAAAATCACACTTTGAAATTAAACACACTCTGTCAGTGACTACACTTTGTTATTGCTGCTCTTATGGTTAGTTTTTAATCGATATTGGTCATTTCTATGGTACGGTCCAAACAGTCGGGCTGTTTGGGAAGTGGGCAGTGAGCACTAAGAGCATTTGTTTTCAGTCTTTCAGGGAAAAAAACAACACCCAAAATAAAGATTTGTTTGCAAATGAAGGAGGAGGGAAGGATTGAAGCAAATGATTTTAAATCTCACATGTCCCTCACGGCCACAGTAGGAGCAATGACTACAATAGTTACCTGAATTACACACACCATTGTTTTCACTGTACTGCAAAACACACACACACACGTGCGCGCGCACACACACACACACACACACACACACACACACACACACACACACACACACACTGAATTGATCTTGTTTCATTAGCAATACTCTGCAGCTTCATCTTTCCTTGTGCCATGGGTGTTTGAGTGCTTTGAGTATAGCAGAATCATTAAGTGAACCAATCTGCTCTTATTAGCCTGTTAATCTACATAATTAATTTGACTCATGGGTAAACAGTTGTCTCTGATGGCAGAGGCTGAACAGCCTCACTGACACATGCACACTTACTACTCAAAGAGCTGTCAGAGCTCTCTCTCTCTCTCTCTCTCTCTCTCTCACACACACACACACACACACACACTCTGACTCTTTCCCTTGTGTATTTATATCAAACAATACGAGCTTATGAATAGCAAGGCTTAGATCATGTTTGTTGAAGATGCAGGAAAAACAGTTCAGAACAGAGAATTTTAATCACTGAAACACAGCAAATGTTTCACTCTTCTGCAGGATTTCACTAATTAGTCAGTGTTCAGAAGGGTAAATTATTAAAACTTAAAGCCTCCTGAGGATTGTTAAGCAAAATATCCAACATGTCAGTGAGATACAGATTTTTCAGCTTCAAGTTAAGATGTTTCATTAATGATATAAATAAAAGAGCCATATTTTATTTGGGTTGTGATCAGTAGTGTGCGGTGGTGTTCCAGTCAGGGCCAGCACCAAAACCCTCCCCAACCACTCATACTGCTGCTACTTTCCAGTCAATGGATTAAGTGAGTGAGTCCATTTTAGGAGTTGGTCTTCATCTATCAAATAAGTTTAATATTATCTGCAAACAAAAGCAGGTCCACCATCATATCCACCAATCTTCCTCTTAAATCAGCCGCTGTCAGCTTTCCAAGATAACAAACAGTGCGTCATCACACGCCTGCCCAAGGGCCAAGAAGCCAGGCTGATGATATGGTCACTCAAGATTACGCACGTTATAGCAGCGTTCAGATCAGAGTCTAGCAACGCCGCTAGCTGCTGACCCCGGACAGCCATGCAGCCAGCAGAGGGAAGGAGCTGTAGTGCCTTTATAGGACATAGGGGATTTGAGCTTCATAAAATATAACCATTCATTCTCTGGATAAAGTAAACAGGTAATTGACTCCGGATACATCTCAGAATGATTTTTATTTATGGAAAAACTGAAAAAAAAACACTTCTGACAGGGCCATCAGTGCTGGCCTTGCTACCCCTGACTGCACATCACTGGCTGTGATATATGTGCAAGTGCATGTGCAAGTGCAGGTCAAGGACGTATTCATTAGGCTGGAATGAAAAAAGAAAGAAGTAGATAAATATGAAATTTTAAACTACTTTGGTTTGATTGCAATGGAATGCGTGTGAACTGTGTGATGTGTGCGTGAGTGTGTGTGTGTGTGTGTGTGTGTGTGTGTGTGTGTGAGCCTCTAAAGAAGCCAGTGTGAGAAGTCCGGGTGTGAGAGGTCAAAGGTCAGGTCGGATCTTATTAACAGTGCAGATGTGGAACCATCATCTTCATGAAAGCAACGTTTTTCCATGGATTTCCAATATCATCCAACTATCGCCTGCCTTCTGGATGATCCTCTCCATCGACTTCGCGTTGGACTCGGAGATATTGACTGGTGGGTATATTTGTGCTGATAAGGAGCTCAACTGCAGATGAAAGAACGGGTGCGTAACCAGAAAGAAAAAAAACGCCCCGACATTTTCATTAATGCCACCGGAGATTTTTTTTTTTCTGACCACAATTAACTTCGAAAGAACGACAATTACGACACGTACAATCCGAAGATGGAAGGTGGTGGAGAAGGAGAGGAGGTGGCAGCAGTAATAAATAAGATGAATTGCTCCTTTAGAATAGACGTCATTAAATCTGCAGTAAACAAGCCTTCTAAATATATCAATCAATCATGGGTGTCAGTGTGGATGTGAGGGGGGGGAAAAAAATGTAAATTGGAGTGAAGCTCAGGGTGGATCAGGAGTAGAGGCAGCGGCAGTCGATATGTCTCTTTTGTGTCGCTCCTGAGAAAACGCCTCTGTGATGCATCGGCGGCCAATTGCCGGTGAGGACGTGCGCGGCCCCTCTCCTCCCGGGATTCGTCTCCTGCGCCGGAGTGGTCGCCGCTCTCCGTGGCGTTTGTAAACGCGGGCTCTCCGCCCTGTCCCGCCTCAACTCCAATTCATGGATTCACGCTTCGCCTCGGAGACGCGGGAACGAGGCCGAACGGGCGGAGCACGGATAAGCAACATGGGTAATAGCAGGCAGTGAAGGGCAGAAAATTGCGCCTGTGACTGTTGCTGGTGTTCATGGTTTGGTGAATCAGCTGGAAAAAACAAGAAACAGATTCCTCCTCCACCTCTTCCCCCTTCATCCTCCTCCTTTCTTCCATCTGTGATAGATGACCGCCAGACAATCCCACGGCCGGAGGTGGTTCCCTAAAACAACGCCCCACTCCTGCTTTTGATGGAAAGTGCCTTTTCCAGGAAACAGGTGGCCTCGGATTCCCAGCGAACTGCACAATCCCGCAGTGGGAGATGTCTTTGCTGCCCCCTGAAGACCGGCAGAGATAATGGAATATTAATGCGACCTGGCAGCTTGTCTGAGCCCGTTAACGTCCCGTCCGTCTCTCACGCGTGGCCCACACTCTGTGATGGATGCAGGGAGGTGGCGTGCACGTGGGTGGTGGCCCGCCGTGGCGTTCCACGGGAACGGGAGAATGTACATTGCATTTCTTTAGGTGGAGCTGCAGATGCGATATGTGAGATAGCTGGAAGTATTGGAAGTATTGTGAAGGTCTATTAGAAGGTTCGACTAGGTTGATCGATACTTCTGTTAGAAGCTCTGTCTCCTGTCAACACCTGAACTGGAGGGTGTTGGCCACATCGCTGGCCAAAGCCATTCACTCATCGCTCAACCTCCACCGAAAGCAAAGGGTAGTGGATGTCAGCTGATGGGGAGGTGTCGAACGCCAGAACGAGCCGGATGGACGCAGCGCTGACAGTGACGTTTGAGGGGAGGCGAAGGCCTGAAATGGGCTTTTAAAGTGAAGGGAGCATTACTGTTACCTTGATTACTTCCTCCAAACTCTTCAGCTGTAGTCCTGACGCTCCCTCCCACTTTGACATTTCAGCCCAGCTCACGATCAATAAACAGCAGCAGGAATCAGGCTTAATAAAACTGAGCATCATTTCACCACACACTGTACGGTGTTTCACCCCGATACATTCTTTTTATGCTTTAGGAGCAGCTTTATGGTTTAATGCACGGTGGGCTGTTCCTCTGTTCATACTTGGAGAACAGTTGCCTTGGAAACAGGCACTGGAGAAGACAACACATTCTGCACTAAACAGTGATAAAATACTGGTATTATTCTACTGTAGTAGTAGTATTTTTTTTATTATTATTATTATTGATAATAATATCAACGATGACAACAACAACAACAACAACAATAATAATAATAATAATAATAATAATAATAATAATAATAATAATAATGACTAGAAAAGCATTGGAGAGTGCCAAAAATTTATAAAAATCATAACAAATTCTTCAAACAGTTCCTGGCTCCAGATCTAGCCTAGGCAAGTAGTAATGCTATTTTCTTTTGCTCACTTTCATCAGTTTGCTTCTGTTTTCTTGCTAAAAACAACTGACGTCACATCATTGAGATATCATGACTGGCAGGTCAAGGTACTTGGACAAATTATAATTTACCAGCCACTTAGCTATTCTGTCCAGGAAGCAGGGGCCCACCTGTGGCAGTTCTGGGACAATTCTTTTTTTTTTTTTTTTACCATCCTGGGCCCCTGACAACATCTGCACCGGCTGCACAGTTGATATTTACGCCTGTGATTGCAAGGTTACTTCATAGTAGGTTGCTTTATGACCAAATCCCATTTGTCTTCGGAATATCAAATACCATCACCAAAATATAATCATCTATTCTGCATCTCAGTATCAACATTTCCTGAAAATTTCTTCAAAATCTGGTAATAACTCAACACCAGCTGTCACATGAACTCCTTGTTGGAAGTAATAATACCAAGAAGCACATTTGTATGTATTAAGGTAATTAAAATGTATCATATAAAGATAAATTAACCAAAAAATGTGTCAATGATTTAAAGTAAACTGAATATTTTGGTTAGTACAGCTCAGTACTGGTCTGGTCTCGCTGGTATGTAAACACATGAGGTTGGCTGGTCACGTACCAGCTTCACCAGCACCAACAAGGTCCTCCACAAGATTACGACAGCCAGCTGATCCATGAATACCTGTAAAAGTGCAGCCCAAACTATTCTTTTTCTGTCGGCCCTTTTTCTCGCTCTCTCCCGTCTTCATCTCAACGTGAGTCATTTTCCCACAGCTCCGCAAGGTCAGAGCAGCCAATTATTTCCATTCTTTGGGGAAGTGGTAAGGGGCCTCCTCCCCTCTTTGCCTCTACAAGTGTAGAGATCAATAGTGCTCCTGATCCAAACTTCAGCTGCTTCCCTTCTTGTCAGCACCCTTGTGACCACAGATTCACTGCTTACGGTGCACCCATGTTTGATTAACAGCAACACGGATGCATAATGAATTGTTTATCATTTTGGAGTTTTGGTTCTCACGATATTAATTTATATTTTCTTGCATGTTATTTTAAAATGTATATTTATTCAGATCCAGATTTTAAGAATGAATAACTGCCTTGCACATCTCTTCTCTCCGTGGAAAAAAAATTAAATTACCAGCTGCAATGATGCACGATACAACTTAGAAAATCAAAGTAATTAGTTCCATTTGGTCTGTTTGATACTGCTTCAGTGCACACTGGTTGGGCTCACACACGGTCTAATTAAAGCACATGCCTGTCACTCAGCTCTGCCCCTCGGTGTAACATAACTTGTGCCACAACTTGAATTAATGAATTTGCTTCTGCTGATTTGAAAATTAGAAAGGACGCGTTAAAATGCAAGCAGAGAAGCAAAAACTAAGAAGGAACAATTAAACATCAAGGTGGATGGGACGGAAGCCAAGAGCAGCTACATACTGAATTTTTAAATTGTTATTTAACTGCTGCTTTTTTGTGATAATGACTTATTTTGTTATCTAAATATAACAAAGTAAGGTTTTCCTGTGATAACACATTTATTTTGTTATGTCTATAACCGAAGATTTTGTGCGCTGGGGTAATTATCCCTTCTGATGTGCAATGGTTTGTTCCATGTGACCATCCTTAAAAGTTGCTGGCTGTGGCTGCAGCCCACCTGCAAGTTACACTAAACCTTATAACACTTTTCAAAAAAAGTTATTATTGTGAGAAAATGGCAGTAAAATCCTTTTTTCTTTAAAAAAAAGTAAGGCTTCCATATAAAGGGAAGTATTTTTATTTATAGAATTTTGTAAAGGCGCATTAAGAGGGCAGCCAAAGGCCACAAAAGAGACACCGCTGAAATGTGTTCATTGAATTGTTGTTGCAAAAGGGACGAAAAAGCACAAGAAAAAAAAAAAAAGAAGAAGGGCTACAACGCATTATGCTGACATTATCTGGGGTAGCAAGTAATGGCCTTGCTCTTTAATGCACGTAAAATGTTGTCGCTTAACCTCCCTATAGCCTCAGTCATACATGTCCTTAAGACAACAGATTGTCCACAGATTATCTTCCACTTTTACAGTCCCTCAAAGAAATGAGAAGCAGGGATACAGCTGCCAGTTATTCACATGAATGGCTCATTCTGTGGGATCTTATTCCGACGCGGGATAATGGCGCTGATGCATAATGTATAGGGGTTGTTAAGAAAAGCCGAGGGAGCCAAAGAAAACGCACATCAGCATTAGGAACACTGGTGGACTCAAGTGTATGAGGAATAGAAACGGAGCCTGGGGTGATTAACAACAGGGCTGTGACCTCCACAACAACACAACGGTCTCCACCCTGGCAGTGTTTAAAATCACTGTCATTAAATTGTGCCCTTGTGTTATTGGTCCTACAGGGAAGCACTGTGTAATATGTGGATCTACACTACAACTAGAAGAAGCCTTCCAGATGAGAGGTGAAACTTCGTCTAATGATGGCATGGAACCCAAGTCGCCCTGGGCTGTCCCACTGAGCATTGCTGAAAAATGTCTAAGATGTTTGATGTTCTAAGCTCATTTGATTTGCAACAACACAATTATTAATGCATATGACTTTCCCAAGGAACAGCTGAAGTCTCCTTCACACCCGATGAGGGACAAAACATCCGAGATACAGCATGCAGTAATGTTTTTCTTATTAAAAAAAAAACAACATCATCTGTTTTGCTTTTTTCTTTAATCTACCAAATTTCTTCCACAAATTTTACACTTTTCATTTATTGTATTGTCCATCATGACTTCCATGGTATGATTTTTGGTTTGATTAATAATAAGTCTCATGTATCCTGTCAATAAACACACAGACTGACACATTTCATGTTTTTACTTCTTTAATTTTGGAGGATTGTGGCTTACGGCTAATGAAAACCCAAATTTAGTGCCTCTTCGGTGTGTTGGAGTGACATAAAAAGGTCAATATTGGAGACTCACGGTGTTGCACTCAAATTAGCTAATTATTTTAACACCTGTAAGGGTTTCAGTCTGGTTAAGTAGGCTGCACCATCATTAGAGGACTGCTGAATTGACAGTTGTCCCTGCACAAGTAGGGAACGATACAAGAGGTGATTGTTAAAGCTGCTGGCTATTCTCAGAGTGCTGTCTCGAAGAATCATCATGGAAAGCTTAATGGAAGAACAAACCTTGGTAGAAAAAGGTGCAAAAGCAACAAGGACTGGAACCACAAGAAGACCGTAAAAGGAAGCCCATTCAAGAATAAGGAGAAACTCGTAAAGAGTGCACTGCAGCTGCTGAAATCGGACTACGCTTCTCGTTCGATTGCCGTGCATAATTTATGCAACCGGACTTCCCGTCTACAAAGGAGGTTGCAATAGCCGGATCACAGGTGAAGAAAATTGCCGATTTGCACCTAACAGAGGGAAATGCAGAACATACAAACAGTACACCAAGTATGCTGGTTGTATGTTCTGGGTTTGAAGCAATACGATGAGGGCCACGTTAATGGTGGTGCATGTGGCGAATGTATATTGCAACAGGCATGCGGAGGATGACCCTGAGGTTTTGGGTGTTGTGCCTGTTTATAAACTCCAAAATATTGAGTTTTTTCAGGTGTAGAAGCATTGGAGCTTTCTCTGCATCATTCCAATAGTATCTGGCCACACCAGGTCATTACCAGTTGCTGTTTGCAATGAAGAAATGCACTCCACTTGTAAGTGGACTTACAACCGAGGTATCTGGGGGTGGTAGTCCAGCTGTATTCGGGCTACTCTGGGCCAATTATAGTCGAGCTACAGTATCCACATATACTTTATGTAATCAAACTACCTAATCAAACTAATTTGGCTTCCTTGTGCACATGTAAACACACCACTTGTGGTTGTGAAGAGGAAGGGAAGAGGAACTATCCAGTGCTTGTTTATACTTTTTAGTAGTCCAACATTTCTGTGTGAAAAAAGTAATATTCAATTATTGAGACACTGAAGTTGAAGGATTTTCATTAGCTGTAAGCCATAGTCATTAAAATTCAAATAAATACACACTCAAAGTACTTTTTGCATTTCAAATTGAATTACCAAACTAAACTTTTTGATATTCTAATTAATTGAGCTGTACCAGTAATGTCATTTCATTGTTACTGCAATATCTTAAAGTGTCATTGTACCAGAGAGAGCTGGAATGTTCTTTAGGGAACATCAGGAGGAAGGTTGTTTTCCCCAACATAGAACACAAGTGAGAGTGTAATGACTCGAGCAAAAAAGCTTGGTGGAACATCCTGGAGCTCAAATCTGGGTACAAAACAGCAGCACTTTTCAAAAGAGAACACGATCTGCAATTAAACACGGACAAGTTGTGAGGAATTATTACATACTCAAGACTCCTGCCCTCAGACAGTGAGTAAAGAGAATGTCGAATATTTCTATACCGGATGAATATTAAAATAGTGCCTGCATCTTGTTATAGACTGTACTCCGCATTCTGCGATGCGTGTTTAAAGTTTTAAAAGCAGTGGGGTCAAGATCAAGAACAAAAATCAACTTATGGACATGGAATAGAAAGATTTCTCCTCTCAGACCAAAAACTAAATGTGAAATTAAGGGCCGCATTTCTCACAAATGAGTCAGGGTCACGTCATTTTAATCATTTTAACATGAGGATACAATAACATAAGTTTACATAACCTCATGACAACATATCAAACCCTTATTACTAACAATTGATTATGTGACATGTCTAAAGATTGGCATTTTATACAATGTCACACAAATAATACACCCACTCTTTCAACAAAGCGATACCATTCCCTCGGTGTTTCTGTTAGTTTGGAGCTCTAACCATTCTTGACTTTCTTTTCACACATATGAAAACACTGCAGAAGAATGTTGTAGTTAAATTTTACAATTAAATCACAAGGTTAATACAATATGTATTGTTGTTTATCCCTGTTTTCTTCCTAAGAAGAGAAATGCAGGAGAGGAAAGCTGCCACTGCTTATTGTGTTTTTGCAAATTTGAAAAGAGAGAAGTTAAAATTTGCTATTATTTGTCATCCTTGTTTATTTTTACACGTGGAAATGCCAAAGTTGTCCGACATGAAAGTTAAAATTTACCGTCATTTATTGTGTTTTCAGCTGAAAAAAAAAAAATGTGGAGAAATGTGGCAGTCGCAATTGCCCTTTTTTTTTCAAGCACTTGAAACTGAAGAGAATGACGGAAGTGAAATATTGGCAGCAGAAGGCGAGCGATTTTCCAGAAAAGGGTGTAATATAACTTATATCCTGCATAATTGAACTAATAAAGATGAAAAAGGGAGGAGGTACAATTTGTGGTGAGCCACACATAACATCATGGAGGGCTGGATGTGGGCCGCAGGCCGCATGTTTGGTATACCTGGGCCAGATGATATCATTTATCAACGTGTTGTTTAACCTCTGCCTGTGGCCATTTTCATATTTGTAGATATAGAAACTCTGCAGACAAAAGCAATGAGCTGGTAACACTCTAGATCACTGGAGGATGGTGGAGAGGCCAGTGTATGTGTGTATGTGAAACACACTGGCAAAAAGAAAACGCTGTGTCAGTTATTCAAAATGCCTTAAACAAATCGACTTCTGCTGGCCCTGATAAAGTGTTTTTACACTGTATCAGTGTATCAGCTCTTATGAGGCTGAAGCATTATTAATCTCTGCCTCACAGTGTGTATCGGTCACCACCGTGAGCCAGACTCATCTCTCTGAGCAGCCATGGCGCTGGCTAGATACAAGTCTTTGATACTCTCCCGCCATTTACATAATTCCTTCCTTTTTCTGTGGCACTACCATGAATCATATTCAGACAGAAATATCTTCACTTCCTAAACCGATCAGGGCCTCCCACAGGTGATAACATACACAACAAATCCTGGGGTCCTTGTTTGGTAAAGGTGGCTTATTTTGTAGAGAAAAGCAAAGTCTCTGAGTTTAAGTCTTTGTTTTATGGATGTTTTTTTGATAGATTTGACTTGTCTCACCCCTCTCCTCCGCAAACTGCTCCTCTCTCTGATGTTAACAAATCTGTTGTATTTAAACTAAAAAAGCTGGGAACTCCCAGTCCTATATATCTCTCCAGCAACTGCAGTCATGTGGTGTAGCTCAGCAACTTGAAAAGCGTAACTTGGCACGCGTTGGGCCGTAGCCATGGAATGAGGGATCGCGTCATTATTGTCACAAAGGTAATAGAAGGAAAAGGACAGCTGGTGGGGGCCTGCCAAGCCACATCATTCACATCGACTCCCTCTTCACTCTTTTTGTGGTTGAAGCAATGCGCCCTCTCCCCCTCTTTTCTTCCTTTCCTCTTCCTCCCTCATGACGAAGCCATCATCACTACATAAGGGTGGGACAAGGTGAAGCTTATATGCGACCTTCATACAGTCCTGGTTCGTAGTCAGGGTTTTGTATGTTACTAAACAGTCCAACAGATCTATTGCAATGATGTTTTTTGTGTGTTGCGTTGATGGTTTATTGTGGAACCCGAGTTTGAATGTGTGGCGGCCAGAAAAAAACGTTTTTTTGTGTTAATTGGAAATTGGTTGGTCTTTGGGAGGGGCTTAGTCTTTATGCTCTGGCCAACAAGGCACTCGAGGGAGAGCTTATGGGACCAACACAGCAAAGTGTGTTGGCACAACACAGTGCTCCACTGACCTGTGGTTTAATTCCTTTGTTTTCAATGCACAGCTCATTCACGCCCAGCGATTCCTTTTTTGTTTCTTTAATCCCAATTTTTGTTTATCCGGACTGAACCACACGGAAGCCCACGTTTCTGTGACGGCTCTCCGACTCTGTAATCTAAGCGTTCATCGGGAAACCCTGTCACTTATTAGGCCACAAGGACAACGGATGCGATCGTACGCGCGTGCAGGCGGGGGCAGGTAAGAGGTTTTTCTGCGTGGTTGACAGCACCTGCTGCCGATTTCCTCTTAAGTATCACAAGCTCACTCACACAGCCACCCGGAGATGAAAACAGGGAGAAATGAGGCATGCGTTTTTGCTTTTACCACCTTGTCTCATTAGCTCCTGTGTTGCTTTAAAGGTACACCGCACAGGAGCCATCTCCCTGCGGAGCTCATGTTAATTAAGGTTTCTGCTCTTCATCCTCTAATTACTAAGCTGTGTTTTCTTATACATAAACAATATATTTCTGGTTATGCTAATGTCAGTCTTTCGGAGCTGGTAACTGCATCAAACATTAAACAATAAATACTTCTCACATATTTCGCAGGCGTTTTCATCTCGTCAGGCTGGAGAATCCTGGATAGACGGAAAGACTGATGAGCCATGGATGAATAATTGTCCCTCTTTAAAAATCTGCAGTTAAGTTGTGAGGAAATCATAAATGCAAATAGAACTGCAGTTACTGGAAGATTTGTTGGATTTCGTTTTTTACATCTGGAGGAGGGTGTATGTGGGATCTAATCCAAACGGACAGCGCTCATTAACGGGCTTATTGAACATTATGGCTTTGGCCACAACAACCATTGTGCATGGGATCAATAAGCTGTGGGTTGTTTGACAGCCGAAGAAAAGACACTTGTCCTTCCTATATAAATGAGTGTTCTCATTGGAAAAAGCACATTCTAACACACTGATTGACTCAAACTTTTCAGCTGACCTAAGAACCACCATCTCACAAAACTAGAACAGACGCAGCAAATGAACCAGACGACACCCGATCATCCTTTCGCTCATGTGAAATGATGCAAGCTGGAAACATTAAAATGTCCTAAAAGTGATGATGCGATTTACCTCGCTGAGGGTGATTCGGGAGACCAAATGCGGTGAATTAGCAAAATATCGTTCTTTTTTTGCTGAGGGACAATGTAAGCTTAATTTTTCTATATTTCTATATTTCTACACATGGATGCAGGAACAGATGTTAAACAGAGGAGAGAAAAACATAAATACAAACCTTGACTCGCTTTGTGACAGACTGGGTCCCACTTGTGAGCACTGTGCTGTTTTATAATGAGTTACCTGTATATTCTTCAACCAGCCACATTTCTTTTATATTAAAATTCCGTCTCTGACAGACGGTACGAGCCGTCCCCGTGCGTGCTGCTGAAAGAACACGGCATGCATGTGTGGAGTGGAAGCACAGCAGCGGACACTAACAGCATCCCTCTTCCCAGAATTACATTTAAGCTCCTAATGCCGCCGACATTAGAGTTCCAGGGCCATCCCAAAAGACGGATAGCCAATGTCAATGTTAGTATTTGCACTTTTCTTCGGTACGTTATGCACATATTTGATTTTCTCCGAGAAGACCCGGAGATTATAGCATGAAGAATAAACAACGGACTGCGTAGAAAACCCTCACATCCCCCTCTCAAAGGCATCATGTTCCATCAAGATTTCCGCCTCAAACACAAAGAAATTGTTTCCAAAGATGTTTCAAGACATGGACCGAACCATAATTAAGCCGTTGCTTCAGTGTTTTAGCTCATTTTTTTTTTACCATTGCACAAAAGGAAATAGGAACATTAAGAGAAGAATTAAAATGTGGTGACTACCATTCGTATGGAAATGTGCGGGCTCTCAGGAAATCACTAAAGCATTTTGTGCAAGCATAAAGTCTTAATGTGCAGAACATTTCACTGAAAATAATATGTGGTTCCTTTACTTCTTTGGATGAAACTCACATTTGAGCTCCTCTTGAATGAATTATCGTTCAAGCATTTTTTTATTAAAATTCTTGCCTGTGAAGGACGGGACACATTAAAACTGCAAGTACCCAGAAGTTTAGTAGTGTCAAATGAATTAGTAGCTTCAAATAATATACATGTATGCATATGCATACTTGAATGACATGTACATTGGGGATGGGACTTGAATTATGAATAATAATTAAGTAATTAAAAATCTAATTCATTTGAGGTTTTGTAATTAATGAATCTTGATTAATCACATTTTAATCACATTTTAATCACAAAAAATAAACTTTTTTATTTAAAGGAATTTTATTGGATGACTGAATCAACTAATAGACAGAGACAAGGATATTCTAAATGTGAGCTCTTTTCACATCTGGAAAAATGCATTGAATTGCCATTCAATTCAAAATAGTATCAAATGAAATAGAACATATTGTTGACCAAAAGGATACAGACCTAAAGTCAAAGTGCCATTTTAAGCACTTTAAGTAAGTCGGCCATTTGATCGAGTTTCGGCTCATGACACCTCTTGTTGGCACTCAGACCGCGATGAGTGCTGAGAGCTCTGGTGGTTTTTTTCCCATGGCAACATGCTTTGGAATCAGATGGTAGGGTAGAATTGAAGTTATTCGGTGCTAGGCGATCTCTTTTTTTTTGGGGCACATTTTGCATAAAACCACACTTTTACCAAGGCTTTCATCAAGTAGATTCTTTGGAATGAAATTTGAATTCGCTTTCGTCCTCCGTTCCCTTCATTCCACCCAATGGGTGCCATTAACCCAGCTCCCTCGTGTGCAACAGCGTAATCAGAGCGGTGACGAACATCCCAACTTGTTTGAAATGCAAGCTGCTCTAAATTACTTAGATTTTTTAACTTGCAACTAATTAATAAAAATTGATTGACACCCCTAATACACACACACACACACACACACGCACACACACACACACACACACACACACACACACACACCCAGCTGATATAATGAAGCAGCAGGCATAGCTTCTACCTTCCTTAACCAGCCACACTAGTCCACTTCAACTCTCGGGAACTCTACAGCTGTTTGGATCGGTGATGAATTAATAGCCCCTGTGGAACTAATAACAATACTGCAGAAAAGCAGTTAATCCTCAGTTTGAAAGAGGACAGGTATTGAGTCAGCATCTTTTGCACACATATCTGATGCTTTTGGGACGACAGACATGCTAAAGAGTCTGGGTAATTTATTTAGGATTGAAACCACCGAAGTGGAAATTTTATAATTCAGCAAGAGAGTGGATCGACACGTATGTATGCTTCACATGAAAACTTCATCCGACACCCTGCGAGTCAGGAAACAAGCAACAAAAACATCTATTCCAAAACTGTGACCTTTGATTGCCTACTGTTCATTTCTGGTCTGGAAAAAAACCCCTTCCTGCATATCTTATCATATATGCAGCTGTGAAGCACAGCTGGCTGTCCTGACAAAAGGACACCAGCGAGGAGCATCCATTAAGGAAAGGTTCTTGTTAGACGATGAATGGCACCTTAGTGAAAGATGGCTGAGCAGTGACAGCCTGATTTACACTTAAAACATACACACACACACACACACACACACATGCACACATGCGCGTGTGCACACACACATACACATACACACACAACACACACACACACCATTACCATTATGGAAGGTGGAGAATGGCAGATATTGACACGGGAAGAAGCGTTGAGGTAAATTCACACCTCATCCTGTCAGCATCACTTTGCAGAGACACAAAGCCGGAAGCAAACACAAAAGTCGTGAGCTCAGGTCATTAGAATTCTCCATTTGAATGGAAACCCAGCCAGGGCCTGATTGGATTGGATACATTTATCTGATAAATGAAAAGCAAATTTGCTCAATTTTACTGCAACTCAGGCAAAGCACCCTATCATCCCTGAGAATACGGGAATCATAATAAATTCATTTCTCAGATAAATGAACTTTTCTCTGCAAGTTTTTAAAATAAAACCAATCTTGTCTATCAATAGACTAGACTTATAGAATATAACAGGCAGGCATGAATCATATATATGAGGGTTTTTTGTACCAAGTGTCAGACAGCACACATGGAATTGTTCAAATACCTTGAGATAGAAACTATGTTCATCAGGATCTACAGTGTTGTTTTAACTGTTTTTTAACTTCTTCATTTTATTTCAGTAAGCATGACTTCAACAAACCACATATTTCAGAACCAGGTGGACAAACACACCCACTTAATGAAAAATGCAGTGAGAAAACCATAACGTGATATAATCTGAAACTAAAAACGACCTGAGATGAGGGATGTGTGGGGGGGGGGGTGGCCATCTCCCAAACAGTTTCTGCAGATGTTGTGGGATATATGGTGACCTGACCACAAATGGAGCTCCATCCCACCTTCTCTCTCACGGACCACCAACAAGAAGGTAAAATCTGAGTAGTGAGAAGTAAAGAAGCAGCAAAAGCAACTGTTTCAATGGCTAACTATACGATCCCAATGATGAGGGGATGTTACTGATGTTTATCTGTGCACTGATGCTTACTGGCGTCCATTGCATTGCACTTTAATCCCATTACACAGTCAGACAGGGCAGGGTTATCTTTATACACTTGTGCATTAACACCTCACCGCTGCACATCTAAATAGCTGAGGATGTGTGTAAATGTACTATTATTAGTATTTTATGTCCGTATTGTTCTATGTTTTTGTGTCTTATCTTATCACAAATGGTTGTCAGGTATTATTTGCCCTGGAAAATTAAAAACACTCAGACAAAAGGAGTTAGAAACAGTTTTGCACAGATTTTTTTAAAATAAATGAACCACAATTAGAGATGAGAGATTCTGTTGGTGTGACTGACTGTGCTGGAAAAGCAGCCCCTCCATGGACAATATAACAGGCAGGCAGCAATTGGACAGAAGTGCTGAAGTGAGAATGTTGTTTTTTTTTTAATTCCTCCATTTCCTTCAGAACGGCCGCATGTGAGGTGAGAGAAAAATGTCTTTGAGAAGAACAGAAGAGAAGACCCAAAGGTTCACCATTCAATGTGTCCCTTTGTGGATCAGAGCATTGACACTGAAAAAAAAAAAAAAAAGTGAAAAGTGTTAACTGGAATTGACCGGGACAAGTGAGGATGTGTGATACGGACAGGCTGCGATGGTTTCATCTCGCCTTCAAGTGTGGCATTTGGAACACGTACAAATGAGGCCTTCTTCACACACAATGACCTATTTCCCATCTGCTTGGCTGTCAGTACTGTTTGTTTTTTTTTAAACACAAAATCTTTTTAAGCCTTATTTGAAGACTACCAATATTTAACTCTCTGAAATGCATTCACAGCCTCATATTAACCTTAATCAGTAAAGTGAATAGAACATAGAAATCCATTTTCTGAAATGTTGGAGCCTCAGTCTCCTCTGGTTATCGGTGTTTGCATATTTCTCTTTAACCTCATGCTTGTTGCCTTCATCAGGAAGCGTGTTTTATCTGCGTGACTATTTGTTTGTTAGCAAGAATATGCAAAAAAAAAAAAGAAAAAAAAGAAATGTGTTTGAAGTATGGAAAGAGTTGCCAGAGGTGGATGAGGGACCCCATTATCCCCACTGCATGGTGCAGGGTCCAGCCGGGGTGCAGCCAGGACTGGAGTATCTGCGGAGTAATCAGGACGGTTTCCGAATAAAGCTGCCTCTTCGCAGCATCATTAGCGCGCTTTTATGACCTTCGTTAACGGAAAAGTCGAAAGCTGTTTCAATTACAGCGATGGATCACAACACCGAGCACGCAAGGGCAGAAATCTGAGTCCAGGGAATTTTGATACGTGAGGAGATTTAATGGCATGTTTGGATGGATAATGGAGAGATTGATGATGGATGGATAGATTGATAATAGATGAATGATGGATGGATGATGGATGGATGATGATGGATGATTGATAGATTGATGGATTAATGGATGAATGAATGAATGAATGAATGAATGAATGATGATGAATGGATAATGGATGGATGATGGATGAAGGATGGATGGATGGATGGATGGATGGAGGATGGATAACTGTATGGATGATAGATTGGTGGATGGATGGTGGATGAATGGATGGTGGATAGATTGATGGATGGATGATAGATTGATGGATGGATGGATAGATGATAGAAAGATGGATGATGGGTGGATGGATGGATGATAAATAGATGGGTGGTTGGATGGATAGATAGATGGGTGGATGATGGATGGATGGATTGATGGGTGATAAACAAATGGATGGATCTCTATCTTCTCCATTCTCTGTCCATCTTCTAAAGGAAAAGGTGGAGTGCATTGTTTCCTGCCTGTTGCTGCTGCTGTGGTTGTTGCTGCTGCTGCTGCTGTTGTTGCTGCTGTTGTAGTTGTTGCTGCTGCTGTTGTTGCTGCTGTTGTAATTGCTGCTGTTGTAGTTGCTGTTGCTACTGCTGTTGTTGCTGTTGTAGTTGTTGCTGTTGTTGTTGCTGCTGCTGCCTGCTCTCCCCTCCACATTCAGTAATGTTGACAGGATAAAATCTTGCCCTAACCTTGCTGTCTTTTGTTTTTCTTTGAATGACTTAGCGCTACACTGCCTCTGTTTGTTCAACACAAAACCATGGTAACATCATTACCTGTCTTCTCCCAAGGTGATGGTTGGATATTTAACACTGACATGATCACATGCTGCCTCTGAATTTCTCTTCTTCATAAAAGGCAGCAGAAAAACAAATGAAAACTTCTCCTATTTTCGGTTAATGTGTCACAGTCCACTTAAATAAGATTCCAGTCAACACTGCTGGGTTTTGTGAGCTCCTGTCAGATGTGTTCTGCTCCAGAAGTTAATTATTTCCCCATCTGGTGCCTTCAACATTTCACAGAGGGAATCACGGACCCAGAATCAGCCTGTGGAACTCATAAATCTGACTTTATTATGATTCAAAGCCTGCATGGGTTCTTCTGAATAAGGTACCAGACAAGCTCTCTGGGATGAAAGTTGTAACTAATCCTTTGCAGTGATGTACTAATGACCCGTGTGTCTTTCTATGATGATTAAAAAAAAAAAAAAGGAGCTAATAAATCAAGACGGCTGGCTGAGTGCAGCCATCAGTCTCTCAGCTCGCACGGCTGCAATTTAAAAAGAGTTTTCCATCCATAAATCAACCCAAACACTCTTTGACGGTCCTCGTCCCCCCTGTCCCCCTCCTCATCACCTCACATGATAACCCCCACGTTGTCATTTTGAAAAAATAAAAACAGTCCTTATTTGCGCCTTGAGATAATTGATGAAGACGAAGATCACGATGTGTTCGTGTCCCCCCGCCAGTTATTTGCTCACACGCACATTGGGAAGCAAATGACTCGGGCAGTTAGGCCATAAAAGCGAGGAAATGGTGAGGTGTGTGTGTGTGTGACGTAACCATGACAACTGATATGCGACTGCGGCCTATCTGAACAGGTGGGGGGGGGTGGTTGGGGTCGTTCGGCGAGTGCGGTCAATCAGCCGAAATTACGCACGCGACAAAGACGGATGGAGCATCGCCTGTCCGTCACACGCAGGGAGGGTCTGTCCGCGCGTGGCGAAGGATGGTGATCGTCATGGTGATGGGAGAAGGCAAGCGTCCACGTGCACGAGGGAGGACACTGGTGGTGGTGGTGGCGGGGGGGGTGGAGGTTAGTGGCAGATGGAGAGGAGCTCGTTGACAGTGACGGAGGGATAAATGTTCACCTGTGGCAGCGCGATCGATATTGTCTGCGCGCACGCACGACAACCCCACTTGGGCTGTTTGGATGGAGCTGCTATTTGGTCAATGTTTAACCTCCCACTCCGATAAAAATGAATATATTGACCTCGTTACCACATTTTTATGACACCTGTCACAACTTAAATAAGCAAACGAAATGAAATCTAAATAAATGGAGACCCATTAAGGGGCACGCCATCAACTGTGATGGCCTCATGTCCAGAGTGGTACTTGCAGACGGGGGGGAGTAGCCTCCAGGCCTTAAAGGCCAGAGCCCCAACGCCTCCACCTCTGGGTAAGCGTCAATCAAGTGATTGACGCTTGCATTGGCCACTTCGCGCTCAGTAAGCACCAACGCCAAAGGAGACAAGCACTACCAGGGGCGCTGCCGATCACCCCGCAGCATCTGAATTCAGGACCACGGGCCCATGATTGCATGCTGTTCGCACTTCAGGGTTTGTTGCCACAGCAACTAATCTAGACAGGTTGACAAATCTCCTCTAATTTGGCCAGAAACCGCGGCACGGACAGTCCCAGGATCAAACCGAGGAGACAAATTGGATTTGCCTGTTGTCTGAGCAAGGCCTTCATGATGCAAATAAGAAGCCTGGAACTTCTTTTGAATGCATAACTTCCTCGCCCGGTGTGTCTTCAGACAGTTGTGCCCAAACAAATCAGCCAGACTCCTGATGTTTGAAAACCTGCTTCATTCAGTAGGCCAGCTTTTCCGAACAAAAGAACACCACAGAAGAATGAGGGTAGCTAAGCGGACACTACTTATTACCCCTATTTTAAGAACATAAATGTTGTGTGGGCCCTCATCAGATGGAGATGGAGACGGTTTATTACAAGATTTTATGGTTCTGTTTGTAACATAAATACCTGACTTGCACTTTGAGGAGGAAGTAACAGAAAAACTGTGGCTGTGAGCTGCTACGGTCGGATGACGTGTCACGAGGTGCCCTGAAAAAGCTAATGTAATATGTACCAAGCCATTATGTCGCGGGAGGGAGGTAAGGGGCAATTATTTCAGTCTGGAGAGTTTTGTTTTGTGTTGCATAATTTGCCTCTTCCACTTCCCTTTCTTCACCCGGCCCGAACCTTGCCGAGCGGCTCTAATTATTCTTATTTGTTATTTAATTGCTCGGCACGATTCAGCCCATTTGGAACGGCTTTATCAAGTACACAGAAAACTCTTCTATCCGCGCAAAAACATAAATAAATAAGGTGAAGACGAGCCTTGGTTGGGAGGAACAATGAACACCCATCGTGACTGACAGGCTGTCTGGGGCGGAGCTGGCCGTCGTGTCAAACGCTTCGTAGCGGACGCGAACGCATCAATGCGTAAATCTCTCGTAATTCATTTTACGCAACGATATTGCGTTGAAGCCGTTACGAATGACTCTTTGTTTTTCCATTTGGTGTCAGGAGGGGGGCGTTTAGAAATGTCTGAAGGCTAATTCAGACTAAATTAAGTTGCCTGCAAATATGTTTCGCTTCATGTTTTTGTCGTTCCCTGAACTGAAATGAGAACGTCAGCGATAATCCTCTTTAGAGTGCTGCAGGAGGACAACGCCATCCTTCTGCAATTCATTTGTCAACGCACCCCTGGTGACAGTAAAGCCCTGGCAACCTAATTATCCGCAATCGCTGTCAGTTGTTTAATCTCAATGGCCTCGCAAACCAACTGTTGCCCGCGGTGGAGATGCGACGCGGAGATGTTGTCGCTCGATTCTCCGAGGACGCCCGGTAGTCTGCACGAGTTTTGTCTGTTCCGAAGCCTCTTTTTTTTTTTCCTTGTCGCAGACAAATGGGGAACTAAATTTAGAGGCTCCCACCTGCAGTTATGTCTCTGGTCCTTTCCCCGAGGGACCCGAACCGATGCAGGCGAGGGCGAGGCGCGCTGGAACGACTGGAACGCAGAGCGCGCCGTGCTTCTCTGCTGCGGTTGTACCTGACTGATGGAACGTTTTATTGTGGAATGACTTTCTTCCTTGGCGTGAGTGAGGAAGAGGGGTAAAAAAAAATCTATATCAGTTGCCTGTTAAAGAAGATTTATGCTTCCTTAAAGTGGATTATTTTAAAATATAGCAAGGGAGTGAGAAGGCATGGAAGGTGGGAGATAATAAACAAGGTATTTAAGAATACTTTAACAATATCAAGCCCCAACCCTTAGTCCGACTGCAAAAAATAATGAGGAGGTTGTCGTCTGTTGTTATTGGGCCCATTAATCCGTTCAGGAATTAATAAAGCAGGGCTGGCTCGAGCTGAGGTGACAGATTTAAAATCCCTTTGTGCCCCTCAAAGCATCGTTTCACATCCCTTAACTTAGTTAAGTCGACTTCTCGTGCTACAGAAATAGCCTAATAATGATTTGAATATGCTGCACCCGGGCTTGTCTTTAAGGAAAAAATATAGGAGCAAATAAACAGAGTTGGTTTATAACGTATGTGGTGTTAAAACAGTCGCAAAGAGAACCCGAATGGGGGGAAAGTGATGCTTCATTTGTACAGAGGGGATTTAAATACATAATTATGCAGAAAATTAATAAAGCCTTCTGTTCCTGTAAAACAACACGTTGTTAGTCTCACCCTTGAGGGATAAACTAAAGCTTCAGCAGTGATTTCATGTCAGCTCAAGAGTTTCAGCTGCAAAATTACGATCATGTTTTTTTATTGTATGGAGGTTTTACGTATACAGATGCCAAATAATATTTCACTTGAAGTTTAAAAAGGTAAAATATCCACCTTCCCTGCAATTCTTCATACATTTGGCTATAAATTAGACACATTCTAAACGAGTTAGATGATTGCACAGGTTGATGTGCAGCCTAACATCGTATATCTCTGGACTCTGATAAGCCATGCCGTCAGATTTATTGAAGCTTTCTCGCACTCCCTGGTGGATTGAGTCCATTTTCACTGGTGCCTATTGCTGTATTCTCCTTAAGAAAGGTAAATGATGGTGGTGGTGGGTCATTTGTAACTAAGTTTCCGGTTGATCCTCAGAGAATGTCTCTCCTTTGACCACTTCCACTGGAAGTCTCTCCGCTGTAGCTCATCCTCGGTATTCTGGAGGTCGAGACCCGGACCACTCTTTTAATTGAAAACAAAAAAAAACGGGCAAAGCGTGGAAGCATAAATCAAACAGGGCTGAACTCCAATGTGCAACATCGTGGTGAGAAGAGGAAAAGCAGTCTGGACGTGGTTATTAATATTTCAGTTCAGTCACATCAAGGCTGATCGTACGGTCACAAGAGGAGTCTGGTCTTCTAATTTTAGAGATATCAGGATGTTGAGTTGCGTGTTAAGTGTTGCGTTGAGTTAAAAAAAATAAGATAAAATGAGATGATGTCATCGGCCAGCCGGTGAATAAGTGATACTTCAGCCTGAAGTCGGGACTAACTCAGCCTGGAGGGAGGCTGCCCCCTGCTCACCTGCCACAGGACACTCCGCGGCGTAATGAACGCGCGTAATGACGCGCAACAGATCTGTGGTGATCGGGCCGGGATGATGTCAGACCCGCCTTTCAGAAGCAGGAGGGAAATAAAACATGAAGGAGCGCATTAGGAATGTCAGCGCAGCGCTCCTGCTGCAGATGCGCTCCCAGCATCTCTTATCAGGCGTCTCGGCGCGCGTCTCCGGCCTTTAAATTCCACCGGTTCTTTTCGCTGGAGCCCAATTAGCAGCCAGATGTGTTCTGGAAGCTGAGAGATGGCGCGGGGGGGCTTCAGGTGTGGCTCGAATGCTGAAATCCTGCAGCCGTCGCACATTTAATCTGATCGCCGAATGGAACGAAAGCGATTTATCCTGAAAGATTGTGTACCGATAGTGGTAAACACACGATAAATCTAAGGGGATGAATTAAAATCGTAATCGTTTTGACCTCACGAGTGACTCAGGACAGGTTCGAGATTATTTTCGTCCTCACTTCATTAACTCCTTTCTGTGTAAAGTTACTTCAAGGCCCCCTCCAAACTCCAAACGGAGCTCTCTAATGATCCATCCTGGGAAGAACACGTGTCCAGGAATCTTTTTTTTAAACTTCATCGCCGTTATTTTGGTCATTACCCGGCTCCGAGGCTGCCATTAAACGGCGCAGAGCATCACTGGAAGTATTAAAGGACTATTTACTCAGTTTGGTCACATTTGGGTGCCTGGCTGAGATGAGGCGATCCGATTTTAAGCGGTTCGGCAGTAAAGAGCAGCCAAGTCACTGGTTCGTGTCTGTGTGGGCGAGCGGGTGTCTGGCCTTGACTTTAAAGAGATATCAGTTCTCTTCAGTCACATTACCGGCCAATTAACTTAGTCACAGGTCTTTTATTAAAGCAGGAAAACTCCGTGCGCAACCGCACTCTGCGCTGGTGCCGCGGCTCTTTGCTCCACCCGCGGCACCAGCGCCCCCTGTCGGCCAGGGTTGGCCACTGCGGCCGCGCCAAGCCTACATTTTCATTTCTCAACATCACACCCCTCTGCTGCCAATATTCCTGATTTAATACACCATTTAATGTCTCACCTTCCATGGGGTGCGCCTTCTATTTTGTGTGAACGCGACTGTAAATGTCTAAGATCAGCAATTCCCCGTAATGCTGTTGCCTTTATGCTTTTTACTCTTTTAAATGGTCGTATAAGACTGTTTTACCTCTTTTAAAATACCTTGGCCTTACAAGTCTCTGTAGTTGTTAATGATAAACCGTCTACTACAAAGGCAAACAGGGCATTTGGTCATGAGTTGGCCGATTTTCTGTCACTTTGGAGATATGGCAAAATACTTAATTCGGTTGATTTAAATATACAGAGGTCTTTTAACCTCATAAAGGAAATATAGGACCTCACATATTTAAGAGGTCACCCTCCCAATCTGGATCTCCTCTGTGGTGTTGGTCCAACAAACTTAGTCTCCATGGATACCTGGATCTCGCTTCCTGTCAAGTCAGACAGAAACGACAGACTTATGAGGTTTGCAGGGACCGACGTGTGCGCTCATAAAGGCGGACGATGAGCACCACTCACGGGCAACGACCTGACAACCAGCGCAGGGAACAGTTACAGCACATGAGCAACCGCAGGGGGGGGGAACAGGCGAGGACAGGGATCAGGCAGAGCCGGAGACAGGAAGAGGCGACGCAGGACGCCGAGCAGCTACACTAAAACCAGCACGATAAAACAGATCTTGAAGGTCGAAGATTGAGATCTTGCAATGCTCCCACCATCTGACCTGGGGAGAGTCAGCCATGCCTTCCTCTTACCTCTCTGACACCTCCCACAGTTCCTTCTCACACCTCCAGCCACTCCACATGCTGCAGAGAGTCTGCCGAGCACCAAGCGAACAGACCAACATGGGCCGCTAAACTCTTCTGATTCCATTGTGGCACACAGAGAAGAATGGGAATGAACACTGTGTCCTTCTCTAACCACCCAACAGCCTATTTTTTGTAGAAATAAAATTCACTTTATGTTTGGCTTGCATGTATTTTATTTGCTAGTCCCCCGAAAAGGTCACTTTGTTATCCCTGTGGAGCAATTTGTCGTAGAGCCAGCAGTGAATGAGAATGAGCAGCGCACAAACACACACAGCATACAGACACACATGCATGCACACAAGTTAAAAACTGTCACAGTGTGTAGATCTTAGTGCTCAGGCACTTTATCTGTTATTTTTATCTTTGGGTATTAATCAAAGCAGGACTAAAACGGGGATACTGACGGTATTCTCTGGTCTAATTAAAGATAACGGTGCATGTGTGCAGCATCACTGTAGCTACAAAGACCTGTGAAAATGTTTATATAGATATTTTATGCCAAGGCCAGAGTGTGTCTTTAGATGTGATATTAGAATTTTACCAAATATTGAACGTTTTTCATGGTCTAAATTACACCATCTATAAAAAAGTACTTATTACTTTTGCTGAAGCAAGAGCCATGTTATTTACACGGTAGCTTCTTTGTTTAGTTGACTTTTTTTTTGTGTTACTGTCATCAATCTGACCCCAGACAGCTTTGACCGTGACCTCGCTCAGTTCCGCCCAAAGCCTGCAGGGGGCACTAGAGATCACATCATCAATAATAACCAACCAATAACGCGAACAAACCCAGATTAACGTCGTCACAAGCTTGTGCATCCCATCTAAACACAATGCTACAGATGATTCGGGGTTTGTGATCATTATTTTGCATGTCTGGAAGATCATTTTAAGAAATGATGATTGGTGGAAATTTCTCTCATGTCAGTAAGAAATGTGACTAAAACATAAATCTAGGATTATATTCATGTTTTTAGTTCAGACTGAACTGATCACAATCGGCAGGGGAAGTTGAGTAAGAGCACTTTAAGTGTGAACTGGACCAGCTGTGCCATCGTTACCTTGGCAACATGAGGCTCATCACTACTCAAGATCCTCAGAGAGGACTTTGAGTGTGTGGAGATACTCCTTGGTGAACAGCAGGAAACGGCCTTGGAATGTGTCTGCATGGTTCTTGGGACAGACCTGAACCATGAGAGAGGTCTCACATACACGCACGCACACACACACACACACACACACACACACACACACACACACACACACACACACACACACACTGAGCTGGTGTAGGAGGGCTGAAGAAGGAGCTGGAGAACACTGCGGGGGGAGGGATGAGGAGGATGAGCAGCGGAGGATGAGGAGGTGACAAAGTCAACTGCAGGAAAACAACCCCACCTCCTTCAGAGAAAGTGTTTTCTCAGTGTACAGGTAGCTTTAAAATAACCAGACCAGAGAATTCCTCACAGGTGAAAGGGTTCACATTTGATGCCGTGCTGAGTCAATCAGAGTCTCAACATGGAGGATCTGGACCGAGACAACGGGAGCAGTTTAACAGAGACAGTCACAAACCAAAGCCTGCATGTGCACTATCCCCAAAGGCACCAAGGACCTCATAGAGGATCCCAGCAAGATTCCCACTGGGATGGTTTTGACTGATGCCTTCACACCATCACCCCAGCAGCAGCAGAAGAAGCCTCAGTTTCACTGGGGCTCCGACAGCCCAACAGGAAAACCAGCCTATAAATAGGTTCTCCTGATGACATCCAACCTTAAATGAAAGACAAACGAATACAAATCTGAGCTATAACATCAAAATAACTCCAGATATTGATCACAATTACCGTCCCATCCGAATCACGACCAGCAGGGGGCGCTGGAAGCAGGCTCAGCCCACTCGAGCCTCAGTCAGGAGTCATGATCCCATTGGCTCAGCAATAAACACTGGAGTTCACTTCAAATCCATGAAATCTCTTTGGGTTTTTTTAATGCTTGCAGGGTCAAGACAGACACACGCACGGGTCCTGACGGGCACACATCAGGCCGCGACTCCCACACATCAGGCCGCGACTCCGCCTCACTGATGTTTAGTCGGAGACCTCTCGCGAATCAAACAAAGGACATATCGCTGATAATTCTTTCTTATCAGAGTCAGCTTTCTCTGTGGACCAACTGATCCGCCGCCGAGCCACGACAGAGGAGGGAAATTAAAAGTAAAGAAGCTGTATTTATATTTCAACCCCCTAGAGGCTGCAGCTACTGCTGCACCGCAGGACGTGGAGGCCTTCTTCCAAACAACTTTAATTGAACCGGGAGCTTTCCTCACTTAAAACCCCAGAGGACATGAGAAGCTCCTCCTCACCGAACAATGACAGACTTACATCTCCTGCAGAAACTCTTAAATTGTTGTGTATTGTTGTCCGGCACTTTTTATTCTTATTGAAACACAACATTGCATCTTTTAAATTGTATTTTTTTAACCTATACTATCACTTTCTTGTAACTGTTCTTATGTGATGCTGACCTCTGGGCCAGGTCACCCCTGTGAAAGAGGTCCTGATCTCAATTGGTTTTTATCTGGTTAAAATAAAGGTTAAATAAATGTTTTAAAAAGTAAGGAGTCAGACCGGAAAAGAGATTCCTCGCACACTCGCTGCACACGGTGAATGTCACCGCTTTGCATCGCGGGGATGATTGGGAACGCAGCATAAAGGCTCCGAGGAAACATCCATTTGAAAGGGCAGCCGAGCTGTTTTTTTTTTCTGTCTGTTTTCATTGAATTTGGTTGAGAATTTCTGCGGCGTTTTTAAAGAGGGAGTAGACAAAGAGGGTCGGGGGGGGGTTTAGGAGCCGCGCAAGAGAGGGACAGCGTTTACTCAAACCTCAGAAGGTGTTTTAAGATGCTGTTATCTTTAAAGAGTGCGCTGTTTATGTGAGACAAGCAAATCAGCCACGTGAACCAGCAGGGCTCAAGGTCACAGCACTCACGGGGGGGGTGTGTAGAAGAGAAAATATCAAAGCAGGCGTCGCTCTGTGATCAAAGAAAGACGGGGGGATCAGAGCTGCTTTGTAGAGTCCCAGCAGGTGAGGACGGCCTGATTCATTCCTATTTTAGACAATCATCATTGTTTTAACCCTTACCTGTCAGTATTTAGATTAGGAGGGTTTCCAGGGTCCCTCAGGGAGGTGTTAAGGTCTGGAGCGCCAGGATCAGCTACAGGAATGCCTCTTCGGACACTTCACCTGCGTGCATCCATCCATCCTCCTGCATCATTATCCTCCTCCTCCATCTTCCACCTCCTCCATCCTACTGCATTATCCTCCTCTTCCTCCTCAATCTTCCTCCTCCTCCTCCCCCTCCTCCCTCTCTTCCTCCTCCTCCTCAATCTTCCTCTTCCTCCTCCTCCTCCCCCTACCCCTCCTCCTCCTCCTCCGCTCGTACTTGCAGACAGCTGTTTGCGTTCCATCTGTCCTCTCGTTCTTCACCTCAGGTGGGTCTTACGCCACATTTTGTTAATGTTGACATCACCCCCCCCCCCAGATATACGACAGCTCTCAGCGACTGTGCGAGCGGAACAGCTAATGTGGGAACAGTGATTTAAATCCCATCATCTGGATGGATCTAATAGAGCTACTGTTGGTGGTGGAATTAGCCTGACCTTGCGTGTTATTTATGAAGAGGAGGACCAGAATGAGCTTAAAGAGAGACTGGGTGGGGGGCGAGGGGGGGGTCTGGCTGTCATTACAATCACAACACCCTGGTACACACTAACATCTGTCACTTTTGGTGCTCGCTCCCATCTGCACTGCATCGGCCAGTTGTCTCCGAGAGGCGCTCTGCTCATTAGCCTTCATCCCAAACCTTGAAGTGAGTAACGACACTGCAGGGGAGCGAAGAAAAGCATCCCTGTTGCCACGACAACCACTGGAGAAAAAAAAAAAAAAAGATTTCCAAAGCCGTATTAGTTTGACTTTACTACCATCTGGTGGTTGGAGGAAATACGCGCACGCGTTGAGCCTGAACGCACGTCTCCAGATGATGATGGATCGCCGTTTCAGCAGCTGTACGTGTGGTTCGACTGCCTGCTGAGACGTGTAGACACCCGACTGATGGCCCCATGAAAACGGATCATACACACGCAATACCGTACACATCACGCACACACGCCTTTCAAAGACGTCCTCAACGTCTTGATAAAACAATAGACAGAAATGAAACATAGAGTAATCAACAACCTCTAAAGAAGAGTCAGATGGCCGTGTAATGTATGGTGTGTGTGTGTGTGTGTGCGTGTGTGTGTTTGTGTGTGTTTCTGACAGTACGGGTCTTGATAAAGGCCAGAGACATGTGGAGAAAGAGGAAACTGTGTAGTGTCAACCAATCATGAGCCAAAGCAGCCCAGCAGAACACTGCAGTAGGCCTCTATGGATCTAATTCTGTCTCTCTATAGATGCCCAGTAATAAGTGAGTCAAGGAAGATTATCTTTACCTAAATATTTATTTTAATGTGCCTCTCAAACCATTAAATGGAAAATAAAACAAAATAAAAGACTTATTCTTTTATTTTATTTTTGTATTATTGTTATGATTATGAATATTATTATTATTGTTGTTGTTGTTATTATAGTTATAATTATTATGCTATATAATGTATATTCTAAATGTTTTTTCTTCTTGTTGTTATTGGTATTATCAGTAGAAGTAATATTTGACGTTTGTCATATTGAAATATTGGCAAAACAAATTTGTGTAACATGTGTAATAAATAGTCTTTAATTGAAATAGTTTTGGTAAATTTAAATTACGCGGCCAATGGCCGATAATATGTGTAAATAAATAATGAAACATAAAACCAATAAAAATAATTCTTTCAAATTATTTTTACGGGAGTAATGTATATATTATATATAGGCATACGTACATATGTATATATTTAGACACACACACACACACGCACGCACGCATTCAAAAACGCAAACGTTTTTGGTCCCATCCATTGTAAAATAAACAAGTTTGTTATTATTATTGTGAGTATATTTTGACAGTTTAATTACTTTTTAGGAGCACGCTCTTGCTTTTATTTTTTGAACATTTGTACATTTCCCCGCTCTGACAGGAACAGAGAAATATTTCCTTTTGCGTTAATATTTAACACGTAACATTTCACATTAGGAAATGTAACATTAGGAATTTTGTCCTTGTACTGTCGTGAACAGATTTTAAAGTAATACAAGTTTTTTTTTTTAAATGAATAAAGCGTACACCAGGTTTAAATGTCTGTTGTTTGTTTTCTTTTCTCTTTTTAAAAAGAAGTACAGCTTCTCTCCTTGTCCAGGACTGTCTCTGTATCCCCACAGGGGAATCCAGGGCTTTCCACCGACCAGGACCCCACTGCAAACACTCCCATTAGTTCTGTGAGGGGCATTCGAGACATAATGTTGTATCCGCGCCCATGAGTGATTGAGCTCAGAGGGGGCAAGGTCATGCGAAGGTGATCCCTCCCGGTATAAAGCAAGAGTGACAGCACATTAAAGGGCTCAAACACGGAGCCCAGGAAAACGGTGAGTATGCAGAGACGCAATAATCACTTTGATAATCACTCGTACAAAAGGTAAAATGTGACTAGAGCCACTGAGAATATTCCTCTCTCTCTCTTTCTCTCTCTCTGCGTGTGTGTGCGTGTGTAAGTGCGTGCGTGCGTGCGTGCGTGTGTGTGGTAGAAGATGGAGGCGGGGTTTAAAGGAACATCGCGTGACAAGACTTTAGAAAACAGAGCACAGCCTGGTGTCTTTCAAACACACACACACACACACGCACACATACACGCACGCACGCACGCACGCACACACACACACGCACGCACACAGACTCTTTACTCTTTCATGTGTCTTCAGGTTGGGTCAGCAGCCTTTTCTTCACTCTCCATTTGCCTCTCCTTTGGCTTTTCTTTGATCAGCTCTAAATTTCAATGATGTCTGGACGATTCAATTACCTGCAAAATCTGTAATACTTATAAAGGTCATAATGTTTCCCTCACATCAGCTTCTTATGTTTCAAGTGAAGGATGGGAAGTAAAAATCTTTACCACATTTTAAATTTGCATGTTTATTATTTTTTCCATTACTTTGATTTTTGAGATGAGTCAAACATTGGTCCTAAAGTTTTTAGGGCCAGTAACTCACAAGTAAACCTTCAATATCAGCAATGAATTATACCAAATTGTGAAAGGAAGTTCCAAAATGGACAAAGTTTATATGAAAGTCCTTATAAGTAAGTAAATTAAAAGCAATTCACTTAATTTCAGTTACTAAAAACAGCTATACAAAACTCAGTAAACAAACGGAAAAAACACCACAGTATGAGGTGAATTTTAAATGGATTTTGTTTGCGTATTCGACCATTCCCCACCAGTGTGTGAAGTTGGACCACTGACTTAGACCAGTATATCAGATATTGATTAATATTTGTGTTCGTAGTTTTTAAAACCAGAAATAAAGTTTTTTTCTTTTCCGTTCCCTATATAAATTAATCAGATTTGAAATGAAAGGTGGACGAAAGTCTGTTGCTTTCGTATAAATAGTATTATAATAATAGTAGTATAACAGTAGTATATAAATGCCCCTAAACGATCGAAAAGTCGTCGGAAACTCACTCGCCGCGGCGAAGACCTGAAATGTCAGACGCTCTTATCAGGCAGCCAACGCATCACGGGGCGTCGCCGCTCCGGTCACGAGGTGTCACAAAGCCTTACGTCAGCCCGCGTGAACGTCGGGCCTCGTGGCGTCGCGTACCTGACAGCCACGGATCGCGCGCTCCACTCCACCTCTCGCGCCCTCCTGTCGGGTCTCACGCGACGGTGGTCGCGAGAGCACGAGCCCGATAAAAGGGCTGTGAATGGATTTAAAGTGGCTTAAAACAGTCAGAAAATGTGATTTAAAACACTTGATTTCGTCTTAATGTGGATTTGTTGCTTTTCCTTTTTTTTTGAAAAGTGTACACTGAAATTGTTTGAATCAGTTTGTCTGAATTTGGTTTTGATATTTAACGACATAATTCATACTTTAAGGTTTCGTTGATACATGCTTTTTATTTTATCAAAATAACTGTTGTAGTGATTATTTTGTTTGTTGTTTGGACTTGTGCCAGAAACATATTAATTCATTATTTATTTGTTTGTTTATTTGTTTATTTAAATCATACAATTCATTTAAAAACAGAACATTTATCTTGGCCTCCTGTATGAGGTACTACTGGTAGTGGGACTAATTTATGTTAGTATTGAAGATATTAAGATATTGATGTCTATCATTATGTTTTCTAATCCAATTTTGAAACTTGAATTAAAAAAAATGTTAAATCCAGGATCACATTTTTTCGGATAAAAATTAGCATTGAACTTCTGTTCCATAGTTCCTCGATGTTTTTCCATTTTGGTTTTTCTTTTTGAGCAGAGGCATCAGGAACCTTTTAGGGTTGACTGAGGGGAAAAGGTTCTCCCTCTTTAGCTGCTTTGTACTAGGCTGACGAGTCGGTCCTGACAGGGGTTAACGTACCGTAAAGAGGTTAAACAAACGGACACTACCGTTAGAAGTCCTCACACACATGAGGCTGTGTAAATTCACAAACTGGTGTGAGTTTATGACCAAGGCTGAAATTTAAACCTGCTCAACCATTAAATCTGAAAACTCTTTATGTGAAGCACAGAGATCCAAAAGAGCACTTTTAGTGCTTCTGCAGCTCTGCAACATTTTTATTTTAGCAAAACACCCTTTTCAAATGTCAGGAAAACATGTTAAATTACAAAAGCCTGAAACTTAACGTGGCTAAATAACATTCACAAACAAAAGAAAAGAGATAAGGAGCCGCTGGGAACCACTCTCTCTGTGTTAACTCTCCCAGTGTAGCTTGGCCAGTTGGAGCTAACTTATCCACCAAAACCATGATAAGGACACTTCAGACAGCTCTTTCCCAACAAAACCACAATTGATATGCATCTGGCAGTCCATCCGCTACATTCAACAACAAATAACATAAATTACTGCTGTTTTTTTTTTTTTTTTTTTACCTGTCACAAGGCAGAAAAGCACAGAGATCCAAACCAGTGCTTTAGTGCTTATGCAGCCCGATAACCGTCATGCCTCGCGCCCCCACAGGAAAGAAGCTGAAGCTCTTCAAAGTAAAAGTAAAGTCGAGAATAGAGCTGCTCTTGCACTATTTTCGCATCTCCTACACACTTTTATACAGAATGCAACAGCATCATGACATGAATTCAGGACCTTTTTTCCAATCTTTTAACTTTTTATACTCTTTCATTAACTGACAACTTCTGCACAGGTAAAGGTCAAAGTTTACAGTGTGGTTTCAGTTCGTATGTACAGGGCCACTGTCTCTGTATTGTACGAAACTTATAGCGGCCAGCCAACTAAGTACAGTCCATAAATAGTCCAACAGTCTATCGCAGGAGTTTGTGAAAACTGTAGATGTGGTGGCCATGGAGACCGTCCAGGTGTGTGGGACACAGATGTCGCCTGTAGCAGCCAGGCCTGCCAAGCTGGTTGTAGGTCAAACGCCTTGGTGGGTGTCAGTCCCTTGCTGACAGCTGGGTAGGGTATCTCATCAGGATCAGCAGCACTCGATGAGGGGGAGGCATTTGGTGGGTGTTCATCCGGCAAGTCTCCTGCAGGTTAGCCAGTTTTCTCACCAGGCAGGTTTTCGTCATGCTTACTGGACTCCTCCAGCTGGTCTCCTCAAATGGACTACACTGGTTTATGGAGGTGGCGCTGAGGGTCTCAACTCTGTCCTCTACCAGTGGGTGCTTGATTTTGAGCACCAGTCCAGATTCCATTACTGTCCCATTCCTTCCTGCTGGCATTATGGGATTCTGAAGAAGCTTGTAATGAAGTTCACACTCATCACAAATTTCCTCATTCACGATTTTACGAATCGATCACGGGCCACTATCAGATGTATGTGCAGAACTTGGATTTTACCTTTCTTACTTTACTGTCTTTTTACTTTCTACTCTTTTCAGTGTCTATTTTTGCCTTTTCATTGGCAATGGCATATGCTTCCTCCAAACCATTTTCCCAGTTCTCCAGATAGTCTCATCACTGCATTCACCTGACAGCCTCAGTGACCTCTCGTACAAAAGGTAAAATGTGACTGTCCACTGACAGTTGAGGAGGAGGAAGTCAAAACTGTACATAACAATTCATATGACTGTGTTTGAGTCGCATATGTTTTATGTCTGATTGCACATGGGGGCTAAGAATGGACATTCACTAGAGATGTTGGGCGTTCAGTGGCTTGGTGTCCCATGTTATTGAGCAGTTCTTCCAACATCTTGATTTTGTATCTTTCTGGCAATCCTTGTTGACATGCAAAAGGGATTCTTTATAGAATGGCATCATCATCAACTAGTGGTCTGGGCACTGACAGCTTCCTCTTTAACACCAGACTGATAACTGGCTCAGACTTTTGTGCTTCTCTTGACTCTTCTCTTGGTATGGGGTTGGTTGATGTGGGGGGGCTGCTCATTTTCAGTAGATACTGGCCCGGACACAGCTATGAATCACTTTGGGTGTTGTCTGTATTTCAACAGATTGAAGAGCAGCATGGATGCCGTTGGCCTGCAGTTCCTCAGCGCAGTCTCTCATCAGTGAATTAACAAACATCTTGTTAAATGCATCCAACCCAGCAGTTAGATTGTGGTAGTGCCCATTCCTTGGTCGAGGAGCCCAGAAACAGATATGTATTTATGTTTGACTGGTTTAGTGTCCAGCTGCAAACCCTTTAATAGAGCCAATATCAGTTTCCTGACCTACAAAAAGAAAGACTGTCATCTCTCAACATCTCCTGGACAGCCCGTCCCCGATCAACACTGAGCTGACTTAAATCTAAAGGAGGACCCCACTGGTCACTGATGGAATTCATATAAGTCTGACTAACCCTGACCCTGAATCCAACTTTTCTGACTGTGACTAGTATACTACCACATAACTGTAGACCTTCAGGACTCTGTAGGTTCAGGTCTGGCTGAATAAACAAGGTCGTATCCTCTTCAAAGAGCTGTACAGCTACCCGACAGTCAGGTTGGATGATAATGGGCTTTGAATCTCCAACCGGCTTTTTCTTTGCTTTCACTCCATGTTCACCTGGTCGTCCTGCTCTGACAGCTTCTATCAATACTCCCACCTTGTTTCTTTTGTGGCTGGGGAAAGCTCTCTCCCCTGTACTCCATCATTTTATTTGTCTTTTTCCAGAATGTACTCGATGACTTTGAACCCTATAATGGGGGGAGACAGGTTCCAGCCTTTCATTACAAGCACTGGAATGATCAATTCTTCTGCTTGATCAGTTCCAGAGGCCAGTTGGAAAGTCATTTCAATCCATCAAGTACGGTATTTTGGTTATAAATTCTCACATTACTCCATAAGCTCTAAAAAACATCTCCAAGGATCATGGTAGATGAGCAGTGCTCTTTCTGTCTTTCAGATAGCACTCATTTGAAGTCTAATTTTGTAATAAAAAATGTATCAATAAATTGATACAGTTAGGGACTCTGCTTGCTATAGTCACCACTCCTCCCACGGTGGTAAACGAGCCTCATTTCAAGGAGCCCGCAGCAATTGTTTGTTCCGGCTGGCTCACAGGAAAAACATCTCCGCGGAGGTCAAGCAGGGAAGTCGTGGTACTGGTTAGGCCTTGGCAGGGCACAATCATGTGAGGTTTCACCCCAAATAACTTAATAAGTCACTGTGTTTGATTCACACAGCCTCTACACTCTCTGTAAGCCAGCAACACATTTAAGGTTATTTTACTGACTTTCTCTTCCCAGTCTCGTTATTCCCTTCTACATTACAATCACATGGAAATGGCTCATTATGCAAAATAGAGAAACTACAGAATGGACAGCAAGGGCACATTTTTAAAAACATGTTAATTTAGTTTATTTGATTGTTGTGAGATGAAGAGGACTCACATTGTGTTGTCACATGTTTTAAAAGAAGCCGTATTTAATACTGTGAACAACACTTTCCAGAAATAAATACTATTTAATTCACATTTTTTAAACATAGAAGATTTTATTATAAATACTTGTTTTTAGACAAATATTGACATTAGCAAATATATATTTATATATACCCATGTGTGTATAAATATATAGAGATGTGTTTGTCTGTCTGAATTATTAAGAATATTCATCAGAAAAAAGACAAAATACCATCAACTACTGATGGAATTATATCTGACAAATGCTCTGTTTTAATCATTAAGTTAACAATGAGAGGATAATCAATGTAAGCTATTTGTTGACATGTTAAAAGTTATGAGATGTATTATAATATAAATCATTAGAAAAGAGAACAATGAATATTTGCTGTATCCACATTTAATCTTCCAATTTAAAAAAAAGAGGTAAGGTTGGGCCACTCTGAAAGCAGTCAGGCGCAGCAGCCAGCAACGGCAGAATTAACATTTCCTTCCCATAACCACATTTGTTAATAATTTGACATGATGTAGGGCTTCTTATGCCATTGCTTATTCTCTGTAATCCAGTCTGTGTGGAATAAAGGGGGCCTGTGCTCTGGTCAAAATCCTTGAACTTAAACATTTGACTGAAGATAAAAAGGTCTGACCCTTCCACGTGGTCATTAACGCTAAATGTATTGAAGCATATATTTAATACCCAGTGTATTCTTTGGAAGAATGGCCCACTGACACAGATCCGTGAGGCAAAAGCATCTAGAAAGTAGGTTAGAGCAGCAAGAAGTGAGTGCATTCTTAATGGAAGAAATAAAACATGTGGATCGCTGAAAAGTGGCATTAAAAGTCTTTCTTTAAAAATAAAGACCAGCCTCAGAATTTCAAATGCAAGGCGACGAACGCTACATGTACTGTAAAAACCCTTTTCCTTTTCTTTTGGCTTTTAGGTACAATAATGGTTTTTCTGACTTGAACTCCCTGCAGGGTGGAAGCTGGAGCGAAAATTCCAAAACACCATTAATTCCCCGGTGTCAAAAATCATTCCTTGTGCATCTTGCTTTGATATGGAACAAAAAAGCCTCCTTAAGGTCTGAAATTTGTGGGCTATATACTGTTGGGTTGCGCTCAGAGGGGAGAGAGCGGCAGAGATTATGTGCAATTAAAGCCCACTTTATGCTGGTGAGCTGGCGTCACAAAGTCTGGCCAAGAATGCTCACCTCGGCTAATACTATCATTGAGAACAAAGTCTGCGCCATCACTTTATTATGTCCACTGAATTATTAATGTCACAGCTAACATGACTAAATATGCAATTGCCCGTTAAAGGGAAGGAAGTTTGTGTTCAGAGTTTGTTTTGCCGAGGAACTTCGTAATGCAAAAAGAAACAGGATTCTGGCTTCAAAATGGGGGTTTTTAAGTTTAATTGGTAAAACTGAAAATTGTGAGTAGACGTTTTAATTGCTGATATTACGACTTCATGCCTTGATTCTTTGCTCAAAAGTGTTGCTGTTAATTGTATAATACTAAATGAACCCAAAAGTGATTCCAGACATATCTTTGTTGTTGGGTTTTATGTTCTTTTTTTTTCTGTATTAGACTAATGGAATTTAAAGTGTGTCAGCAATTTACTTTGTTCTTTACTGTTTTCAAATTTCCATACTATATTTTTATAATATGGTTTAAAGAAACAAAATTATTATTGAATACAAATCGGATGGGAGCAAGCTGTGGTGCAGAACTGTGCCCAATAGAGGGCGCCCCACGGGGTGCACGAAGACAAGCCCGACTTCATGGCAGATTCCAGATCTTCGTGAGAATGTGATGTCTCAGTGGTTTTGCTTGTTTCATCCGCTGGGCCGTGAGTCTGAAGTTTTCTACCACGGGTATCAGTAATGCCACAGAGTCGGTGGAAGCGATTTCACCGCCATGCAGACCTCTTAACGTGAAGAGAGCAGTGAGCCCGCCCAGAGGAGATACAGTCCTTCCTGTTTCGCTGCCTCTGGAGTAATGAACTAGGTCAAACTGCCTCCACTTTCATTGAGTGTAGATCCAGACTGAGATCAGTAGACTCCAAAACCCATTAATATCACACTGGCAGCAGTAATGGCCGCCATAAAACCAGTTATTAGGCCATTAAGCCAATCAAAAATGGTAGAGCTTGTATTGCTAGTTAACAATAATTAATAAGAGTTTTGTTGCTACATTTGAATCGAGATTGCAGTTTTATACATATGAGAAACACCTCTTGTGCTACTAATCCTTGAGTGCGGAGCAACGATGATGTCTGATGAATCTGTGAACAGACACGTCTGTCCCAAAGGCCCACCACCAACTGTAGGAGCATGCCCAACGAGACTGAGCTAATTAACACTGATGATGTGATGTTTGAAACTGTATTTCAGAGGGTGGGGAGGGGAGGAGGGTGGTGGTGGTGGTGGTGGTGGTGGTGGTGGGATGGATGTGGAGGGGGGGGTTGCTGCTGCTTGAACAGACCAGCGGGTCATAAAGCAAAGGGCATGTCAGAGCAGATAAAGATCAGAGGAGGACAAGAGAGAGAAATGTGAGAGAGAGGCTTCTGGGTCTGGACTGTCGGCCCACAGAGCAGGGGGCATGTAGCCGGGGTGCCATATTGTTCAGACGGCCTAGTGTACACAGAGAAACCTGATCTAATGTGTTGTATGTGTTTTTTTTTTTTTTTTTAACATTCTCTTCTCTTTCCCCTTTAGTAAAAAAAAAATATATTATTAAAGTAGCTGGGGGGTAAACATGCTCATTTACTCTCACCTAATGACTGTCGAGATCTACTGGACAGATAGACAGATAGAAAGCTTACATGAGTAACATCATCCGTCTCGACAGGTGCAAGATGGACGCAGCGCAGCGTTTTTTCGGCCTGTGCGCTCGGTTAAAGAGCAACGTTACCACCGATCCTCTGATCGCCTCTGAAGCAGCGAGAGGGAGAGAAAGACAGAGGGAGAAAGAGAGGGAGTTAAAGGTCAGTGCCGCTGACTCCGTAGAGGAAAATAAAAAGCTTAAATGTCTTGCCATTTCAGGGAAAAGGGTAAAGATGCCCGTCAGCACTCATTTCAATATTCCAGATGATCTAACAGTGATACGCGTATCTTTATCAGCCCGAAAAGAACTCTTACAAACCCGCGATAGACCTTTTGTTTGCAGGGTTTGGCCGGAACTGCACATCCACTACGCAGTTCCGCGTAAAAGAGCCTTTTTTTTCCTGTCGGTCCCCACATTGGATTGTTTTACGCACAAAATACGCCAAGTGATCTGTTTTTGTGGCAGAAGTTCTGAAGGTCACGATGGGGGTATTCTAAAGGAAACGCCATCTGAAATTGAAGACGCATCAAACCCTTCAGATAATCGCCTGTCATGACACTCGAATTAAAAGAAGCGCCACAAAATTAACTCTTTTTTTTTTTTTTTTTTTTTTTAGTCGACTGAGCCGTGCGCTCTAAAACACTGGCGGGCGCAGTTTTACTGATTAATGTTTATCTTCCAAATTTGACATTATGACCCCCTTTTCAAACCGATACGATGTTTATTATGTTTGTATTATTTTTAGGCTATATTACCTTGACTGTGATTTAAAAAAAAAACACATAGAACAACGGCAAGCCACAAGATCAGTACGCCCCTGGGTTCAAAACTTAAAACTCAGTGAGGACACACGAATGATTTTCTAAACGTTTGACGCAGGTGTGTGAATATATTATTATTATTATTATTATTATTATTATTATTATTATTATTATTATTAATTCATCGGGCAAAACGATACTCGACACACACTTCGGTAATACACACTGTCCCTCCTGCAGACAGTGAGCTGCCCTTATGTGTCGGGATGGGCCGAGGTGGAGGTGGGGGCCACGACCTCGGGGACGGCTGCTGCCCTGATGGATCTATATTTTGATTTACACTCTAATTGACCCAAATAAAGAGCGTTTCACCGGGAGCAGAGGTTCTTTCCTGACTGCGTGCCCTAGAGGGGCGGCCATGCATGTCAACACGCGCATACACACACACACACACACACACACACACACACACACGCACATGCGCGCGCAGACGGAGCGGCGGTTGCTGACGCAGAGCCCGTCACTCTCCTTTACTCGGAAAACCCCATTTGCCGCGTTTCTCGTCCAATCGCTGGATGTTCTGTGACGGCTCGTTAAGCGTCTGACTTTGACGTTCCGCTGTACTGCTCCTTTCGCCTCAGTGTCTCCCCCGGCTAACGTCGCTGGCGCGGCACTGAGGAGATCCCCGTCCCGTCTCTGCCATGAAGCACAAGCTAAAGCGCGCAGGCTGCGGCGCTTAAAATGAGTATTGGGGATTTGGGCGGCCGTAACGCACAGTCCAGGCAGGAACCGCACGGGGTTGGCGCAGACGCAGCGTAGAATTTTGGGGGGGGGAACATGGAGGAGAAACTGTCGGGGAACCAGGCCCCCGCATCGTCGAGGGCGTCGTCGTTTTTTATTGAGAACATCCTGGGTAAACGGGGCAGCGGGCAGGAGTCGGAGTCGAGCGGAGGTCGATGGATTTCTGGCGTGGAGAGGGCCGCCAGCGGCGGCGATCTGGACGCGTCAGCGCACGACGGCTCCTGCTTTGCCGTTCGGTCCCTGTACAGGGACTCGTCGGTGCAGTGGTACCGCAGCGGGACGGAGCTCAACTTCGCTGCGCTGGAAACATCAGACAGTGAGTAGAGAGAGGCTGAGAAATGAAAGAAATTGAGGGATATTCCCCAAAAGCAGCGCTTTTGGAATTTAAAAGAAAACGTAGAGATGTTTCATTTGTGTGTCATATTCCTAGTTTGATATCAATTCTGGCTCATGTTATTGGAGCGTGTGTAATGATTCCGTGCGCTGGTCCGCGTTTCAGCCGCAGCCGTTTGTTTTAAAACCAGACTGCGCTGGTTATCCACGGTGTCATCCGCCGTCACGTTGGTTCGTGGTTTGAAATTTATTACCGTGTCTTTATTAAAAGCAGAGAGAGGGGGAGTCTGGAACTCAACATTCATCTCTCGCTTCATTAAGTAAAACCAACAAAGTCAGAACGAGCTCGAGTGTGCCGCGATCCCGTTAATCCACCCCGAGCTGAGCTCCCCGAGAGTCTTAAATCCCTGTTACTGTCCCCTCCAGCCGCCTGTTAACATATTGCAAATCTGTAATGGAACGCGCCAGAGAGGTGCGTAATTACAGAGACCGGGGGTGGCGATAAGCAAAGTGTAAAATCAGGGTATTTAATATGTCAATGGCGCCAAAAATGTGATTTTTAAACCATAACGCTACAAAATGATTCCCAATCCCGTCGATGTTAAGTTGCGGGAGCTCCAAATCAGCATCTCTGGAAGTTGTCCACGTCAGAGCGCGTCATGTGCATGCACGATATCCTCACATTCATTCATAAACTGGTTAAGTTCTATCAATATTTAGCTGCATTCGTCATTATAAACTTGTTTTTTTTTTCTTACCACACACGTGGCGCGAGTGTTACGCAATTCGCCAAAAACGCACATGCGCCCAAAAAAAAACCCAAAACGCAGCTTTAATTTGACGCGACAGCAGATAAACACCGGCGAGGTTGTGTTTTTATCCGGGGCCACTCGTTAGTCGTCGTTTGGTGTGGTTTATTAATGAAAACAGCGGTTGTGAAGTTTTTTTTTTTTGCCACACCGGAGAGCATGCTGGGAAACTGATGGCGATCAATGTCGGTTTACCACCCCCCCCTCCTCCTCCTCCTCCTCCCCCTCCCAGGTCCCAGAATGACCACAGATGACAACTACTGCTCCGGATCGATCAGCGACAGGGGCTCCCCGACCGTTTCCGAGCCAGTCACAGAGGGCGGCGACGAGGTCGACAGGAAAGCGGGCGACAGCCACCTGACCGACGACGGCGAGGACGCGCAGAACGGTTCGGACGCGCGCTCGGAGCAGGACGCGCCCTCGGACCTGAGTCCCGGGAGGAAGAAGAAGACGCGGACAGTGTTCAGCCGCAGCCAGGTGTTCCAGCTGGAGTCCACGTTCGACGTGAAGCGCTACCTGAGCAGCTCGGAGAGAGCCGGGCTGGCGGCCACCCTGCACCTCACGGAGACTCAGGTCAAAATCTGGTTCCAGAACCGGAGGAATAAATGGAAGAGGCAGCTGGCGGCGGACCTCGAGGCTTCGGCCGTTCCGCACACCAGCCAGAGGATTGTCAGGGTACCGATCCTGTACCACGACGGAGGCGCGTCTCTGGGCTTCAGCCTGAGCGGACACCCGGTCTCTCCGCCCGTGGCGGGCTTCAGCTACCCTCTGTCCTCCTTCGCTCACTCCATGAGCATGCTGAGGTCGCAAATGACCGGACTGGTGTAAAGGAACGACTGCTGATCACATCTTGTTGAAATCAAGTGCAATAATCCACAAAGCCCCAGGAAACCGACGACTGCATCCAAACATACGACCGCGAACGCAACACGAGCAATCTCGTTTTGAAACATATATTTTCTCTAGAGGACTCTGGACTGGAGGCACCTGTTTGTGTACTGTTTGTCTGAATACACGCATATTTTTTTGAAAACATTTTATATACAGTATATAAAGTCACACATCTTTCGATTTTGTCACTTTTTCCACAAAATCGCTAAATAAAAATGAACGCACATGTCTGCTCCTCGCTTGTTTGCTCTTGTGTGGTGGTCTCTTCCTTTTTTTTTGTCTGCTCCAAACATGCGCTATCGGATAGAGATAACTAAATAAACGCATGCGGACACGCGGTTGGAGAGCAACAGCCTCTAAACTGTCGCTTTCTTTCTGTACTGATAATGTCTGCTGGCAGTTAAATATTGGACAACGATGACATCTAATCAACAATAAACTTGTGTGGGATTACGTCACATTCATAGGAACAACTATAAAACCTGTTTAATTTTGGGTTCTCGGACAAACTTTTGTTATAATTCCATCAACAAACAAGAAAAGCGGAACTTAAAAGGGGCCAGCGTTCGAGATAAAAATATGAATCTGTAATAAAACCCATATTTTCCTCCTGCTGTCTCACAGTATGGAGAAATTCGACGCAGGCCAATTCATGAAAGCTTTCTGGCTGAGTGAAAATATTTGTCCGAGGGTTTCCTTTAACCTGCACACATGTCACAATGCCGCCTGCAAGTCAGTCGATGAACTTGGTCCGAGCGGTTGAATCCCGCATTCAAGTCGAAAAGGAAAGTGCAAGCTGCGGTCACCGCGGCGTCATTTGTGCGTGACCTCGGGGAGGGAACACGGTGTGAAATAACAGGGAAATGAAACGCGGCCTTCTCTTTCTTTTCCCGGGGAACCCCGCGGCGCTCCGGACCCCCGGGTCTCTTTGTAGCGCATGTTTGGGGGGATAAAGACGGGAGTTTGAGAGGGAGGGAACTACAATACCCCCCCCCCCCCCACACACACACACACACACGCACACCCACTGTCAACCCTCTTCCTCCAATCCCCTGCTGTTATTGGACCACACGACAAGAATCTCCGGACCAATCAAGGAGGACACCGCGCGTTCCGTCGTGTGCGCGCAGGAACGGCGCAGGCAGAGCGTCGCCAGCCCCGACAGACTCCGCTCACAGGCTGCTGATATGGTGCGCGCAGTTCCGAGACGCCAGCGGTCAGATTGAGCTCTCCCTCCTTTCCAGTCGGGCAGAGTCGCGGAAGTGAACAAGCGGGACTCCCGGCGCCGGGGAAGAATGAACAAAGCGGACGCGCCATGCCGACCCGCCGCCTCCCTCAAGTTCACCATTGACAACATCCTGAATCTGAAGACGAGCGGGAGGAGCTGTGACAGCTGTCAGCCCGGCGGACTGAGGGATGACTCGGCCGCGACGCAGCGGAAAGACGGCTTCCAGAGCCACCACGGGGAGCGCGTAGGCCCGGAGAGGCAGGAGCGCTGCCCTCGGCTCGGCGAAAGCGGTAAGGGTTTGTTTGGGTTTCATTTTGGGGGGGTTTATTTATTTATTTATTTATTTTGGGTGACGCGCCGTCATCCGCGTGTCGCAATTACGCGCCGATTCCTCCCGTCGTGAGCTTTGAGGGTTCGGCGTGGCAGCACATGTCAGAGGCGTCCGTCAAATGTCCTTTGTCGTTGGCAGACGTGACCCCGGACTGCAACGGAGCGACGGAATCGGTCATCGGTCGCGGCGAGTCTCAGAAAGCGACGGAGGCGCGCTTCGAGAGCGGCGACAGCAGCTGCGAAGAGAGCGGCTCCCCGCCGACAGCCACGGACCCCGACAAACCGGGAGGCCCCGCCAAGAAAAACAAAATGATCACGAAAAAGAAGACGCGCACCATTTTTTCCAAGAGACAGATTTTCCAGTTGGAGTCTACCTTCGACATGAAACGCTACCTGAGCAGCGCGGAGCGCGCCTGCCTCGCCACGTCGCTGCAGCTCACGGAGACCCAGGTGAAAATCTGGTTCCAGAACCGCAGGAATAAATTGAAACGGCAAATCTCGACCGAAGGCGACGGACCTGTGAACGATTTCGCCGAGACAGGGAAGTCCGTGGTGGTGGGGCAACTCCCGGCTCTGTACAAGGAGAGCAGCCTGCTGGGGAGATGCCTGCTGCCCATGCCTCTGCCCGTCATGTACCCGGGCAGCAGCACGCCTTATCTCTGCTTTTCAAACGCCAGCAAGTACTTCAGTCTGTACGACGGGGATGTATGATCGTCCCGCTGCGTTCTCCCGTCACAGTGACACTTTTTTCTGGTGGTTTGTTGCCAAGTTTGAAGCATTTAGGATCTCGGTGGTGGCCGGAAATTCGGCCCTAATGCTCTAGTAATAAATAATGAAATAAAAACAAAGGTGTAATTACATATCACTTAACATAAGCAGATGTGCTATTATTTATTTCCCTCAGTGTTTGTTTTATTTTCCCATTTTATTTTATTTTTTATTTTTATGAGCCGCAGTCGATTTATAAAGTTGCAAGGTTGAGCTAAAGGTAGCCTGAGGGAGGCCTTAAACACATTTATTATTATTATTATTATTATTATTATTATTATTATTATTATTATTATTATTATCTGCTGAAGCCACCAAAGAAATTACAATAGCCTAGCTATTTGCATGCATTCCCTGTATTATAATGGATTTTTACTGAAAATATCTATGTATTTAAATGAATGTACTTAACATTTATTCTACGTTTAACGCATGTCTATATTTTCCCCCCCACAATATCCTATTATTCTTCCTTTGTTCCACCTTCGCCTGTAGGCTCATTACACTATTTACTTAAACTGTAATTAAAACATTTTCATTCAAGAACTATTTTTTTACACAATGGAGTAATTTGAATTGAGTTTTATTTTCTAGTTCGCTTTGTTATTACCTGAACCTACCACTTTTATAATACATGCACACCACTTGATTGTGTACTTTAGTTTAGTTTTTTTGTTCATCTTACTTTAGAATTTAATTTTAAGTTGAATCCAACATAAAACACAAAATACAACACAAATGCCTTGGATAATAAATAAATAAATAAATAAATAAATAAATAAATAAATGGAACTATCAAAATTGCGATATTTTCAAATATAAAAAATAAAAATTAGAGCCCAAAACCATTTAACTGGCTTTAAATGTGATAAAATAAAGTGAATAAATAAAGTGACTAAACGAAAGTTTTGAAATTGAATAAACGTAATTAAACTGCGTCCAGTCTGAAGAAAGCTAATGTTGAATAAAAAAGTTCAGTAAATTAATAAAATAATCTTTAGATACACTGATTGAACTGGCATTACAAAGAAAAAAAAACACCCCTCCGTGTACGTGTAGTAGTGAAAAAAGACGTTTCTTTGAATCTGTAGAATTCTTTGAGTCTGTAGAATTGTGGACAGCCTATTTAATTTTAATAAATTATTTTATAAGTATATATTTTAAGTCCTGCATTGATAATTCAATTCAACTAAGTACAGACTCCACTTTTATAGTGTAGTTTGTCTACACAGATCTAAAAGGATGATATTTGAACTTTTATTCATCTCTCAATTCTTCTGAAAATGATGGGTAATAAACTGAGAGACAAAGTGTTTATTATTGAGAGGACAAAACATTTATGTGGGTTTCTAATCAATACAAATGTAGGACATTCTCTTGCTGTTGTAAACACACTTTGCCTCACATGAAGCATCAATTCAGTCTGTTTTTGTAGCTCTTGCATCTAAACACTTTTCCCACTTTGTTCCGTGTTGACTAAACCATTTTGGAAAACTAATGCAGGAAGTGGCGGACGGATGCAGACAGGCGAAGATGCTCGTCCCCTCATGCTGCGCTTCAGCCGGCGTCTGAGTCCTGAAGCTCACTTCCTGAGTGGAGCCTTACTCTGCTGTGGTAACAGAGCCACAGACCAGTATACCGGCAGCCTCAGCACAATTTAAAGAGTACACACCAGTGAGCTGTGCTCCCTGAGCTCTGAAGCTCCGCCAAAGCTCGTTTATGGACCAGCTTCAAGCCTCACATTGGGCCCGCTCCTGAATATTTTCGGCTCAACTTTGGAACCGAAGCTCGGGCTTCTCAGAATTAATGCAGAAGCTTCCCGGAGCTTCCTATCTCCGTGGCGGCGCGTTATGATTGTTTACTTTGTCCGTTTTTGGGGCAGCGGGAAGTTTTTATATGGCCAGCAGGAACGCAAAAGTAGCAGCAAAGGCTGCGAGATCTAAAAAGATCTGGTTCAAAGGAAGCCAAATATGTAAAAGGTGCGGTGAAACGTTGACCAGTCTTAATTCAGGAACTGTCTGGGGCCAATTTCTTCTCTCACCGACACCCCCCCCACCTCTGACTGTCAATCGCTGATCCTTTTTTCAGCATAATCGAAGCAGCTCCCGAGCAGATTTAATCAAAAATGCTGATCACGGTCTGCTAATGAACATCCACTTCCTGCACGGGGGTTAAAGCCAATTGACTTTGCCAAAGCCGCCCTTTGACCCCCCCCTCCCTCCCTCCAACCCAGACCGCTTTATCTCGGCACCGGGCCGTCCGCCTCTCCACGATAGGAGAAGAAGAGAGGCCCGAGACGGTCCAGCCATCTCATGTTTCAGAGATCCCAGCAGCGGTACCCACAATCCCCTGCGGCTGCCCGGCTCAGACGTGATGGCTGACGGGGGCACGAGGTGTGGCTGAGTGAGCTGTCGCGCAGCCAACTTTAATGGAGTTTGCGCGCCGTCGCTCGTGACGGGAAATTTGGACGCGGCGATCGAGGTAACCCTGCGCTTTTTCACGCTGCCGCTCCGCCCCCCACGAGCTTCGCCGGAGTGTTCTTCTCACCTCACATTTGTCCCCATCGTTACGTATAACTGAGAGCGAAAGGAGGGTGAGGGTGTGTGTGTGTGTGTGTGTGTGTGAGGGGCTGTGATCGGTCAGGGCCAGTTGATGAGTGTGTGTTTGTGTTGGAAAAAAAGCATGCTTGCGTTTGTATTCCCGCACGGGTCCGTGCTTCTCTATAGCCGAGGTCTGCCTGGTCAGGAGCGAAGGAAGTCCTGTTCCTGTTGGATGGAGAGCCACTCGGAGCATGTGTGTGTGTGTGTGTGTGTGTGTGTGTGTGTGTGTGTGTGTGTGTGTGTGTGTCTGTGGAAAGCCTTTCTGCATGAATAGGTAGGGGGCCCCCTCTCTAAACTCACTTGTTACTTCAACCTCTGTTGACCTCTCACAGTCATCTGACAAAGGTCATTATATCCAAGATGACGGGAGAGGACTGTCCCTGAACACGTTTCTGTCATCAGTTGGACGTCTCATGGAGGTTTCCATCGACGTGCTGCAACTTTGGACCTCATGTTTCGGAACTACACTACACGTCAAGGCGGACTGTACGATTACTGTAAGATCTTTAACTTATCTGGACCTAAAGGGCTCTGCGTGAGCAGATCTGACCCGACGTCAGCATTGATGAGAAAGAATTCAGACATTAATCCCAAGCTTGTTTGTTCTAAATAAGTCTTTAGATGGCTGTCTTTTTGCAGTAGACTTATTTGGCAGTCAGTCATGTAATGGAACCTCTGCTGTTTTACAGTTTTACTGATGAAAGCGTGGCGGTCTCAGATCTGTAAATGGTGTGAATGTTGATCTCTCCTGGCAGATCACGAGCGCGGGCTTGGGTTGTGACAAGCTCCTGACTCGGGGGGGTGTCCCAAACAGAGAGATCGCATACGTAACACACCGATAGGACTCGAAATCACATCACAACTGAGGGTATGCTGCGTTGGATGGCCTTACCCGTGCCGACGGGGGTCTCCCCCTGGGGGTGTCCTCCTAATGTACTGGGGGGGGCAACCAGACACCAACACTACATGACACAGCACATTGTAAACTAAACATCAAGGCTATTAGTTAGAGACGGGAACCCGAGAAGAGGGTCTGCGTGTGTGTGTCACACTTAAAGACTGCTGGATGCCCTATTGATCCGCTCGTTCAGGCCCATCTTCTCCGAGGTGAACCGCTTGAGGAAACGACAGGGATGAAATCGGATGAGAGGAGCCGACGCAGAGGCAGCTGCGACGTGGGACCGGCCCAGTTCAACGCCTCAACACTGAGACTTGATACTGGAAGTGTTTGACTGGTGAAGAAATACCACACAACCCCCAACACTCAATCACTGATTGAGGATCTGTGATTAAAACATAACAAAATGACTAATTTCGTCCATTTTTCCCTTGGATTTTCCAGCATCAGTGAGAAAAAAAACCCCTCTAGATCTAATCTAATAACAATGCTGTTGATGTCCGCCGTGTGTGCGGCATTCTAATGGTGAGGCTGGATAGATTCCCTCCGCGTTCCCAACAGTAAATGTGCATTATTGCTTTTTTAACCAGCTGGAATGATGTCTGGTGCCTGCACAATTTCAGCCGTCCTCGTCACCGCCCACCTCGTGAACTTTGTAAAATTAAAGTTTGAAATGATTTTTCAACCATAACCGCGCTAAAAAAAAAAAACAAAAAACAATTACCCAGATGTTAACTCCTTGAAGAAGTGCAGAGGAGCCAATAAAGGTAACAAGGTCCGCGTTTTAAGGCCAGACCACAATTACGCGCATGGCTGCAATAAAGAAACTTTTCATTTCACAGGAAAAATATGACTGTTTTGCATTACATCAATCGCTCCTTCACACTCTTTCACACACGTGCACACTCAGTATCAATTAAAAAGCACCGTCCCTCACACCCTCCCTCACATCCTGTCCCCTCAGACACCCTCATCAGGGTAATGTGCCATTAATCTACCACTGAAAACACATTATTGGCTAATCAATAGGCAGGATGGGGGGAGAAAGGAAGAGGAAAGAGGAGAAGCATGGAGGAAAAAGGACTGGAGGCTGGGGAGGAATGCTCTAAGTCCTTTTGAGTAAGGGCTTGAGGGGGAGGCGGAAGAGGGGGGGGTCATCCAACACTTATCCATAACACCAGAGAATGAGCGTCTCTATTTGCAAGACAAGAAATAATCATTGTGGTCTCACAGCGACAGTCAATACTGGTCCATTAACAACAGATAGAGTTGTCAGGGTGCCATAACTTTCCCTGGCCCCCACTCACCCAGCCTCACATAAATCATATGATCTGTGCTTTATATATGCTCTTTACATGTGTGTGTGTGTAGGTGTGTGTGTAGGTGTGGGAGTGGGTGTGTGTGTGTGTGTGTGATCTAACTTTTTTGCAGCTCTCTTGTTTTTAAAACAATAGAGAAGGGCTCGATATGCAGAAACCATACACCTTCGTCAAAGAAACCTCTAAAAATGAGCCTTGTAAATAACAAATAATGTCCTTGACTATCAAAAAAATGACTTTTGTGATTTCGTAAATGATGCCAGATGTGTAGATGCAGTTCTGCTATTTATCTTGAGGCCAAACCCGAGCGCTCCAAACTTCACAGACGTGTCTGGTCCAGAAAGAAAGCCATGTTTGCCGTTTGATTCTGGACAATGTGTGTGTTTTCGCGTTTCGACACAGCGACGCAGCTGGCACCTGAATAGTTTCACATCGGGCCAAATATGATGTAGCATATAACGTAAGAACAACAAGTGGGTGGGCCAGGCCATTTGTCAGCCAAACAGTTGGTCAATCACATGACGAGTAAAATAGCCTGTTATCAATAGACCTCAGTGGTGTGGAACGCCATGGAGACAGTTTTGGGATTCAAATAAATATCCAAAAAAGCCACTTTCATGGAAAATTAGCAATTAAATGAATGCCGTAGATACTCTGCTAATAAGGCACACCCCCGAGCAAACTGACTCAAGGTTAAAGTGGAATCAAATACATTTCCCAGCCGTGAAATGCGACGCAAGTCCATATATATCCTTGCACGCAAGCGCAGTGGCGCATCACGGATGTTCACCCGAGCTTCCCACCACACCTCGATGATGGTTGTATCACAGGATGCGGTCACCAGGATCTAAACAGAGCAGAGCATGTAGTGCATGTGTAGTAGATCTAACCTGCATGCCTCAACGGTGACATGACACACAACACCCAGCAGGTCTGACAGACTACCCCACTGCCATTTCCAGCTTCCCTGGATACAGCTCAGCCCAAGGAACCCGTGCCCCGCGCGCTCTTGCTGCAATAGCCACGCTTGTGCAATGCCGTGGTAATTCGACCTATATTTACACGTTAGGTTGCACCATCTACCAGCGTCACTGTGAATTATAAGAGCTTATTAAAGCAAATAAGGCTCGTGGTGGAACAGTAACTGCGGTCAGTTCAGGGTAAAGTAATTAAGGCGCTTGGCTGTGAGTGTGAAAAGAAACACAGCCACTGCATTAAAGTGAAGGCGTCCACTTACCCCCTTTACAGCAGAGTGAGCCATGACATTCAGCCGCTAGCATTGTTGTGATACTTGGGATCTTCTGACTGTGAAACCCAGAGGAGCAGGCGCTGGCACTCACTGCAGCCTGTGTTGCTGAGCAAGCAGCTTGCTGGCAGGGAGAGGTTGGAGAGATAAAAGAGAGGAAGATGCAATGTTGTTAATGCAGATGCATTCCACACGAAGACACTGTTTAGATCAAACTCTAAACGAGTAAATGCCAGCAGCCAATTAAATATCTGCAAGTATATTAAATTCAGTTCGGTGTAACCAGTGTAAGTATATAGGGCTTTGATTGTTACATTAACTGAAGAAGTTGTGTGAGGGAAACTGGAGTACCTGGAGAAAGCCCCACAAGAGATGAGAGATGACACCCCCTACTCAAGTTTGGTCAAGCTTCACACATTGATTTCATTGTTGTTTTAGCGCCACCATGAAAAAACTATTTGTGAGGAGTTAGGGCCCATGTCATCGAACCTCTTGTGTTTCCAGTGACTTCATTTTGGCCATTGGGTACACGAGAATACACGAGAGCAGAATCAAATACTGTCCCATCCTTCAAAATGGAGCAAGATCAACAGCAGTTACCTATAGATGGTTACTCACACGCAAGCGGGGGGGGGGGCTCATGACTGAATATAACAATTATAAACTAAATTTAAAAACATCATCTCTTTATTGAGGGTCTGGGATGATGATGGAAGTCACAGGGGGGGTTATTGCACATTACCTCTAGTATGTCTCAGGGATATTGAGATGATTTACAGGCTTCTCCACTAGAGGTATCAGGGCCAAATTGCATTTCAGAAAACATTTTTTGTAAAACCCCACAACGGCAATGCTGTGTATTTCTTAATTTTATAAAATGAATAATAAAGGCTACAAGCAAGTCGATACCTTGGTCCAACAACGAGGTGCAGGTTTATCTGAGTGTGTGTTGGATGAGACTAGTCCAGATGGAACTATACAGTGAGACCAGCAATGAGGATTACCTGGAAGTCTCTGACGGCCAGGGGAACCGGCAGACAAATACGGTATCGAGAAAAGCTGAAAATGCCAATGACGGTTACCAAACAATCAAGGAACACAGCGGTATGGACAGGAAGCTGAAGTTTTTAATAGAAAGGACAGGAAGTGGTTTAATCAGATGGATGGTGTCCCCCTCCACTGGGCTCAGCCCCTGACAGGAGGGCCGGGGTGTTTTAAGACTTTTACACTCAGATTTTTATGGTATTCCACTCATGGCAAGCTCACTTTGAACAAACAAGTACAAGAAAGTAACAATGCTGTTTCCTGTATGCAGACAATGAGCCAACTAGTTAGCCACCGTTGCTAAGGCAAGAGTTTCACACGACCTTCCCACTCAGACCCCGCCCACATGGAAGAGGTATGGAGTAACGGAAAACCGCATAGGCCGTGCTCTTCGGGCTATTCTGGCCTCAAATTCTGATATTCTGGCCCTGATGACTATCACATATCAACAGGACTTCCTTATTAGGTGCTCAGAAGAACTACGCCAGTAATATTAGACTTTTCAACTCTGCTTTTGGATGTAACCCTGATATTCCAAGCGTCGGGCCAGAGACCAGGGCCATCGAGGGAACGGATGTGAGCACTGCACGACTGCAACAATCCTGAAAACAGAAGTCGGTTAAATTGAGCAAATCAGGATACAAACCCACATCACACCACCACTCGCGTGGTTAAAGGTTAATGTAGTCGCGTTTTAAATGATTCAAAATGTCTAAAACGGGATTCGTCATATGTTTAAGTGATGGAGACCCACGCATATGAAAAGTGACAACGGGGGTAGATAGCTTCGGCGGCGTGCAGAAATATCTCAGAGGGCATTGCGCCGTTATACACAGGCACATCTTCAGCGAAGAGACACGCGTGTCAAATTATTTATAAAACATGGCCGGAATAGCGCTCAAATTCACGCAGGGAGCAAACACACAAGCTTTTATTTGCAGAGAAGTTGTCTTTCATTTGTCTGCGACTCCCTCGCAAAAGTACACAAAACAAACACACCTCTTAGCCCTGGAGCGAGGGGGCGGAGGGGGATCTCTCGAGGACGGCGTTCCCCTCTGGCCCGTTCAGGAGAGGCTCTAAGTGCTCTGTAATAGCCAGCAATCAGCGCAGATGGATAGAAACCAACGTCTCGCCCTCAGGAAAGAAATATAAATAAATAAGATGAATAAATAAAAGCCATGTGTCCTCACAACCACAGACTGCATCGGGCATGTGTTTTAAAATGAATATAGATTGAGAGGTTGAAATATTTATGGTCCAAGGGTGGCGTGAGCTGGGGAAGGGGGTGGGTGGGGGGGGTTAGGGTAAGAGTGTGGGGGGTCAGACTAATGGTGTGAAATCGCATCCCAAGCGGACGGAAATGAAAAAGGAAAAAAAAAGGAAGAGAGAGAGGGAGAGAGAATAAATTCCTCCCGGTCCACAAGCTTCCTTCCAGAAGCCTTTGGGATGCTCAAATGGGATTCTCCGATGCTGCTCTCAGCAAATTCTCTTCGGGGTGATTTTTTTATTTTATTAATTTTTTTTTGTTCGGGTTTTCTGATGCCACAGAGAGACGCTGGAAGGGCACTCCGACACCCGCCAAACCCGGAGCAAAGCGATTCCATTGGAAAGACCAACAACTTGGTAACCTGTTCTCACTCAATCACCCTTTACAAAATGCCTTAACACTTGGCTTCCCCCAGAAGTGGTTCGCACCCCGCCCCCCCACCCCATTACCTAATTCGCTTGTATGCAGCGCACACCTAAGAGCCATAAACAGTAAAAGCTCTCCATTGGTCAGTGGAGAGGTGTCTGGGGACACGGGCTGACTAAGAACAGCCCAGGGGGCAGATGAAGAATAACTTAGTAGACTGCTGCAGACAGAGAACATATTGTCCCTGACAAGAACAAACATTAGGCTGATAAACAAGTAGCTCGGGGTGAGCGGGCATTTTAGGGAAGTGAGCGTGAGAGAGGGGCAAACTGTGAGCGGTAACAGTCAGAGAGCATGAGGGGAGATGAGCACCGGTTCCAAAAATAGTCCCCACCGAGGCCTCGGGAGTGCGTTGAGATTACATCGTTACCTGAGATCAGCCTCAACGTTTTCCCTCCATGTTCCTAACACGTGGACCCCCCGGAATCCAGTTAAACCGGGAATCACTCGAAAGTGGCAACGAAAGTGGCAACGAAAGCGGCTGGTTCCAGATCAGGACTAAAGCGGCCATTGATTACTTCTGCCTGCAGCACCATGATTCTCCATCAATAATAGCCTTCTCGCATTTTCCACCACTTGCAGCAGTTTCACCTCTTAAGAGGTTGGAAATCGCGCTTGTCACCAGACAGAAAACTATTCCTGTCTTCGGGTAAATATTTTGTCCCGCATCCGAGCCACGAGTTTGAACTTAAGTGTTTTAAAGCGTCGTTTGGGGTTAGAGGCTGGGATAAGTGCTGCGGAATATCTGAAAGACGCAACTCCTGGTGGCGGGCTGGATCTAAAGTTGATAGTCTGTTGGGAAGGTTTAATAATGAAAGACGAACATGTGGACCTGCTGGAGTTAAGTACACTTAGGAGTGCACTCAGAAGTGTTGTGGAGGAGATCCTGGATGACAAGTTCGGGGACAAAGAGATACAGAGGAGATGTCTTTTTTTTCTACCAACTCAGAATCTGGGTTGATTTCATGTTGATCTAGAAAGCAGATTTAATGTAAACTATGAACTAACCAAGCAGATGCTGCATATTTGATCACATTTGCCTTAAAAGGAGCAACAAGACTTCTAAACTCAGTCCCCGAGGTCGATTAAATAATTTCTTTAAACTTAGAAAGCAAGAATTGCACTGTCTCAATGTCACAAAGCTGTGCATTAAAGTGCATTTTTACTCACGTGTGTATTAAGGCGAGGATGTGTATGTGAGGAGGGTGTTGGTACGCAGCCTCTTTCTGCCATCAGGAGGTTTTAATAGAGGAGTATATTCCTTTGCATTTTACATGACTCTAGGGCACGCTGCACTCGCCTGTCTGCTCCGCTCAGATCAGAGGCTCAAACTGGAGCACAGAAAGGGCTGCAGGTCTTAATCTGTGTGTGTTTACAGGCTTGTGTTACACACTATAAACATATACCCACAAGATTAATCCTTACACGTCCACCTGATTGTCAGCCTCGCGCAGGATGTGCAACAATCTGAGACAAGCCCGGACGACAGTTGCATCGCAGTGCCAAGAGAGCAATTTCTGCCGCGATTTCTGCAAACAAGCAAACTTTCTTTCATCGGGAACTCTGAGGAAGAAAGGCTCGGGTGGCGTACGACTTTTTTAGATTTTAGATTTTTAGATGTCGATATTAAAGTAATGTGCAAATGTAAAAAAGGAAGAGGTGAGGAAGTGTGAATATACAGCACAGACAGCACAGCGAACACACACACACGCATGCACGCATGCACGCGCACACACACACACACACACACACACACACACACACACACACAAACAGAGCATTATAATTGGCAGAACATAATATCCAACCAGTATATAGACGTACTTTATTAAGATGGTGGTGAAAGTGAGCTGGTCTGGTGTCAGTCTGAACATCTGCACAGTATTTTAGGGAGACATAAACACGGAAAGAGGAAGAAAGTTTGTAGTAACTGTGGAGGAAGTGATAACAAAGCCTTGATGAAGATTGATTGATTGATTTATATCATTATATTTGGGGCATGCTACTGCAAATAAAGGCATTTAAATGAATTGAAGAGACAGACAATCAAGAAGAAAGAAGAAACGGAAACTACCATATGTATTTTAGAAAATTAATGTTCAAAAAGTAGTAGGAGGAAGTAAATACTTAGACGGTCCTACACCCTTGCTAATTGACAGCAAGTCAATAGTAAAACACTCTGTACAGATGTGACACCGTGTGTACTTAGACCCTCTAACCAGGTCAGGAAAACCTAAAAAAAAAAATCCCTTTTAGGGAAAAAAAAAAAACTTGAAGAAGAGCCACAGATGAGGGATCCCTCTCCCTGGAGGACAGATGTGCAGTCATGCCACATATATAGAACAGCAACATTAACATCAGCGACATTTGTAATAATCATACTGATTGTAAAGATTGGGGAGGGGGTGGGGTAAAAGGAAAATAATTCAATTATGGATACAGCTGATAACTGCTGATTTTAAAAAAAAGCTATTATTTAACTTCTATACACAATGAGGAAATTAAATCTGCTATGGAATGAGCACAACACAGAAGGAGTGAAAACTGCTGAGTGGTTGTAAAACAGAAATGATTAAAAACACATTACAACATGAAAACTGTTGTAAAAGCTCAAGGCACTAATTACATGTACCAGAACTCAAGGGGTTTCCTTCAGATTTAGTACTTCAGCAAAAAGAGAAACTGTCTTGCACACACCTTTTAACCTCTGACAGCAGCTTTCCCCAAAAGTCAGCACAAATGTTTGCAGATGGTGCTACAACTCATAAGCTCTTCTGTCATAAGAATCTAGAAGACATAGATAATCTGTGACCGTTCAGTGACCAACAGCGAGACCTTTTGACCGAGGCTGACTGATAACTGTTCTTTGGAGGAAGTGTGGAACCACGTGAATACAGGTGGACAGATGTGCAGGTGGCAGCTGGAGGGTCGATCTTGAGCCGCTGCAGCTTGATTGCTGTGACACGGTGGGGAAACCAGGGCACTGGAGGAAGACTGCGCGGAAAGGCCTGCTGCAGCCAGGGATCGAACCCCCGACCTGCCTGCTGTGAGGCATTAGTGCTAACCAGCATGGCTGGAATAATGGCGGAGGCTTTAATCTTACTGAGGAAGTCTGTCTGACACACACTCGGGAAAATCGATGGAACTGACTGTGAGGGGTCAGCCTGCACATAGGGGCAAAAAAATCTTGCTCACTGTATATGAAAAGTTTTATAGATGTGTGTGTGTGTGTGTGTGTGTGTGTTTGTATATATATATATATATATATATATATATATGCATATGTGTGTGTATATAGATAGATAGATAAATAGATAGATAGATATCATGTATTTTATATCCTATATGCATGTTACTCAGCTGCTACCAGATTATTTGTTCTACTCTGTGCAGCCAGATTCCACCAGTTCCCATGTGTATTTTTCTTTTTAATACATTACTAATGAGCCTTGCTTTAGTTAGAAGAACAGCTGGCATTCATAAAACTGCAGCTCTGCAGCAAAGATGGAGATACAAAGTCTGGAGTGGTATTTAAGATAATAAAAAAAAACTTCACCTGACACACAAGGGATTCATTTTTTTACATATAAAACCATAACTTGAGGACAATACTACATAAAAGAGCACAGCTCGTGTGTTGGCCATTATGGCTGGCAGAGATGTAGAAGCAGAGCGCCTATTAAAGGATGGATGCTTCCCATCTCTGATCTAAACAACACATTGCTCAACTGGGCTGGCTGATTTATCACTTGGTAACGAACTCCAGACAGCCACAGGTATGTGCATAAATGAAGAAAGTGAGTTTTTCCTATCAATCACTGTCTGTCTGACATCTCTTTAGTTTAAAACGGCCTCACCGTAGTCGAACCACATCTTTGTTTTGGACTGAGAACACCTGGAACCTTTGGATCAACATCTGGATATCAGGCACTTGCCAATAGGTTTTTTCGGGGCAGCGTCCCCAGGTAAACTTCCAGTCAGGTAAACGAATCTGCAACCGAACTGCATCTTCTAAGGTAGCGTTAGACCCAGGGTTAAAAGTAAACTCACAGTTAACTATTTTAAAATAGGCTACGATTCCACAGAACTTTTAGTTAAACATGTACACTCAATACCTTCTACCATAAATGGGCACTGACTGTGAGAATTTACATTAATATTAAATGTTCTAATTCTTTAAATACATGAATTTAGATTTAATGAAAGTTTAAAAGAGCTCTGGTCCCAAAAAAGCAAAAATTGCAAAAAAAAAAAAAAAGTGAGCAGAATTATAAGACAGAAAAAAAAAGAACGGAGAATACAACTATTTACAACCCACTATATACAACAGCCCCCAGAAACTACCCCAAAAATACCATGAAAACTACCCACAAAAACTACCATGAAAACTACCCACGAACCTGGAAAGATACAAGTGGGTTTTATCTGGAGTATTGGAAAAATGATCAAAGCTGACTTTTTAAAATCTGTGTCAAATGCCTTCTTTAGTTTTCTTACTATTATTCAGCACATTTGCAGTTAAGGTTCATTTCTACACACACCACCATAGAAAATCTGGTTATTGAACCATGTACAAGTATGTAGTCACTGTTGGCAGGAAGATAGTGAGCAGCCAATCAAAATTAAATTAAAAATTAAAATTAAAAGTTAAGATTAAGATTAAGATCTACTTTATTCAACCCGTAGGGGAATTAAATTGTAGTAGCAGCATATACAAAGTATAGAAACAGAGTAAATAAATACAAATAAGATTAGAACGTTATAAGCATAGATACAGTATATATTATAAGCATATATATATAATATATACATAATGTAATATATACATATTATTAGAATTATAAGCATATATACATAAATACAGAATAAAATAGAATTACAATTACAACAGAAACATTAGACAATTATTGTTATTGAATGGGTTTGGCTGAATTATTGAGTTTGATGGCTGACGGCAGGAATGACTTCCTGTACCGTTCCTTAGAGCAGCGAGGCTGCAGGAGTCTGTTGCTGAAGCTGCTTCTCAGTTTGTCCACAGTGTTATGGAGGGGGTGGGAGGGATTTTCCACGATTGTCCGCAGTTTCAACATCATCCTGTCCCTCACCACCTCGGCCAAGCCAACAACAGACCCTGCCTTTTTAATGAGTTTGTTGAGTCTGTTGGCATCTTTGGCTTTAATGCCTGCACCCGCGCACACCTCAGCAAAGAAGATGGTGCTAGCCATGACAGACTGATAGAACATGTGGAGCATCCTGCTGCAATCACTGAAGGACCTGAGTCTCCTGAGGAAATAGAGTCTGCTCATGGCCTTCTTGTAGACAGCATCTGTGTTTGTGGACCACTCCAATTTATTGTCCAGCTGGACACCCAGGAACCTGTAAGATGGGACTATTTCCACTTCTTTCCCACTAATTCAGACTGGGGAGGGTGGGGACTTGCTTTTACTGAAATCCACCACACTTCAAGTATGTAGTTAAGAAAACAAACTTAGGCATAAATTGTTATTCTTGGTTTTTGCAATAATTTGTAAAGATAAAGTATAAGTATTATTTTATAAGTATAAAAAGATCACTACCATTCCATTTGTTATAGTAGCCTGTCATCACTAGTGTTAAATAACACGTGATTATGATATATTGTGTTTGTCTTGTTACAGTTTCAGTAGAAAAATGTTTTTATTTATAGAAATAAAAGAGCAAGTTTCTCAAAGAGACATGAGAATAGGATTCATGTTTTTATCTGTCACCAGCATGACATTGTAATGGAATATTCATATTTTTCAGTTTATCCAAAAATCCATTGCTTGACTTCAGCAGAAATGAAATGGACTGGGAACTGACCAGTTTTACCACAATAAAACTACTTGCAATTTAGTACACATTTTAACGATGCTCTTTAGCATTACACAATATATATATTTTTTTGACAATCCACATTTTTATGTCGTTTTGATATCTTATTGACATCTTTTTCTGTATAAAAATGCCGTGTAGTTTGTTGTTATCCACATTTTAATTGTTTGTTGTATTTATTCTCCACCCCAGTGGTGATGATAGATTTATTTTTTACTTAAACTTTGAATTGCAACTATTCACAAACACATGCTGTATATTATTTAAAGCTTCTGGGTGTTTCCATGTTTCTCCATGTTTCTACAGATTCATGACTCACCCTGTCTGACATTAATGTGCTCTTTTTTTTTAAATTATATATATATATATTTTATGTGAAACTTCGAAAGTCCAAGACAGAGTTTCTATATTGTAGTGAGCACATGGAAGAACGTTTTCCCAACTAAAAATACTCCGGAGCACTCCGAGCTCCCCCTCTCACAATCTTCACACTAAATTGAGTGGCTGAACACGAGAATTCACAGAGTCTAGATAAGAGTAATATCCATAAATATTACATGGGGCCCTTTTATTGCATGCTGCCTGTTGTGTTTGTTGTGGAGGACAGCGTGCGGCCCTTGCTGCTGCAGGCCAAACCTGGAATGCTCAAACATGCTTTGCTCCACATATATACGTGGAGCAAAGCAACAACAGAAGATAAATAAGAAAAACAGCAGTTATGAACTTTAGCTCTCTGAGAGGCTTTTAAACGTGCAGACATACTGTTGGGTCGATTAATACTGCAATGGTGACATGAGGATAAATAAATAAGTGAATAAAACACATTTCCAGTCTAGAAATGCTCTTATTGCTGCCGAGTTTTGGTGTATGCCCTCTGGCTAAGCAGCGGAGGAATATGTGTCCCATTATAGAGTGGGGGGGGCACTTTGAAGGCCATCACTCAGAATAAAAGCTCAAAGGTATGGAGATCGTTCAGCGTTTGACATTTGGAACACAAAGTTGTCCTCGTGCTTTTACACCCTGGCTTTCTAATTGTTTCGGGTTACGGTGACTTCATCTGCATCTCCAGATCCTCCCAGTGTGTGTGTGTGTGTGTGTGTGTGTGTGTGTGTGTGTGTGTGTGTGTGGAGAGAGAGGCAGGGCAGCAGTGAGAGAGAAAAGTGTCCGCACGTTGATTTATGAAGCTGTATTGGTAATCAATATGGCCCTTGCAGGTCACTGAGATGCACTGATTGATACTTGCAGGGGGAAGCATATGGAGCGGGAACCTGAGCTGGAAGCCTGACCGTTCCCATATGGGTAACACTATCTGTGTTCAGGCCCTGCGCATCTATTGTTTGCGCTAAAGTGGATTAGCTGAAAATAAAATGGGGGGGAAAAAATAGGACCTGCTTGTCAAAAATGGAACCCGTTTCCATGAGAACAGAAGAACCAGCAGCTTTGGAAAAGCGTTGCTTTTGTTTTGGTTTTTGAGAAGTTCCTGTCTGTTTTGGGGATGATTTAATTTATGGCCGCTGTGCAGAACTGCACAGGGGGGTGGAGTTGGGGTGGGGGGGGTGTTTCTCCCCTCTTTCATGTGCAGCCTGATTTGACAGGAGAGTTAGATACAGATCAGAACATACAGAGCCCTCTCTTTGGTCGTCTGTCAGCGGACAAAGACAAGGCTCCCTCCAACAGACATATTTTACCTCCGACCAGGCGCAGGAAGAAAGGCAACTCTTTTGATTGAGCTTTGATTAAATGCTGTTAACAATGCCGGGAGATGGTTTGGCTTTTTCAGAGGCGCAGCCAAAGATTACTGCGTTCATAAGTTTTCCCTTAAAAAAAAAAAAAAAAAAGAGATGTAAACTTCAGAGATGTAAGTGGATTAAATTGTCAAGTCTTGCAGATATTATATTCTTAAAATAAAATGATCTGAACGATTTGCCTTTCAAATGCACATGAAAGGATTTACAGTTTGGGCAGTCGATCTATTTTTATAGACCAAGGCAATGAGTGCATATCATCAACTGTAATCAATATTGAAATTTGCTAAGAAACAGGGATGTCAATAATTTAAAGAACATTTTCATCATTTATGAAAAACCCCTTCTCAGTTCACTTAATACAGATGATTTTGGTCCAGGTCAAGAACAAACAAAACCCCAAACTGATCTGGAGAACGGACAAAGACGTAACATTGCTGCGAGTGTCTCGGTCTAAGCCGCGTTAACAGCCTGTGAGGCTGATCCAAACTATTAGAGAGGAATGTTTCATCCAGGGCGATGAAAGACAACAACTACACTCATCTTATCAGCTCCTGCTGATCAGGATGGATACTCAAAACCCCGCCAGAGGGGAAGGAGGGGTGGGGGGGCGAGGGGGCTCACAAGGAGCGTACACACATGTGCAAATAAAGCGCGTCCTCAAAAGCCACATTCACACACGCACTCCGCATGCGTATATTGCTATAATCTCAATAATGACTGAACAACTCAAATGCTGCTGACAGTTGAAACGGCCCCGCTGAGAAATAATCCATCCAACAATGGTTTCGTTATTTTACTCCTTATGCTCCAATTTCGACATGGTTTTTCCACAAAATGGAGTTTGTTTTTCTTTTCTTTTTTTTTTCAAATATATCTGCAATTGTTAAGGCTTACTAAGCTGTGGTTAAGGTTTGGGTCCACAGACGACATCGATGTTGTGCTGTGTTTAATATTTATAAGAGGGCTGTAAAATTGAAGTGTTAATCCAGATGAATTATTTTGTGGATCAGTTGAAACACCATATTGGATGGGAAATAAAAAAAAACACAAAAAAACAAGACGACTAGCAAAGTCATTTGCGCCTCACTCTCTACTGAGCAGAAGGAAGTTTTCCTTTTGTGAAGTACTTCGGCCTCTGAGCGCCACATCAACATGACACAAACCTGAACGTCAGGGCCTCGGTAAATCCAGTGGATCGTTGAAAGCTGCAGAGTGATTAACATGGCGATGGACACAGACTTTACAAAAGTTTTTTTCAAGGTACATCAAAAGATGCAAGACCATGTTAACTATTTGATATCTGGACACATCTCCTACTAATTAAACACAGTAATGTTCAAGTATTCATTTTGATGGATCTAAAGGGTAATTCATCTGATTTAGAATATGAATCCATTAATATTTATATATTAATACCAATCCTTTAGATATACTGCAAAAAACAACTACTGTAATTGAAATGTAATTTTTAAATTGATCATGATGGTTGATGATAAAATATCTATCAACTTAAAATAACTTTAAAAAATATAGAATAAAATAATACACGTGATGGTAAATAAATTGTGCGTGTTTCATGGCCACGCTACCAGGTGTCTGATTGATTATTTCTGAGTGAAACTGTTTCGAGGGGCCATCCGAACACGAGCAGGCACGTTCGTACACACGTATCACATCTCACGGGTCTGTATTTCATGTCCCTCGCTCCACTGATTGCAATAGATTTCAGATGAGGATCAACACTTTGAAACTGAGTCTGTGACCTGAGGGCTGAGAGGGAAAAAAAAAAAAAAAAAACGTCCGAAGAGACCGAGAGTCGAACGGACCGAAATAGTCCGGAGGCAGACACAACAAAAGTGAGGAGCTCGCTAGGCCGCCTAAAATGGAGAGGGGCGTTGAGGAGGTTTCAAATCGGGTGTTGGGGTCCTTCCCCTGGAATACGTTAAAGGAGTTATAATGAATGGCCTTGGCACGTTAGCAGCTGCTCGTGCAATCCAAGAAAGATGTATTCATAACTTTCTCTTCATAATCCAATCTGTGACTGATTTAGCAGTCTGCTGCCCAGGAGCCAGGCAGGCGCTATGGGATACCCCATCCAACACTCCTGCTTTCCCACAACGGGACAGCGGGCCACTGAGATACCCCCACGGGGCCGGAGCTGGGTCGGAGCGAGCCGATCACTTTAGTCTAAACTGACGTGTCTGCTTAACACTCACACACACGGCCGAGATAGCGTGCTTGACAAGGGCTCGGCGATACCGCATCAATAAGGATATGTTCTGTGGCCCGTGGTGTTGAGTGTCGTCCCCGAAGGGGCTCGAGACGTACGTGTGTGTGTGTGTGTGTGTGTGCATGTGTGCGTGCGTTTGTACTTTAAGGTTCTGTCAGTGCATGATTGAGTGTTGCATGTTTTGGCATATCCCTCCACATGCAAAAGATTAAAAAAAATCCTTGGACATACGGTATTTTCCGAGCCTACACAGTCAGGGTATATCTGAGCAGCCTGGAAGACATTTTCAATTATACCAAATCGAGTGAGGAAATACACACTGGCATTAATCCTCAGGCAGTGGATTGGAATCGCCCTTGCCCTCTTTGTTTGAGTAATAATCATCACCATGATTATATAATGTGGTATTTCTAACGTCCCTAACCCTCTGGCTCCCTTTTTTCCCTCCACATCTTTCATTGGTTTTATACATGAATGATCATCTGAAAAGGCCACACTGGTAAATATTTTAACAGTTCCTACTCCCAAACCCCATCTTAGCCTCACCGAGAGTGCAAGAAAATCTCAGGATGAATCCCCAGTTATGGTCTTGTTTGAAGTCCTTCTAGAGTTAACAATCAAAAACCAACAGAAAAACATCCTGGGTCTGGGGGTCAGGGTAACTGGAGGGTATTGTTGTTCACTCGATTTCCCCCCTCTCGCCCTCCGTAATGAATATGAGAGGCCTTTTGGACCCGCAGTCTGACCTCCAATAAGTGCTCCACGCTCAGAAACATGAAATGCTGTCTTCAAAGTGCTGCCACTTCCTGAACGCTGCCCTCTCATCTAAATGTGCACAGTGAGTCTGTGTGTTTGTGCGGCTGTGAACATGAACACGCTTCAGGCCGACACAGCAGAGGTGACTGCCCCTTGAGTGGTGAGGAGAACCAGAAGATTCCAGACTTGCAAAACATTTCGGCAGTCGCCATTATTCGTAATTGCAGAGTGCATGTGTGTGTGTGTGTGTGTACTTGCTACATATTGGGTACCAAACTACTCATTCTAGAGATTCAAAGACTTGGTTTTAAGGTTGAGGTTAGATTTGAGTTTAGATTAGGTTTGGGGTCGGAGTTAGGGTTAGGAGATTAGTTGGGAGGTTAGGGTAAGGACTTGGGGTAATGCATTATGCCTATGAAAGTCCTCACAAATATACAAGTACAAGAATGTGTTTGTACGTACAAAGCAACACACACATTAAAAAAAGAAATATTTTGAAGCCCCCCCCCTACATTTACATGATAAAAGCTACATTTCTAAGACTGAAATTGTAAATTTCCAAAACACAAATCAATGTAGAGACCCAGACGCAGTATAATTGATGCATGATGTAATAAACTATTGTTTTACGTGGACTTTCACAAGCTTCCTTGCACAGGACACAATCAACCGCAATTAATATGATCAATGGAATTTTAAACTGCATACAGGATATGCTGCGTCAAGACTAAGTGCCCTCGAGCCCCGTGGTGGATATTCATCGTGATGGAGAAAAACCATGTCCCCATCTCCTCAGGGGGCTAAACCTCTCCCACGTTAGATAAATTAGTCTGGGTTAGTACCTGGACTTCCTATAGTCAACTCGCAACCTTTTGATCTCTAACTACAGCGAAATGGATTCAAGCTGATGAATTCGTAGCGCCGGTTATGATTGATTATGCGGTTGCTTGAGACAGAAAGGCCTGCCAAAGTTTATTTGGAGTTTTCTGTTTGTCGGTGCTGTAATTAGTTGGTTTTATTCAATATTGGGACTCCATTAGAGAACGCGCAGGCAGCGTAAAGCTTAACATAAAATGCACTAAGGCGAGCATCTTGAGAGATGACTGCCAAGGGAAGGGTGTGTGTGTGTGTGTGGGGGGGGGGTAGTCCGTGCATGCATGTGCGCAAGACGACGGAGGTCTGACAGAGGGCTGATCTGAAGTTAAATGATGACTCTAATGAATGAGGCAGTAATGATCTTCGTCTGCGCGGCTGGTTCTCATACTGGAGGAGCCGAGAGCCAGGAGGGAGGCGATCACACATGTGTGCGCACAGGCGCAAAGTAGAAACACATGGCCGCCATGCACACGTGTGGCCGCGCGTCGCTGCTGCCGCTGCTGCTGTGGAGGAAATGCAGCTCGGAGCATGAAATGACTTCACGCCGGCCGTTCACCCCTCTGTTGTTTCCTCCTCATGGGGCCTTTGTGCTCGGAGAAAAACAGACTAATAAATAACTTTCAGACACTTTCAGACAATAAAGAAAATACAACCGCATTACTGCCAACACCACCTGATGAGCCACCGGCAACATCAATTTTTAAAAAATGGGATTAAAAATGCTGATAATTGCTGAAAATGAATACTAATTTTCAGCATTTTTTTCTTCAATTTCAATTTCGGTTGTTGAATCTACAACCTGACTGAGAGTCAACACATGACCCCGTCTGGATCTGACTGTTGCATGACATCCCACGAAGATAATCCCAGCAGTTTTACTAAAAACTGTCTTTAAGACAAGGAAGGAGTAGAGGAATGGTGGAGGGCAGCAATGATATTAATAATATACAACAGTATTTTTTTTTACCTCTGCCAAGGTGGTCATGTGACAGTTGGAGTTTGTCTGCTTATGAACAAAATAACTCCAAAAGTTATGAACTGATTTTAACGAAATTTTCAGGAAATGCTGATAAAGGAACGAGCAATGGATGACGAAAAAAAAATTTGGATTCCAAAGGGACTTTGACCTTTGACCTTCCATAGATAGGGGCTTTGATCACAGATTAACTTACTATGTTACATAATATTCTATTACAACTGCATATATACAGTACTTTCTTACTTTCCTACTATCCTATAGGTCTAAGCCACACTGTGTGTGGAAATGACCTCAGTAGAGGTCAGCGCTCTCCGAGTTCATTAGGTCTAGTTTTATATACTAACACGCTTGATGCTGATTACTGGCTTAAAATTGCCTCTTCTGTTTCTTTGAAGACAAAAGGTTTCCTGTTGATGTTGAAACACCACACAATGTAGACGACTGCTGGGAGGGTTCAGGTTAGAGTCTCATCAAGCTGACTTAGTTCAAGTTTACCTCTAGAACTACAAAGCTTGTTTAAGGGCTTTGTGATGTTTTATTTAATTGGAAAAGACTTAAACTTACCTCCTCGCTTGGACCATACCAATTTGTTAGTTTTGAACAGCTGAAGGATACAGACCAGGTTTCAATTAAGAATATTCAAGGAGAAGAATACCTTTCAGGTATTGCATCTGTCTATGTGTGTGTGTCCTGCTCTCTTCAATCCTTCACATCAACAGTGTAAGTGACTCTCTGAACAAACTCAATAAATAAAAAATGTTATTTTTTTTTTAAAAAAAGGACAATACACTTTCCACGACTACACCTTTTCCTCTCCGTTTCCCTCCCCTCCCTCGCCAGGAGTTGCCATGGCAATGACCAAATGCATATCATATGCATGCATGAGTTTGTGTGCCTTTTGCGCTCGAGGCTGGGCGGCAGGCGGAGGGTCTGTGGTGGTGGTGGTGGTGGGGGGTTGGGGTGGGGGGGGGGGGTTGTGACACAGAAATGTGTTCTACTTAAAATGCTAATTTTACATATTTAATGCCACGGAGCAATTTCTATTGGGAGATGTGCACAGAGGCAGTGGAGCAGAAGCAGAAACGAGGGGGTGGGGGGGCACTTACAGCACACACTTGTCTGTCCGACAGGAGAGAGGGTGTGGGGGCAGGGAGAGGATGAAAGCGCAAATTCCCTTCTCCCCACTTAACTCATTTATTCATCTGTTTGTAGCCACTCTCTCTCCATCTCTCTCTCTCTCTCTCTCTCTCTCTCAAACATCGTCTCTGTCTCTCAGTCTTGGTCTCCTTATATAATCGTTCCAAGCATGTCGACACAGAGATTTACAGTCATTGCTTCAAACTCTTTCGCATCATGTGATAAAGACACCGCAACCTGTTGACCACAAACACTAGAATTGAACCAAAAAATAATAATAAATAAAAGAAGTGCGCGAACAGAACACCAGAGCCACATTATCTTTTGGAGCATTAGTTCAATATCCTGATGTCCTCTTGAGGTTTTTTTTTTTTTTCGTTTGGCTCCCCGACCCGCACTAGTGTGTAGCCATCAATGGGTTCATGGTTGATTACAGCTGTTTCTGGATTACTCCTGTGTTGTTTTTGGGGCTAAAGGTAAAACCAGATTAACTCAACTTTGGATCTGTGAACTCAGCTGGAAGGCCAGAGGCCTGGTTCTCATGGAGGGAGGATGGACACACACATCCATCAGGTCTGGTTAACACACTTGCTCAGTACAAGTTTTCGGGTATTTAAGACAGAACAGTAGCATTTACTCAACTGTAAACCTCCAATAATGTGTTTTCAAGCCTATTTTTATCTTTAATAATTAATTATCCAACACTGTTATGTTATTATCATTTACCGTGTAATGGTGGCAAAGAGCACTCAACAAAAGAAAATGAAAGCAGGAATCAAACAGCTTCCGTGATGTTAACCCGGTGTTAAATGTCACACCCCCCCGGCTCATCGCTTGCACTGCTGGGGTCACCCTTTTCGTACACCTGCTTAAAAAGCTGTAAGTGGAGCCTTGGGTGTGTAACTCCTGAGGTGACTCAACTGGAGAAGCCTCCTGCACCACGCTGACAGGCTGCCTTGGCCTGAGCAGCTCAGTGGAGCCGGTGAGTCCTGGGTCTTTCTGGCCGATGATGCCCATGGCTGGCTGGAGCTATTGACATTGCCTGACACTGACAGCAAAGCAATCTGCCTCCTGAGTCTGTGTGCGTGTGTGTGTGTGTATGTGTGTGTGCGTGTGTGTGTGTGTGTGTGTGTGTGTGTGTGTGTGTGTGTGCTTGCTTGTACTTGCTACATACTGAATACCAAAATCCTCATTCTACTGTCAACATGAGGACATTTTATTTTGGAAGTGAGGACATTTTAGCTGGTCCTCACAACCTCAAAAAACTGTTTAAGGGTCAAGGCTTGGTTTAAGGTTGACGTTAGGATTGGGTTTAGGTTAGGTCTGGGTCAGGGGGTTAAATAGGATGATTAAGGGTAAGGGGCTGGGTAATACATTATGTCTATGAAAGTCCTCATAAAGACAGAAGTATAATGATGTGTGTGTTTCTGTGTGTGTGTGTGGGGGGGGGGGTTCTTAACTCAAGCTGAAGGACTTCCATTTTCCAAAGTTTTTCGGTTGTGTTCAGCCCTCCTGTTTTGGTTTCAGGTTCTCATCAAGCTGCGGTCCGCTGAAGCGAGAGCCCTGAATTATTAATATTATTATTCTGTCCAAACAGGGCGATTTCCAAGGCGCAGCCTTCTCCGCGCGTGCTCTCGGATGACGCAGCAGTCGTCTCCTTCACGGTGACACACTGACCCAGGTTCCGTGCCCTTTAGTTAGGAGCATATTCAAATGGCGTGCGCCCATCGCCGTCCTTAACGACTAATTTAGCCTGTATTCATGCAGCACGCACAGCACAAAACTGACAGGTTAACCTTTTCAGTTATCTCAGAGCCATAAGGAAAAGCAGCGTAAACTGCTAATGCAGCGTGGCGCGGGTTGTGAAATATCATCGCCCCCGTATCCCGGAGCCCCGACACTCTGACCCTATGGAAGGGCTGCAAAATAATAATAATAATAATAATTAAAAAAAAAATAAAAAAACACACCGCCACCAGGTGAAATTTACTTTGCAGGGCTGAATTCGTGTCCTCGAGAAAACAAGAGACCGCGGAGAGCTCTCGCCCGCACAGATCTCGGTCAGCGGCCTGCTAGACACACAGTCCACCCCCCCACCAATCCTCCCACAGGCACCAGTCCAGCCCATGAGGTCATCGCCCGCGGAGACCCGGGATTATAACTCCAAAGGAACCCTTGGAAGCATGGTTTATACGTTCTGACAGCCCTGCAGCCTGATTAAGCCCACTGTTTGATAACCCTAATGCTAAGCTAATATTAGCTTTGTTGTCAGCTGAAAGGTGTCCTTTTCCATAGCCTTGCCAGGCTAAGCCACGGCAGCCCGAGCTAAAGCTATGTTAATTTCCCCGCTGCACCTCTGTATTTCCTACCCAAATGACTTAACTCGGCGTGAGAGATTTATCATCACGTAATTAGCTCGGTGCAGCGAGCTAACAGAGGATCACTTCAACCTATTATGAGATTAACAAGGGTCATATGCCGAGGATTTGGGCTTTAACTAGTTTAAAAACTAGAAAGGGGAGAGCTGCAACTCCACCTCTCGCTGTTTGACCTCATGATTAAACCTTTACAGGCAAAGCTATCAAATCTGTTTATCTTACTAATTCACTAAATAGTGCACACTTGGATATATTCAGTGTTGTTTAATGAAAAGGTTAAAAGGTGCAAATGATTTAAGTTACACAGCCCGTCAACTGCACGGGGAAGAATTTTTGCTTTTGATGAACAATGAAGAAACTAAAGAATATTAGATATGGGTTGATTCATGTCCCCAAAATACATTTCATCTGTGAATACTTCAGTTGCTCTTGTGTATTTGTCAATAAAAATGATGCTTTCTGTCCACCTCAAATATCTTGTTTGTACTTTTTCTTACGAAAGAAAACATGTTGCACTTCTTCAGGATTCCTCAGGTACAGTCACCCCCCCACCCACCCTTTCCACTTGTCTGTGCATCGCACCCATCATCACTTGGAGTGCTCGGTGGCTTTAATATCAATTAAAATCCCAGCACCACTTGCTGAGCAGCGCTGCGCATTGTCACATCGCGTCTTGTGATCTCACGGTGTGATGAGCTGTAAACTCTGCAACGTAAGCACTGTGACCGTTTGCGGCGCCTGGACGTTGACGTCCGTCTCTGGTACACGGACGTTAACGTGAACTGCACACACACACACACACGCGCACGCACGCACGCACACACGGTGAAGGAGAGGACAGTTAGGGGCGCACGCATGCCTGCACAAGCAAACATCAATTATGAGATAATAAGCTTTGGCTGTGAAATCAAATAGAAAATGTCATTAAATACGAGAGAAGAGAGACTTGTGTGAGACAAATCAACCGTCACCGTCTCCGTCCCTCCCAGTTCTGAGCCTCGATCTCGCTGCTCCAACACGTTGCCCAGTAAATAGACCGGGGCCAGCAGCTCAACTCAATGCCACCACGTGTTATCCCAGAGTGTCTGCTTACGCCTTCCTGGGTCTAATCAGCTCTGACAAATCTAATGTCTCTGGAGAGTTTACGCCACTTGGTTTGACTTGTCAGACGACTTCTATCCGCGCAGCAGATTCCGTGGCTTGGGGGGGGGGTCACGTGACGTGGCGCTGGATTGCAACCCCGCGGTGTTCCCCCTTTTAAAAGCCCGTTGATAGATCGGCCCGTACACTCGGCTGTTTAATAATAGGGGCGTAATCTGTTTCATTCTCCTGTCAAATGGTGGCTTCATTCCGATCGGATACATGTGCACCGCGGGTCCGATCATCCAGTCAAAACAGGAGAAGCGGCCTTTAGCTTCACGTCTGTGTTCAGTGATGCTCACCGCATCCTCACATACTCATGCATGACAGCTAAAGTAGCTCCGTCTAATGGGACTGATGGTTTCTGCCATTTGCCTTCGGGGCTTTTCCTCATTCTCTGAGTGTTCTAACGTTGTTTTTTTTTCTTTTTTTCGCCTCTCCTCCTCCCGCGAGAGAACCCGACACTGCGGATGTGAGTGTCCACATACGGCTGCGTTTTCATTTCAGCTGCTGCTGAACAAAATCCCAGGAAATAAGATCAAGTTCAGATTCCTTTGAGTGTTTGGTGTCATGTGATCAGTGATAATCTGGTTGAAAATGAGACTATACTGCTTAAATGTAGTGTTATAGAGCCCAATGACATGAATGCCTCACCACAAGTGGTGGAGAAACTGTAAGACAGAAAATGTATATTTGATAATATTAGAACAGGAATTTTCACTTCTACTTTTGTCTCATAATCCGCTCATCATTGCCACAAAAGGTTCAACTGTCATAATATAAGAAGAGGAGGAAGATGATCTAGATGTTGGTGTCAGAGCTGGAGATAATAATTTATCAGAGTATCTGAGTAGCAGTAAAAGGTTTTGTATTTCTGTGGACAGGACAAGGCCCAACAACAGCCTCCCAATTTAGCCACAGCCCTTCCCGATGCTCCTTGTACAGATGGGACAGAGTCTGGAAAAAGAAGCAGCAAATCTCCGACTTTTAAAATCACCAGCAACATGAATCAAGCTGCACTCCGGATGAACAATATCGCATGCAGCAGGAACGAAAAAGCACTCAACCAAACCCGTGTGTGCAGTCAAGTGAAGTGGTCGAGCTCTTGGTCAGGATTTCTGTTGCTGTGCTTCACCAAATAGAAAAACACACTTCTACTGCTGTTGCATAAGGTTAGATTAGTTTCGCTCAAATACTGACAGTGAATGCAAAGAGTCAGCCTCCCCACTCCCACTAGAGTGGGCGGGTGTGTGTGCGTGTGCAGAAGATACATCTTGCATTTAATCAAATCAAATCAGAATGTTGATGCTGAATCATGAGTAGATCAAAGATTTAAACCAGTCCCAAACTAGTTGTGATGTACTTTTCCAGTGTAAATGTGTCATTTGTTTGCTTTTTTTTTAGTTCTAAACAGTCAGTTGGACGGTTTTCAGACCTTTTTGCTTCTTAGATTGTAATGTTGCTAAAATTCAAACAGAATTGGGGGAAAAAAAGAAAAACCCAGAAGCGTCGGAAATCTTTCTTGCAAAAGTGATAGCAGCAGCACACAGTCAACTTTTCCTCATGGCGTAAGAGAAAAAGGAGAGCATGACAAGAAGGAACATCAGAGACCTCAGGGTAACAACCATCTAATTGAATTCCACTTTACCTCTCTTTTTTACCTTAAATATAAAAGAAGTGGAAGAGGGGGATGCATAAAAACCAAAAAAAAACAGAACTGTCCAAAGGCCATTTCAGAGAAGAGATATTCCTGAGTTACATACACTGCACGCTCTATTACACATCTTGGACTCAAACTGGCAATGTAAATAAAAAGTGTTTACTCGCCATCCTGACATTTACTTCAAGTGACATTTCAACTCCAGCATTTGACTTCAGCACCCCAATTTAACATCAGTCACACGGCAGATCTGATTTATCAGAGTAGGCCTCAGGTAAATCGTCTGTCTGCTCACCCGTGAGGAAACCTCAGACATGCGTATGACTCTAAAATAGAATAATCCCATTATCTAATAAAACTTGACTCATTTTATCTGCCTGCGCCCCTTTGGAAATGGGGCAAAAATAGTTTGATTTTTGCGAATGAAATTCCCTTAAATCATATCATATCCAGTAAGTATCCAAGATGACTTGAAACTACTAAAGTTGTATTTGTTCATGCTATGATTCCTGTTTTTTTCCTGATTTTGTTTTTTTTTAGATATTTGTGTGCTTGTGCATGTGTATGCTGATATGTGTCACACTGATGTGTATTCAATGTTCATTGTGTTCTTAATCGCATACTTTGATTATTTTTAACTGCGTTGTGAGTCTGAATCATGGATAGGCGGCTGGAAGGGAGTTACATAACACAAAGAGTTACACACTCACAGTTTAATAATGCAAACATCAGAAGCAAAGTGGGCAGTGGTTGGCAAAAATATCTCGTAACAAGTTTTAGGGTTCAGCTGGGTATCGTGTTGGGTTTGTGGGAGACTACGCTGTGGTGTGTCTGGATGAATGACCTGTCCGGGGTGTATTCCTGCCTCTCACCCAGTGACAGACCCTTTGACCCTGAGTAACAATACATTTTAATTTCATGTGGACCAGTCTTTTATACTTTTGTGTCCATCTGTTCCCTTCCAGCATCACCATGAAGCTTCAGCTGCATGTATGTTCTGTTCTATTGCATTTCCATTTGTATTTCGGTCACTTCCACTGATCTTCATTATAATGTGTATGCAACAAAAAATCCATTGTGAAATTCTGTCAATCTGTTAAAAATTTGTCTTTTTTGAAGTTCCCTACAATTCAGGCCATACCTTGAGCCCCACTACAGTGTACCCTCGCTCTAACGTGGTTCACTTTTCGTAGCTTCGCTGCTTCACGGATTTTTTTTACAGTGCATTGTGCTCTGAATCCAGATTGAGGACTGCAGGGGAAAATGCACCTGCGGTCGCACCCAAAAGGCGGAGGAAGAAGTTTGAACTTTGAAAGTGAAATAAGAGAGAACTGTGAAAAAATGTTAAAGCCTGTGAGAAAAGTGTGTAAAAAAGTGTGGTTAGGGATTTTACGGCCTTAAAACCTGTAAAATAATTGTAAAAAATAAAGCTGTTTACTTTGTGGATTTCGTCTATCGTGGGTTATTTCCGGAATGTAAGCCCCGCGATAAACGAGGGTACACTGTATATAGAAATATTCATAAAAGAGAAAGGTAGAAGCATGTCATCTGAGTGGTTCTTAGATGTGGTATAAGAGCGTATACACCACAGTTACACCTGAAATCTCTCCAACAACAAAGTCCTGTCTTAAAGTAATACTGTTCTGAGTCTTTATCTGCTATAGGGTAAAAAGACCATTTGTGTTGAGAGTGCCCAAATCCAGGATTTCAACCCTTGTGGGACCGGCTAACTTTATATACACTGGACAAAGAAAAGCTTAGAATAGTCCAAACATTACACATCAATACTGTGGGGTTATGCTATTTCTCCTCTTATGCATCAGTAAATACTTCAGCCGAAGACCTCAACATCTCCAACAGACTAAAGAATTAGAGTAGGGTTTTTAGAACCCAGTCCCCACAATCCAACCAGGTTTTGTGACCTACTAGGCAGGCAACTCCACCTCCTGGGTTCCCCCTTGTCTTCTTGAAAGCTGTTATCTGCCTTGGAAGACAAAAAAAGAAACAGTTGGCACTGTGACTACCGAAGACTGGCTTCTAACACCCCCTGATTCACGATTTGTCTTCATGAAGACTGATGTCAAAATGGCCTTTAAGACAAGTGAGTCTTACATCAAGGAGGTCAAAAATATTAACTCTACTTAAACACACAACAAAAAGAAAATTCCAGTTCAGAGCGGTAACAGTTTAAGTGGATCCAAAATGACCATCAGCAGAAGAATCAAGTGATGAAGAGCGATGCCCTATAGCTAATTTAGAGCTGGATTGCCTGAACAGAGCTCAGCAGGATGTGAAATTGTAAATGTCAAACACAAGTGAATACACATTTCCTGATCACACTGCTTCTGAAGGAAGTCTTTTATATTTAGAGAACACAGGTTCAATGAGACTCATCTAATCAACTGGTGAATTCCAAAAAAACAAAAATTCTAAAAACATAACAATACTCATGATTTCAACAGTAATATGAGTGTTGAACCAGCAATTATTGTTGATCTGTTCTGGGCGGGATATTCTGAATATCGATGACAGATTGAGCTCATCATTGAAGCCTAAAGAAAATACAAAATGCTGATGGAAAGCAAAAGTTTCAGTCCAAGTTCAGGTTAAATGTAGAAATGTGCCAATGAAACCGCTGACATGAGCTGTAGACCAACGTTAAACAATAATAGGAGCACCCTGTCTGTGATGACATAACAAACCCATTTGAAGTCAATTACTTAAAACTAAATTGCACATGAAAATATTCCAACAGCTGCTAAGAGACACATTCCGTGCAATTTGAATGATCTGTAAGCGGAATGTCATCTCAATGCAGAAGTCCAGAGATCAGACAATATAAGAGACTAACTTCAGCTGGAGCTCTGAAACCAATTTAGCAACAGTAAATTGAAAACAAATGTCCCAAACCATTAGAAAACACAGAGTCCTCGTATGAAACATTACTAAAACTGTGATTACTGTGAATAAACTGGGTTACATACTTTATAATACCAAATCACTCAACAGGTAGACATACAGATGCCAAATGTCATGTAATTATTAATCTCCTGAGTCTAAAACCTGCTAAAGACAATGATGACGGGCAAACAAGAGGAAGCAATGCCTTTTTTTTTTCCGAGTCTCGTCTGTATTAAAGATTAAAATGTCACATAAGCGACATGTCTGGGAGAAGGCGCTGACAGAAGTTGCCCTAGGAAATTGATGTAATCGTACGCAAATGGTGCATGGCTGTGTCCAATTTCACACGCTTTGTTGCTCCTCATGGCTTCCCTCTTCTGAACTCTAACCCCCTCGGCAACCAGACACTGGTTGTTGTGGTGGTGGTGGGAGGGGGGGACGTATGGCGACAACGCCGCAGCCAAATCAAAAGCAGATCCTGCTCCAGTGTGAGTAACAACATTAAAAGAAACAAACAGATTATGATTTCACAGAAGAGGGCGACCCTAATGAAACCAAAGAACCCTAATGTGTCGTTAAAGAATTACCCTTGGCAGCTCTTTAAACAGGAAAGAGAAATTATGTTCACATCAAATGGAGAGAGAGTGGAATGAATGGTAAACAAACTGTGCGCTTGTGAAACTGCCACCTGTTAAAAGAGCTTAAGCCGGCAAATTAGTTTTGGGGTCAGGCTGCGACTCGGTTCCATTGTCCGCCATGACACCAGTTCGTCATGCCTCTGAGGCGAAAATCAAATAAAACAATAGCGGCGTGACAGGAAGATCAGTCTATGTTTAAGTAAATCCTCTTGATGGCCATTGTGGGAGTCATGGATGGGTAGTCATGGGAGTGTTTGGTAAAGGAAGTGAAGTGATGGAGGTTTGCGCCGAACACAAAGCCCTGATAGCACATTACAACCCAGAAAATTTGGTTTTAAGAGCAAAAGGTGAGGTTAAAAAAAAATGGGGATCTGGTCCACTTCTCATTCATAATCTGGGTAGTAGTTGAGGAATTATTTTGAAAGAAAAAAAGAAGATAATCTGCTGTTTGCTTTCTTGTCCAGGGAAACACATCATTGGAGTAACCACCTTGTTGGCCGACCCTCTCCAAATCGACACCCAACACAGACACTTGGACCACCCAGCACTTCTGGTTCATCAACTCTCCTCCCTCTTCCACCTAGATGGTCAGCTCAACCCGTGGCTCTCCTCAGGGCCGTGTCCTCTCACCAATGTCTGGACCCACTCGGTCCAACTCCCTACTTTGCTGAAGACACGGGCCTCCAACACCGTACTCCTCCTCCCTCGAGTGCATCACCACCTTTTCTTGGTTCCACTCCACCACAACGCAGAGCATTTTGGTCTAAAATGATTAAAATATGTTGAAATTCACTGCACTGTCTATTGAAGACAAAAGAGTAGGGCTGCCTTTGTGCCCAGAGGAAAATGTCTTTTTTTTTAATTAACTTGAATTGAATTCAATAATGTGAAATAATCCGAGCCAAATCTTTTACAATGTGTTGATGATGGTGAATACACATGGAGCCGGGGTGTCAAACACATTTTAGTCAAGAGGCCACACACAGCACAATTTGATCCAGAGTGGGCGGGACTACTAAAAGAGAACTTAAAATATTTCCTGTTATAATAGAATCTTTCATATTTGGTAATCACATGGGCTGGATCAGACCCTAGGGCAGGCCAATTCAGGCCCACGGGCCACATGTTTCACACCCTTGACATGGAGGATAACATCCCCTCAGATAACACTGACCTTCCCAGGAAATCCCCACCTTTTCAACCAAATTTGAATTATTTCCAAACATATTGATAAAAAAAAAAACATAGTATTGTATAACGAAGCCTGACAGACAAACAATGACACATGCTGATGGAGAGTCAGAGGGGTTTTAAGGTTGTCCCTGAGCCCCTTGTTTGGTTGCTGTGGTGATGAACAGAAGGAGAGATGAGACCAAGCATGACATCTGTGGAATATGATAATGAAAGACGCTATTGGAATGATAACATCCATAGCTGGAATGAAGGTTCAGGATTTCAGAGCAAGGGGCAGCATCAAAAAACAGAGACGGACTTAACCTGGTGGAGAGGGGGTTGTGGGAAACAGCTCTACAGGTCATTGAGAAGGCGGAGGTGGTCAACAGGGGAAAGATACAGGTGAAACTGGATGTTTCAGAATCAGTTTCAGACAGCAAAGGAAAAACCTTCCTTTGGAGGAGGGAGGAGCAGCTACAACTACAGATATTTTCCGTCCAAGTCAAAGGTGAAAAGCCTGGAGGTGGAATAGTCAAGAATAGGGCATCAGGGCATCCGATGGCCACAGTTTCATGGGGGGAAAGAAGACGCAAATTGAAAATAAATTCAGCGGTTATTATTAATGCTGAATAGTATTCCACATTTCTTTCCTTGGGTCACTATTATGACATGTTCCCATCCTGAAATAGCAGAAAATTCCCTCCATGGCTCAAATCAGGCTTAGAGACATTACCGCGTTTCACTCTTTGTCATGTCCTCGGTCACATACACATAGACCAAAGCTTACATACACCTAATTCAGTTACTCATGCACCCCTTAACCTGCCGCCCACACACTCCCTCACACACACACGCACACAGAGTGACTTCTGTTCTTCTTAGTGTGCATGTCCAGTTGCAGACCTGAGTCTGCAGTCTGTAATTGTTGCCTCAGTGGCACGGACGGACAGGCCGACTGGGGATCGGAGATGACACGCACCCATTATTAGTGGACCAAGTGCTGTTTTTGCAATTACTGAGAGTTCGGTTGAACACACTGAATCAGACTCTGGAGTCTCTATTCAGAAGCCATTTCAACTCCAAATGGCTGCACAGCTTCTGTTGACCACAGCCTCTCCGGGGTTGGGTCTCTCTTAACCTGAGAGAAAGGCTTCTGACGGAGTTTGGCCCCGACTCTAAAGTGCCTCACGCTTTCAGTTTATTACAGCTATGTACAGCTCAAACTGGGGCAGTGGAGTCTCTCAGGTCCTCTCTGCCTGGGTTTCCCCTCGGTGTCTCAGTGTCCTCCTGCAGTCTGAAAACACAGGGCATTAGGCTGACTGAAAACACTGAAAAAAAGAATCTCCCTGCGTAAGTGTGTGTGTGTGTGTGTGTGTGTGTCTGTGTCTGTGTGTTTGTGTGTGTGAGTGTGCGTGCGTGTCTATGTGCATGCATGTGTGTCCTGCAAAGACTGGTGACTCGTCGAGCAGGAAGTAAATTGTCCCGTCTGCCCCCACTGACCCCTTGAAAGTAATCTTCAGGTTGCAAGAAAAAAAAAAGGTGAAATAATTTTAAAATAATTCTTATTGATGTCTACTGTCAACATCAAATATAACACATCAAATATAACACAGGCATCTGCTTAATTCAATAAATAAAACTAAATGGGAGATTACTATTTTCAATTCAGTTCTCAACCACCAGTGGTGAGGAAAAAGTCCCCTTTAACAGGGAGAAACCTTGAGCAGGACCAGATTCATATGGGGGGCCCTCCTGATGATGGTCAGCTGGGTAAAGAAGGAGGAGAAGGAGGGAAAAGAACAGAAAGAGGAGAGAATAGACATGAAATACACACATGAACATTCATTCAGCCATTTGTAGTCACTGACTCAGAGTCTTGTTTAATTTCTTCCTCTGTGTTCAAAGAGCCTGGACCTTGTCGTTCATCCGCTTGTCATTAGTTCCATTTTTTTAATGAAGCTTTTATAGATTAAATAAACAAAATTCCTCAAACATAGCCTTCAAGAATTCCAGGAAGTCTGAAAAGTCTCACCATCCAATATTGGTCCTTTTTAAAAAAATAAAAAAATCAAGGAAAGTTTGGAGTTAAGAGAAAGTTAATCCCAGAAAATTTTGGTATAAACACATCAATCTTATTTCCAAATCCCAGGTAAATACAATAAGTTCCTGCAGGGAAAGAGGAGCTAATGAAGCTCTGATGAATAACATCAGGAAGCCTGAATCCCAAGTTTGATTCTGCTTTTGAATTTTGTGAAAGCTGAAACATTTTTTTTTATGTTATGTTATTTTAAGAAATTATTGATTAACTTTTACTTTTCCAGATGTAGATGTTTTGGTTGTCCTTTTTATCTCTTGCTGTTGTTATTGCATCAGGTGAGAACACCGTTCTTTCCAGGATTTCCCAGACTCTTTTTGGAGGAATGAATAGACTTTATAATAGAAATATGTCCCTGTAGTCTTCATCTCTGATCCTTATTATTATTATTGCACTAAATAGTTGACATGCTGACATTTTTGAAGAAAATTTGATGAATCTGACTAAATACATTGAAGCCAAACTGAAGGTTTGGGTATATTCTAAAAATTGAAGTAAGGAAGGAACTCAACAATCCCTCACATGTGGTTGAGAATGATTTCCTAGTTCGAGGGAGTCTAGACATACATATTAGTCGAACCCAGCAGCTTAATAAGTGAAGGGGGGATTATTTGGAGCCAGATAGGCAGTGAGGCATGAGGAGGGTTTGAACCTAGCTGGGTCTCCGCAGCCTGGTGCTGGGACGGAGGTTGTGGCTGTGCCAGCAGCCAGTGGCTGCTGTGTACCTGCAATCTCCCTGATGATAATACAAGATGGCAGCCCCGAGGGCAGAACCCATACAACTTTCTCAGCCCTCTCTGCGTAATTGGTGACCCCTGAACCTGCCCTTCTTATAAAGGGAGGAAAGGGGAGGGAAAGGGGAAACAAGGGGAGGCCGGTGGTGGTGGGGGGGGGGACAGGGCACAGTCAACAGAGACACTGGGAGACAGGGAGACAGGGTCACAAAGAGGGAAGGAAGACGGGGCGAGAGAAAGGAAACTCGGGGAGACATGAGCTTGGAGGAAAAGGTTAATCTCTTTTGCTGTTGGTACTCTGAAAGTTCAATTAAGGATGAAAAAAGTCTGCCATCCAGTTTTGTTCATCACCCGCTGGGCGCACATTGAGAGGCCTCCCACCTTTATTCTCTGCTCTGACCACACCTTCGTGTGTTTAAATTCAAGATTTGCAACATTTCAAGCCTCAGGTTACATCACAGGCTTACACTTGTGTGCGAGATGTGAAAAACAAGGGGGCTTAACAGTGAAAGAATGGATTCAGATAGACCCAATGGAAAGCGATGTTCTGGCTATTTGAGGCCAAATCGACTACTCAAACAAACAAATAAACACCTAAATAGATCAAATAAGCCACACTGAAAGTCTGAAGACACTATGGAAACTGTTTCTCTACCTGCATCGTCCTCCAGCGTGACCAGTCAAGTAGTATCTCAGTGACGTACAGACCTCTGCGTGGCTGGCAGAGGTAACCTGGTCGCCGTTAGTGACCAGATGAGGTCTGTCAGACTGCTGTTGTTCAATTAAATTCAAATGTATCTATATATATAGTGTTTGTAATCAGAATTTCCATAAACCCACAGCCTGACCAACTCTGCAAACATGGAAAAAAGTGGCAAGGAAAAAACTTGCGTTTAACAGGAAGAAACCTTGAGTGGGACCAGTTGATGACGTTGATCGTCCCGTTCTCACACCAAAACTGAATCGAGCGGTGCTTCATTCACTGCTGCCATCTAGCAGCACAGACAGCCCAGGATCCAGCTCAGGGAGGGAACCACCCAAGAGAGCCTCCGCGGTCCCACGGGGAGCGTGCCCAGTCACTCTAGGTGGGGCACTCGGGCGTGAGGAGACCAGACACGCTACCATATCACGTTAGGGGGAACTTCGGGCAAGCGTCAAGGCCCCAACACTAACACTGCAATCACATTTTAAAAGTATATCAACCGTCAGGATCTTTGATTTTAATGGAGCCCTTTATTTGAGCAGGACATCCTCTGTTTACATTTGAAATACTATGATCTATAGTGCAGTCAGAAGAAACCAAGTTCTTCTAAAAGTTCCCAGCGAGTCCTCGTGCCCTAACTAAGATAAAGCCTTCGTCTACTGCACGTCGTCCGTCTTCGTCTTTCCCCGTCTTGCACGCGAGATGGTCCCGCCGCCATGGTCGCTCCTGCTCAGTCTGTTGAGGGGTTTTTGTATGCAGTATGAATCCATTTGTCTCCACTGATGGAAAATAATTGCAAAGCAAACAAATCATCTCTGCCACATTGAGCAGGACTCTACTCCTGGGGCTCAGCAGTTAGATAACTGCAAGAATGAAAGACGGACTGACGGACAGGAACAAAGAGAAAATAGAGAGGGCGGGGGGTTGACGTTCACTGTTTATATACGGTGTAAAAAGATAATTATGTTAGAGAAAGTTTAAGCAATGGCTTTAGGGAGGCCAGCGAGAAATCCAACTTAGAGACATCCTGGACCTGGACACCATGATTCAAAGTAGGCGTTTACAAAGGAAAGGCTCCAAATGCATCGTAAATCTCTTGGTTTTTAGGGCAATCATACAAGTCCCGCTGATGAGGTGTTTAAGAGCGCCTGAAATTGAGACGGAAATCCAAACGCAGAGGCTTTTATCTCTTCTGCTGTGTGTAATTTACTGCACCGATGAGAGCAGAAGTCATTAGTGATTAGCTGGCTGACGAAGAACAGGCTGGGAACTTCACGGATCTACTGTTTGTTGGATTGTGTTGCTTTGTTTAGTCAATACAGAAAATCAACAATAATCCATTAGCAGTTCAGCCAGTGATAAACGTCACACATTAATCAACATTTTCCCTTTGACTGAAGCCTTAAATTACCCTGATCGATATGCTTAAGCAGGAAATAATGAGCTAAATAACACTGAAAACCTGCAATCGTACAGCAATAAAAATAAATCTGGCCAAACACCTTTGCTCCTGTGACACTAACAGCAGTACGAGGGCAGAATATCATCTGGAGGTGAGCAGCTCCAAAATATATGGCAATAGCCTCTTACCGTGCAAGTCAATCTTCATGCTGTAATAATAATATTCTTTTTTTTTAACATTTATTTTTTTAACCAACATGTTTACACTGATACAGGACATTTATAATGCTGAAACAGAGCCAAACATGCTTGTATATCACCAATTCTTCATCACTAGGCACACAGACATACATATAGGTAATGGTGACCCACATGCAGATAGTAATATTGGGATTATTAGGAACACCAAGAGCAACAAAAATTATACTTTCCAAATGAGAGTATGACAGAAAAGTTCTGCAGCTCCAGCTGGAACTACTTGTGCGACGTAGGGTGCAGATATATCAAATCCACATTAAATCAGCGCTACATACAAACAATATACGGTACAGTAGTAAATGCAATCTTCATGCCATTTGGTTCTCTTTTTGTTTAATTATAGTTCTTGGGTTTAAAATTCAGCACACAGGACAGCCGTGGCCTTTATGAGCAGACAATCACAATGATCCAGACAATCATGATGACTTTTGCTGCTTAAAAACAAGGACAAACTATTTAGGCGTGTATGGGGATTAGAACGGGCATTTGTTGGTGAGTTGTTGTCCGTTAGTTATGAATATAATATGAAGGTACAATTTGCACTCTTATTTCTGAATGTGAATATGCAATGTTAATATATTTCAGCAAAAAAGGAACACTAAAGTGTTGCTGAAGTGTTTAACAAAAATTGAGTGGGGTAATACACCATTTTAAGCAGTTTTTGACGTCAACTTGTGAAAATGTATCCATTGTCTACTGTCAAAGGGAAGAAAGTGAGGATCTATCCCTTTGTTCATTTACATTTCAACCCGCCTAGATGACAGTATTTGTGCCTGTTGCTGCACTTTAGCCGTAAAGCCTCTTTCACAGCTTGTTGTTCCATTTGGTCCGTTGATTGAGGTTGGTGGCGCCACCTAGTGGACGCACCGCGTCTTCATCACAGGCTTCAGTCACAAACTGAGGGGACTCGAAGGTTAACGCAAGAATGCGGTTTAATACGAAGTGCAAATGTGCAAAGTGACAAATGCAACTCCCTCGCCTTGACAACAATACTTATTTGTTGATGTTATTGGAACCGAGTGACTTTCAGTTTATCGGGCTTTTACTTTAATTAGAGGGGAAAGAAAGCATTATTATATCCGTCTCGTGCCCATTATGGCCGCAGAGGGGGGGGGTTGTTTGTTTGTTGCAAGTTTGTTTGTTAATCAAAAAATAAAATCGAACATGATGGAAGCAAATAAAGTGTCTGCATACCTTGGGCTTCTTGATTGGAATCTTGGTGTGTGAGTCAAACAGTAGAGTGACTGTTTGGTCAAATAAACTTTGATCCATGGATGATCTCATGTGTCTTCTCTACAAACACAGGTAGGAGCGCACCTGGCGGAAGGATCCAATGGAGTAAAGTAGTAAAGCGGTTGGACATGGAAAAGTCTTCTTCCGCTCTTTCGTTACGACCCCTGGGAACTATTTATTGTTTTCAAGGTTCATTTTCTACACAAACTATGAAATGTAGTCATAGAAATCACCAGATGTCCCATTGGATTTTGATTAATACCAACAACATTTGGCTTCTTGAGCAATTACGGTAGACTAGATTAGTCTTTATGTGTTCTTTGTTGCCATCTAGCGAATAAATGACAAGATTACAAATTAAATGAACCTGGTCGTAATGTGAAAGTTTTCAGAGTCTTAATTTAAAAACGTGAACAATGAACGGAGATGTGTCGTATATATTTATTACATATCTTTAATGCCTGTGAATTGCTGCAATCATATACAGAAAAGCTGCAGCATCTGCTGCTTACAGGTGGCACCAGTGGTGTTTATTGGGGATACATGAGTAAACCAGGTGGGGAGTTTGGGGTTTGCGCCCTTGTGAACGCGTCAGATCAGTCACCGTTCACGTTCACCCACACAACCTCATTTCATGCAGCTCCTGTGTGCAATGTGAACTCAATCATCACATCCGTGTCAACGAGTGCACTGAATTCTCACTTAGGAAAATAAAATAAAGCAAACACTGCAGCTGCATCAATGTTGACTCGCAACTCTGCTTATAGAGCATCATTAAATGTGTTGCTTGGAGCAACAAAAAAAAAAAAGCTTCACGTCCTTCAAGAACGTTCATGAAACTCTGTTTTTGTGAACTCCAGGGTTCATTTCCAGAGCACCGTTCACCCTGTGGTGTGGAACTTCATTGTCCAACAATGTGTCTAGACAGTTCGGAGCAACCAGTGCGGAGGTGAGATACCAGACTGGGCAAAGTAGTTCCACCACCAGGGCTTCTCCTCCCGCTCTACTCCCCCACCCTCTGGATCGCTGTAACGCTCAAACTGGTTGTAGGGATCAAATCTATCCCACGTATCCACCGTTGGGAAGAGGTGGTCGTCTATATCGGGCTCCACGGGAACCTGGAAGAGAGGAGGTTGAAGACAAGAGATGATGAATGGCCTTCTTAAAAAGCAACCCAGGCTTAGAACAGCATGCCTCAGTAGGACTTAGAAATCCATCCAAGCTAACAGGATGTGAAAGAGGAAAGTCCAACCTTTTCCAGGACGAAATCAACACGTCCGGCCTTGTTCATGGTGCGAGGCAGGTAAACCCTCTTGCTGACCCTGGAGTAACCCTTCGCCGTGGCTGTCAGGATGTGAGTCCCGGCGTTGAGCAGCCGCCAGTAGTCGCCATCCTCCGCTGGAGCCGAGCGGAAGAGAGGGAAGGAGGGGAGAGGGCGCGGGAATAAGGAAACGTGTTGCAACAGCGAAACCCAAACATCCCAATGTCCAGTTTCACCTGTCATCTTCAAAATTGCACCCCAGTCAAAGGTTAATATCTTATACATATATATGTCATAGAGGGCATAATGCACCAGTAAATCTGGGATTTTGCCCGAAAAATAGACATTTTCCTCCAATTTGTACCCTTCAAACTGAAACGTTTACCCTTACATCACTACTGGTAATGATGCAGAAGGAGCAGCTTATGATTAATGATAAAATAAATCATGTGGAAGTCTCAGATCTAAAAACGAAATGCAGGCTGATATTTTCAGCAGGGTTAAATTTAAGTTTCAAGAGCCCCACGGGAGGAAGGCTCACCCTCATCAAATAAATTCATTCTGTTTTGTGATTGGCTTTCCAGATTTTTAAGGGTTTTTCTTTTTTTAAAAGAAACTCAGAAACTCTACACACTTTTTATGCCTCTGCGTTGCCGGGTAGGTTTTTTTTTTTTTTTTGCTGGGTTCAACAGTAAAAGTAGAGGTTCATTACCTGTGGTGACGTCTTTCCTGATGCCTTTGACAGACACGGTGGCACCTTTTATGCCGTTTCCATTGGTGTCTTTAACCACTCCCTTTATCCCCCGATGGACCTGCCCCCCCAACCAGAAACGAAGCTTATGTTGTAAACACGTGTCACTGGGGGGGGTCTCTCTCTACTTACGGACTCCATGAAAGTGAGCAGAGCTTCCTTATTTCTCTTCCACTCTGGGTAAAGCTCCTGCTCTGCTGGGAATTTGTCGCAGCCGAGCTCCACGGTGATCTCCAGGCAGTTGGTGTGCAAGTAGTTGAAGTCTGACATACCTGCACAGAGGAAGAGGAGGAGGGGGCGGGGGGGGTCAGGGGGTGTCAGGACTCCCTCGTACGCTTTACCAGGCCGATCATCTCACCTCCCGCAAAGCTGTACCACAGCGCCCCGTTGATGATGCCCCTGGTCCGGTAAAAAGAGGCCCCACACCTGTCCGTGTCGTTGTTGGACATGGTGGCGTGGTTGTCGGCGTAGGTGCGAGCCAGCCGCTTGAAAGCCTGAGGAAGCAAAGAAAGACAAAAGAAAAAAGGCCGCGGAGCTCAACGTTGAGACTTGGATAAGACTTGGATGAGGCTCCGATCTGTGGGCTCACCTGCTCGTCGGGGGTGGGCGAGAACATCCTCTCCTCGTGCAGGTCCCTGGAGAAGTCAAAAGGGTAGGAGATGACCAGCTCCCCACCGTGGAGGCTGGCAGACTGGACGAAGGGCAGCGACCTGATCCACTTCATCACTGCGTAGGTCTCTGGCGCCACCTGCGGGCCAAAGAGTGTTTTTTTCATTTTTAATTTTATTTTTACGTTAACTGAGATTCTGGATCAAATAAACCAGATTCAAACCCTCCCCCTACTTTTCCAAACCAGTAGGCATCTGGGATCGGGATGTGATCCGTGCGGAAGTGCCTGCTGCGACGGTTCCGGTAGAAGACGGAGGTCAGGTCCGGGAAATTGCGGTTGAGGTCCAGGTTCTGGGCGTTGGTCCGACCGTTGGTCCAACCGTTCAACAAGTGACCCTGAAACGTCGACATCGGAGTCAGGCCGAGGCCCCGCCGCGCGAGTGGCAACGGGCTGCCGGGATTAGCAGGAGCAAAGATCACGTGGAGAAAAATTCCGAACACAAGAAGGAGAGAACAAGAAAGCATGTCAGACTTTCTTAATTCTGCTGTTAACATGTGGACAAGACCAATTATCCGTCATCTGAGGTGGAATTAGGAGAGGAAACCAATGTTTATGTTACACCTTGAATCGTAGATTACAGATTATAACCCAATCATAAAGCATTTTGGATCCATACTTTATGCGTCCCAAATACACGCTGTCATTCCTGATGAGCCCAATTCATGACACATGCCAAACTATGAGGGATTATATTCATATGATATAATCGGATTGACTGGAGCAAACCTGGTCCAACCTGATCCGGTAATTCAACCACAGCAGCCCACAAAAACGTCACATTTGAGACGGCCGGCCACAGACTCGCCACGGGTGTACGGCGCAAACATGCATAGACGACAGCGCGTTAACGTGCAAGGCCAGCAGAGCCGGATGGAGAAGGGCAGTCGGTCAGTGTCGTTGAAATGAAATGAAAGTTGTAAAAATGTGCGACCAAGGCGATTGCTGACGTTGAATTAGTAGCAGACACGGCGGAAGGCATCAGGGGACATTCCAGCACATCTTTCACCACAACGGAAACGCATCCGCTGTGGTAAAAGCCAAATCTGACGGCCTCGCGTCACAGCGAGAGGGTTCGACGTTAGCATGCTGTTCTTTTCACACACACCCCCCTCGTCTTCCATGCTTCCACCTCCAGACCTCAACAGACAGAGCAGCCAGAGGGAGAGCGGATAATGGCGGTTTTGTCTCTGCTTCTGTTAACAATATTTACTTCCTGGTTGCGGAGCTCCGGATCATTGCTATCCTCTACCTCTGAGGCGGCCAGCTCATAGCCGTCTGGGTTCATGGACGCCAGAATATGGATGCGCGTGGTGTTGATGAGGGTCTGAATTCGCTGGTTCCCGAGGATATACTCCGAACACAGATACTGGGCCATGTAGATGAGCAACTGGCGGCCCAGCACTTCATTTCCATGCATGTTTCCCACCAGCTTGATCTCTGGCTCCACTACGTGCACCACAGACAGCATCATGGAATGATAACAGTCAGAAATCCTGAAAGTTTCACTACATTCATAAATAGATAGCTGTCGAATCCAGCATAAAATGTGTTTTAACAGTGCAAATACTTTTTATCTAAGGAGCTAAAATAATTGTAAATAATAGACTTTGGAATACACATTTAAATGAAGTTCAATGTTTGGACTGCATCTGTCAATAGTAAGACACCGTTTACAGCTCAGGTCTGCTGCCCCTGCTGGTGATATCCGGTAGCGCATGTCATTATTCCTGAATAAGCACTGAAAAGAGAATTTTTGCACTGGAAGCGACTCACACAACAGACCGCACCAAATGCAGTCACCTCAGTAACTGCGCTAGAGAAAGCTCCCAAATGGTCCGATTTGTGGCCGTCCTCTTACTCACACAGCTCGTGCTGACCCGGGTTGTTGGTGAACTCAATGACCAGCAGATCCCGGCCCTCCGTGCTGCGGCCGATGCTGTAAACGTGAGAGATGTGGGAGCACTTGGCGGCGGTTCTCTTCAGCAAACTGTACATCTGAGCGTTGGAGGTGTAGATGAACTGGATAATGGTGCTGGGCTCGTCAGGATGGAGGCTGGCCAGCGCGAGCTCCTGTCTGGCTGGAGGCAGCAGGGTGGGGGGGGGTCAGGCGGAAGCAGAGGGAACAGTTGAAACCCATTGGCTCCTTTTACCTCTCAGCCCCCTCAGAGGGTCGAAGCAGCCCTCTTCCTCGCTGGCAAAGAAGCGGTCGCAGTCCAGGAAGTAAGGCCAGGCCATCTGGATGGCCTCGAAGGCGTGGGCGCAGTCCTTCCTCAGGGCGTCGCACGTGCTGCGGCAGGGCTTGATCATCCTGTCGTCCCGGCAGGGTGAGGCCACGACGGAGCAGCCCACCAGACGTATCTCCGGGGAGCACTCCCCGTTGAGCAGGCCGTGGATGACACTCAGCAGGAGGTACTCCGGTCCTGATTCTGCATCCTCACGGGTGCGGTGGCCGAGGATGTTGGGGAATATGGTCCTGGAGGGCGGGAGGAGAAGATGCCGTGTTTGTTATTAATGAGTAGAAAAACCAGTCCAGACTAATCTGTATACCCCACCGAGAGTAATCCAGGTCATTGCAGTAGCCCAGGTTCAGCTCCGTACAGGTAGCTGCGGGAGAGAGGAAGAAACAGGGAACGTTGAGCCATTCCTTTGTTCCTTGTCTCTCCATAAGACCTACATTGTGTCCCGATTGCTTTTGCAGACGCGTCTTCCAAAATGTTCCTTTATTTTTGGCATTCAGCGTTCAACGTTGCGTCACAGACGGGAGGACACGCCAGTGGCGGAATGTTGACCTTCCCGCCTTCACATCTGGATAATTCACCGTTAAGTCCTGTCCTGTGGACTGCAGGTCCATTTTAAACTCACTCAATCCTCAGGGGTTGACAGGGAAACCTGTTGATGCTTTCAGCGACAAGTTGAGAACTTTCTCTCATAACTTCAACAAATGAAAACAATATATGCTTTTTTTTAAGTATTCAAGGTCCGTCATGCAAAAGAGACTTTTTTTTTAAAAAAAAAACAAAAAACAATCCACCTACCTTTCTCTTCAAACGTGTGGCTGCTGCAGATTCCTGGAAGAAAACAGCAGCGATCACCGAGACTGCGATTCACGCGTGAGACGCTAGATGGCGCCTGCTTCAAAAGAAAGGGACTCGGCAAAAACGCCGGAGCTGTGTTAAACTACTGTTTGTGACAGCAATAAAGAGCTTTTAAAAACAGCAGGTGACAAATAAGAATGGGGGAATGGGAAAGGCAAAGGAGAAAGAAACAAAGAACGAAAGAAAGAAAGAAAGAAAGAAAGAGAGAGAGAAAGAAAGAAAAAACAAACAAACAAACAAACAAAAGAAATGACTGTGCCTAATAACTTAGTTTTCTTTTTTTCTTCGCATATAGAAATGATTCATACTAATGCTGCGAACACATCACACTTTTTAAATTAGGACGCACATTTGCGACACTACGCGCATCGGACGCATCGGAATGGTTGGGGTTTTTTTTTGTTTGTTTGTTTTTTTTTTCCTTTTTTTTTAAATTGAAATGACTTTTACCTAAAAGCTCGTCTCCGGGGTGGCATGTCTGCGGCGGCGCGCACCAACAGCTCCCCACCAGGCTCAGAAACGGCAACCAAAGTCCTGCGCGCATGTTGCGGTTGGGTTCAGCCGCTGGACATCGGCGATGGGTCGATGTGGCAGTGGCTCTTTTTAAAGCCGCGACTTTCCCGATGCTAATTGCCACCTTCCTCACAGAAACCTCCTTCCTTTGTCTGCGCAGAGCATCCCTGACTTAAAAAAAAGGAAAGAAAAAAAAAAGTCCACTCGCTCTCTGCGTCAAGAAACTAACGATCATGTTTCACTGCCCCGAGCTGCGCGTACGTGTGCGTGCGTGTGTGTGTGTGTGTGTGTGGGGGGGGTGCAAAGGAAACGTGGCCAGTGTAGGGGGGGTTAGGTAAGTTTTCTTGTTTTGACCGTAGATTGCGCCTCCAAAACGTTTTCTTGCAAGAACGATCTGCGCACCAAAGATCTCCTCTGTAGGTGTGACTGCGCGCTCGCCGTCATTTATGACGCACCAATGGTGGGGAGGGTGGCCTCAGAGGCCCCAGAAAGGTCAAAAGGGGAGGGAGATAAAAAAAAAACAAAAAAAAAAACCTAATATGCACAGCAGTGGCCAAAGTGATGAGAACTTTTGGCAGATTCAAGAGGTCTCTGCTGCTTTTGTTGATCACTAATCTGCTGGAATGCTAAAAACTGCGGTCCGGCCCCCTCCGAGTCTGGACCTGGATCCAAACAAACTGGAAAGCTCTGTAGGAAGGAAAGCCTTTGGCCTGAGGGAACATTACTGTTGAAGATCTGCAGGAAACATCCCGACAGACGTGCTGCAGCAGAAGAAGAAGAAGAAGAAGGAGGAGAGGAAGGAGAAGGTGATCCCATATTCTGTTTCCCCCCCCATTTAAACACACTCAGAACGATTGTGGTACATTAATCTTTAATGTGCGCCTTTTCTTTTTTGTTTTTTTTTTCTCGTGGTGATGAAACAACACAATTAATGACCTCGCGGGTTCAGTGCGTCACCCAGCAACACAAACATCAAATATTATTTGATAACAGTCATCAGAACAAAGGTTCCTCAGTGAGAGTTGAAGACCACTTCCGGACAAATTACAGGTTAATCAAACTGCACATTTACGCAAAGACGGTCTCTCTGTGTACGTCACGCCCTGCCACCGTCCTCCCACCGGCCGGACGCCGGGGAAACCGCCTCTGGGTGGCCTCGCGGCTCAGTCAAGCGCGTTCAGTCAAGCGCGTTCCCCCTTGAGAGCGTCCCTCAGAGACCACCACACACCCCCACCCCCCAAAAAAAAAAAAAAAAAAAAAAAAAAAAAAAAAAAAAACATCTCCAGGACATCGCTCCCCGTTACACACCGCCGCGTCCTTGACCGCCGGCTCTCCACCAGCGCTGCGCGGCGGCTGACCTCTGACCTTTCCTCAGTAAAGCTTCTGGAACCCGCGGGGGGCCCCCCGGGACCCGCCCCGGGGCTCAGGTGACCCTGACGGCGGCGCCATCGTCGGTGGTGTCCAGCGTGCTGCTGGTGCTGTAGGCCGACAGCGGGTAGCGGCTCTTCCCCAGGACCCGCTGGACGATGCCCGCGAGCACCTTCCTGTACTGCTGCCTCAGGAGACAGTACACGAAGGCGTCGGTGGAGGTTTTGGCGTAGGTCAGACACTTGGCGGTCACGCCCCAGTAGCGCGGGATGTGCACGGAGGGCGCCAACTCCACCAACCTGCAGGGAGGGGGTGGGGGGGGGGGGGGGTGAGCCTCGGGTTTCGTTCGGCGGTCCCCTGCGAGGGGGCTCCTACCTTGTTATCACATAGGGCGAAAAGCAGAGGATGAAGGAGCCGATGAAGACACAGATCTTCTTGGTGGCGCGCTGCCTCCTCTTCTTCTGCTGAGCCAGACACCTCTCCTTCACACTGGACACATTCAAGGTGGCGTCACTCTCGGGCGTTTTTAGTGCAGCGGGAAATTGAACTTTGCACAAGCAAACATGCAAATTCCCCCCCTTACCTGGGGTGGATGTCGACAAGCAGCAGCAGAGTCTGCACCGTGATCACGTCGATCCTCTTGCAGTGGGACCGGGCCACCCTCAGAACCTTCAGGTAGGCGAAGCACAGGACCAGGAGGCAGAGCAGGAAGCTGCTGGAGTGGAAGAGCGCCGTGAAGGCGACGTAAGCCGCCGGCCTCGACCCGTCCTCCGGGCGGACCGTGCACGAGGCGTAGGTGTGGCTGTACCCTCCCCAGTTCATCAGCAGCTGGGTCAGCGAGAAGCCCAGCGACTGCAGCCAGGAGTACGCCACGATCGGGAGCGCGTCCCTGCGGCGCATCTTGCTGGAGTAGCTGAGCGGGAACACCACGGCCACCCACCTGTCCATGCCCAGCGCGGCCATGCTCAGCATGGCGTTGGTGGTGAGGAAAGTCTCGGCGAAGCTCGCCGCCCGGCACAGCGGGTCCCCGAAGGGCTTCCCGTCCTCCGCCAGCCCCAGGAAGGTGGAGGGCATGTTGACGGCGGCGAGGAGGATGTTGGAGGAGGAGAGGTTGAGGATGAAGATGCCCGGCGCGTGCGAGCGCAGCTCGCTGCTCTGGCAGAAGCAGAGCAGCACGGACGCGTTGGTGAGCAGCGACACCACGGCCGTCACCAGGACGCACACCTCCAGGAGGAACTCCGGGATGCCGCTCATCTCTCACGAGCGTCGGCGCGCGGCGCCCACGAGCTCTGACGGACGGTCACTTTGCTTTCCCGCGCGCATGCCAAGTGAGCGCGCGGCGAGCGCTGTCCAAGTGCTGAAAGGCTCCTTCCCGCGCTGTCTCGGAGGCACGAGCCGCTTCCAACCCCCCCCACCCACCTCCCCCTTTTTTTGGGGGGTTTTACTTTTTCCTTTTATGTCATCACCTGCTCGCGAACGGCACGCGCCTCGTTTCCAAGGCGACCGTTGCCGCCCCCCCCCCCCCCCCCCCACCCTTCCCACTACCCCTCCTCGTGCCGGTGAAGGAGCCGGAGGAATGAGGGCTCCGGGTGGCCCAAGCGCCGCGCGCTCCTCTCGCGCTCGTCTCGCGCTCATGCGCACTGCCGATGCCGTGCGCTCCGCACGTGGAGCCCGCTGCTGGCTCATGTGACGCGTGAACAATATTCACGCGAGCTCGGGCTCATATCAAAAGATGGGGATGGCGTGCTGTTTGGACACGCTTTTTCCTCCCTACCTTCCCTTCAACTTCTTTTTTTTTTGCTTTCAAAACATCCTTGGGTGATGGTGATTTTTTTTTTGTGGCACTGCTTAGAATTTAACAAATATCCACGTGTTCTCTGTGTGTGTGATCTACCTCTATCCACCAAGCTATATTCCTATCTATCTATCTATCTATCTATCTATCTATCTATCTATCTATCTATATCTAGATATATATATATATATATATATATATATATATATATATATATATAGTATATATATATATATATATATATAGTATATATATATATATATATATATATAGTATATATATAGTATATATATATACTCAACACACACAAACTGGATCACAGTGACAGATTTAGTCCACCCTCCTAAATCGTTAGGTGATGCACACATACACAGACTCACGCAAAAACACACACAGAGGATAACTCATCTCCATAGCAACACCAGTTCTCCCATGGCTGCATAACTCTTTGAACTTCATGCTTCTTCTGCAGCGATTTGTGTTATGTTAATCGCACCCCCAACACCACCCCGTTTAAAAATACTGTCCCCAAGAATACGAGGGAACGGCGTCGGGGGTAATCATTCCGATGCAGGGAGCCGGTGGGGGTGAGGGGGGCGCAGAGAGGGGCGGCTGACGTCGATCAACCAGACGGGAGAGGACAGGGGTGTGCAGGGTGGTACAGGTGGAGGGAGGTTGTACAAGGCAGCATGTTGGAGGTGTGTCTGTGAAGGTTCTCGGTCATCCAGGTCATGGTAATTCTGTTAGTTGAATCATAGCAACTGGACTGCTTGAGTTTCACTTTGGAGGTGGAAATGCTCAGCACAGGAGCCTCAGCTACAAGACGAAAACATGAAAACAGGGTATATATAGATGGTTGCAGAAACAACCATCTACCGTATATGGAAGAGGGCATATTACATGCCCACCGAGATACACTGTATGTATGATATAATATTAACTGTATTGCCATTTGGTAATTAAATGGTCATGGTTATCTAAGTATATAAATAAAGAAGATATTCATGTAACAGCATTCGCCCAGAGCGCAGCGTGTTATTGTTCAAACCCCAAAGAATGAGAACAAAAATGAAACTAAAAATGGAAGAAAAGCTCTCCAACCTGACTGAAATATTACCCTTGGAGTAACACACACAGGTTCAAAGGTTAGAGCCAGAAATCCAAATCTGGATTCTGCACAAAAATTGTATATTTTTATTTTTGCGTGTGTTCTTGTACTTGCTCCATATTAAGTATCAACATCTGCATTCCTCTATCAAAGTGAGGGCATTTGTTGGAAGTGTTTGAAGCTCAAGACCTGGTTTTAAGGTTAAGGTTAGAATTGGCTTTAAGTTAGGGTCAGAGGTCTGTTAGGGTGGTTAAGGGTAAGGGGCTGGATAATACATTCTAGCTATGAAGGTCTTAACAAAGATAGTGTTAGTACAAGGGTGTGTGTGTGTGAAACCAACATATTTGCAAAATTTCCATCCAAATTTAAAACGTTTCATTCGTAGCAAGAACCACCATTTTCCACTGTTTCTTTGTGCTGATCCAATGGGATATGTTGGAGGGTATCCCCGCGCTCACAGGCCCTCACATGACACACACCCATCACTCGCGCCTGAGGGCTCCCAAACGCACCCGACATCCGTGAGGACCCAAAAGAATGCCGGCTGAAAGCTCCTGTGAGAGGAGCCCCCCCCCCCTCCCTCCCTCGCTCTGAGACGACTGCGTTCTCGCCCCTCTGCAGGTTTCAACTCTTCCAGCCATGTGAACGTGACTCAGTGAGTGAGTGCATGGGCGGCTCTCCGCGCCCAAAGTGTCCCCCCCACCACCACTGCTAGCTTGTTAAAATCCAACAGGCATTCCGACGGTGTTTAAACTAAACACCCTGCTCTGTTCTGTCTGCTTGTCCACTCCGTGGCGGCTTTGTCACTAAGGAAAAGCCCCTTTGTTGCTAAGCCGGAGCAAGGAAAGGGGGGGGGGGGTTGGAGGAAGAGAGGGAATGAGAAATCACCCATCAGCCAGAAGGAGCCCTCTCAGTGGTCACGTGGCCCCTCCAGTTCCCAGGGTGGGAGAGACCGTTACGCAAGAAACAGAATGTTGATGGCACGAGCACTTAAGATGTCCCGTTACCGGGCGGAGGGTCCCTCCGACCCCCCCCCCCCTCCCCCACCTCCCCGTAAGCTGCTGCCCCCGGCTGGATGACTCTGAGTGTTTACTGAGTCATTACATAACGCACGCCATTCCCACGGTCTGAAACACAATGCAGAGCTTTCTCCTTACCTTTACTCCACGTCCGCCAGTCTGTCTGTCTGTCTGTCTGTCTGTCTGTCTGTCTGTCTGTCTGTCTCCCCACCCTTTTTCATCCTCCTCTCTCACACAAAGGTAATTGATGCTCGAGCACAAAGAGTATTGGTCATTATCATGCACCAGAAGTGAATTATTCAGAAATCACTGGTAGAAAAATGGTGCAGATCGCATCGCCGCAACAAAAACAAAACACAACAAACAAACAAACAAAAAAAATGCATCAGAGGTTTCGGAGTGGCCGTCTTGAAAGAGTGACGTCATAGTGGCTGATCGGTGTCGGAGAACCGAAACAGAAGTTTGACAGACGCAAACCAGTCGGACAACAGCTGAGATTCCCAGAGCTGTGGGGGGGGGGGCGCCTTTGCGGCCCCAGCAGCCTTCTTCTGGGGGCGTTTGATCGGCACCTGCCAGGATGACAAATAGACAGTTTACATGTCTGTGTGGTGGTGATGGGCGGGGGTGTGATGACAAGATCATTTGAGGAAGAACGGTAAAGAATGTCACGGTTGAGGGTGTTCCAAAGCGATGGGGGTGGGAGGTGGGGGTGGGGAGGGGGGGGGGGGGGTCCGGGTGTATAAATAGGTCTTAGCCCTGTGAGCTATACAGCAACGGCTTCACACAGAAACGTTAACTCACACAGACACTCACATGTCCAGACACACATCGTCATTTTCACCCACCACACTGTCACTACCCCCCCCCCCCCTCTCTCTCTCTCTCTCTCTCTCTCTCTCTATGTTTACACCTCACTCACTCACACACACACATCACGTGCTGACGTTGTGAGCTCACAGCTGAGGGAGTGAGTACTGAAGGTGTGAGAGGAGGGTCGGCGGCGCTGTTGCCTTCGTCACGTGACGCCAACCGAAGTCGACGCGGCAAATCAGGCTGTCACGCACGCGCAGCTCAGACTACGACTGAAGGCTTGATGGAAATGATTGATCCAACGTTTTCGTTTCAATGCCACTTGGCAGGAAGGCCTTCGCGAGGAATGGTTTTTCTTTTTGTCTCAATTACTTCATGTCATGCAAATCCGCTGCAGGTAGTAATGAAATGAATGAGGCTGTTCCTGATTTGTTCATTTTATCCTCCTTTAAGGAAAATAAATTGGTGACATTTGTGTCATTATTTGGAAGGGGGGGGGGTTCTTGGTGTGTTGTGATGATCTGAGAAGAGCCTGGGGTGGTCAGTGAACCCACACGTGTCCTCTTTGAAGTGTAGCCTTCTCCCCAAAGACTTGAGCTGTGGGCAGCGACAGTTGAAGTAATAATGATATTAATATGCAGATTCACCCTTTGAAATATGACGACGGCGGGTACAGGCGCACGTGCTTATATTTATTTATTTATTTATTTATTGACGCGTTACTCTTCATTTGCTCCCTGCAGGATGTTTCGATCCATTTGGGGTTTTTCGGTTGTGGCACTGGGGGGGGGAGCTTGAAGGTTCTCCGAAGGGCAGCCAAGTGAAATTAAAGCTCTGCTTTCTTTAGTCGGTGCGTTGCTCATTTCTCGTGTGCCCCCAACCCACCCCATCCCCATCTGTCCCAAAAGCGCCTCCTGGTTTCAGGTAATCTGTCACCATCTGGCTTTTGATGGCGTCGACACACCGCCTGGGTAAACAAATAAACCCCCCCCATCCTTCTGCACCAGTAAAAGCTAAATAGTAATGAGCACCATTTATTTTTCCAGCTGCAGTGAAATTGTGTGTTTCCATACGTGTGTGAACTTTGCCTGTAAAATGACAGGGCGTTCCAGCCAGGCTTCCCAGCCATGCAAGGCAATTACTCCAGCGCTTCAGATAAACTGTGCAGCCAAGAGACAGACTCGTTCCTCGCATTAGCACACCCACAAACCGGGAATTTAAGTAGCGCACACGCAGGAAATACGATGCACAAGCACACACACACACATACACACACACTCACACACATACGCGCAACACGAGATGAGCAAATACACTCTGCATTATTCAAAGCTAAAGAACTAAGAAAAAAAAGAAGACTTGAGCTAAAGGCTGCCAGTGAGATATAGATAGAAGGGGGGTGAGAGAGAAAGAGAGAGAGAGAGAGAAAGGAGGGGGAGAGGGAGAGAAGGAGGAGTATGCATGACTCAGCAGTCTGCCAAAAGAGTGAGACAGACAAAGGGCTCACAGGATTTTGCTCTCACTGGAGCCATGACAAAAGAATTTCTGAGCTCACTCTGTGTGTGTGTGTGTGTGTGTGTGTGTGTGTGTGTGTGTGTTTTATCTTCAGGCTATGAATGCGGCTGCACAAAACGGAGGAATTTGTGTAAAAACATGTCCGGAATGCTTTAATGTGTCGTTCTTTGGGGATCTACTTCACATTCTGGCCAAGTCAAAATAAGGGAAAATTGATCCCCCTCGGAAAGCCCTTATCTTAACCCTTAAAAAAAAACAAAACAGGGGGAACACTATCAGGACTTAAACCCCTGAGAACAGCAGCGAATTCTAAACTTTAGTGGGCCAGAGTATTTGAATTCGGCATTCCAGAACCCTCACAGGGTAACACAATAAATGCTTTCACTGCCAGGATTTAATAAATGCTGTGAAAAGCAGGGAAATGTGTTCTTGTAATCGCTAATGGCTGCATATTTCTGTCCATCCTAGTTTTCTTTGGCTTTTCCTTGACCACGTCTTTGACCTGCACATCGGTATTTTCTTGTTTGTGTTTTTTTTAAACGTCCTGTAAAAAAATTCATGACTCGGGAGTTCTCTGTGGAGGCCCTGAAGTTTTAGTACATCTGTTTTCTACAGTTCCAAAATCCACTTCGCTCTAACGAAGGAAAGATCGTATTTCTGATTGTGTATTTTCGTAACGACGAGCTAATCTACACCATAATTACTGTTCACGTGTATGAAAGCCTGCTGTTCTTGAACGTTTAATCGAGTTGTAACGGAGGTCTAGAGAGGGGTGATGAAGATGAACAAAAAACGCGAAGGTCCAGCATTGTTTACATGATGATGTTTTCCAAATCCACAGCGAAACTGTCCCCCATGCATCGGAAATGATCTCGACGCAAACAGAGGCGTCCGACGGTGCAGTATGCATACCTCACCAGTAGGCGGCGATAAGGAGACAGCCGTGCAGGTAGGCGTGTTTTTGCATTAAAGACATACGCGATCGTACCAGCAGCAGAACAGCGTTGCTATGGCGAACAACGTTTTACAGGACTGATGACGAGGTCGAGCTGCTTTTGAGAGCAACGTTAGAGTACAAACCAACAAAAAAATGCAGAGAACGTAGACTGGGATCTAAATACGATTAAATCTATGAGGCATGTGTGGAACTTTATCCCAAAAATGGGTCAGAGGATGGAAAAGACTTCCCACACAGCACAGACTGTTTACACTAGTAACCTGCAGCTGTAGAGCGACTCGCTCCGTTTTACATTTACAACGGAGAACATGGCGCAGTGAGTCCCCATCTCGGTTTTCAGGTGTTCTCGTGTAAAGGGGCAGCCTAAATGGAACCAGTCTCTTGGGTTTTGACTTGAAAACGTCGTGTCAGCGAAGCCTCGGTCCACATCGGACCAACAGGCAGAAAAAAAAAATTACAGAACAGAAGGATGGTAGCCTTGAGACGCTCGAACGAAAGGGTGAGGATCATCCACAAGAAGGAGCAGATTGAGGAACCTGACAAAAGAAGTCACGAAAACAGGCCAAAACAGCACTTCTCTCGATCTGAGTCTTCAGAAAACATGAGAGGACACAAAGAAATCACCAGAACCCCAGAAAATTCATGCATGAACACCCTCCGAAAGCAGCCGGGGTGAGACCAGAGCTCTTCTTGGAAAAGGACAATTGAAGGCCCTCGCCTAAACCGCGGCCCTGCTGACCGGCGTGCAGGCCACAAAGAAGTAGAGCCAAGGAAATGTCTCCTTCTGGAAGAAGATCTGCACTAAAAGCGCTGGCCCTGGAGGAAGAGAGCCATTGCGGTGACTCAGACTTGGAGGGTGCGAGCATGCTCGCAGCGGTTCTTCATGTTCGCACCTCTGGATCAGCCAGGAGCTCTAACCGAGGCCCTCGTGTACCCGACAACGCTATCGGGCGAAAGCGCAGGAGACTTGTTCCATTTACACTTGCGCGGTCTGTGCCATGCGGGGAGTCTTTTCATAAATACTACATATTACTTACTTATATACTTCTACATAGGCCTCGTAGATTTCAGGGTATTTCGATTTGGCACGATTCCCCACTCTGTTTTGTACTCTAACGTTGCTCTCAAAAGCAGCTCCACCTCTTAGTCGGTCCTGTTAAACATTGTCGTTCGCCATAGCAACGCTGCTCTGCTGCTATTATGATCGCGTGTTTCAAAAAACACACGTATGTGTACGTGTGACTGTCCCAGTATCGCCTCCTACTGGTCAGGTGCATGTACTACAGCGTCTGTCAGGGGGGCAGTTTTGTTGGCGATTCAGAAAATGTTATCATGGAAATGTGATCTCACATTTATGTCACGTTATCTTTATGTACGTGAATGCAGCTGCAGAGCATTTTTCCTTGTTTTCACCCGGCTCAGTCCAAAACGAATCCATAACGTTGAACTGAAGATGACCATTAACGTTCATGTTTGCGTTCGCCTAATCCCAATATTTATTTCCATCACACATGAGGAGGAGGAGAAATAGGGAATCCTGAGACAGACTTCCGAATCTCCCCAAATATGGACAATATTAATTTCATAGCAAATGAAGCTGAGGCAGATGGGTGGGACTTCAGATCCGTAATGTCAGAACTTTGATCTTTGTTTGACCGCCCTGTCAGTGGGATTAAACAACCAGCTCATCGGGGGGGGGGTTCAACATTAGCTGTGTTTATCCAGAGAGTGAAGGAAAGGGAGGTCTGCAGAGGTTCTCCAGGACTGGTAACTTTGGAAAAGGGAGAATGGGAGGTGTGATTTTTTAAAAACAGACAAGCAGCTCGAGTCCGTTTACGCCTTCCGACAACCCACGCATTGGATACCTTGAGGCGCATATGTGGAAGCATTTGTCCATTTAAACACATAATCCTGCACCTGCGCGCACACACACACACACACACACACACGTGCACGCGTCTGTATAACCTTCCTTTATCATACTACATTCCTCCCCAGTAAACTTTACAGGGTGTAATAGACAGGAGAAAAGTAAAAAGATGAAACATCTGTTGCCTCTGCAGTCCAACCAAACCTGGAAACTTCCACTGAAGCGCTCAAACACATCACAGTTAAACAGGCACGCACGGAATTCCAGTGCACATAAATCTTCAGAAAATGACGTGGCCTTTGGGAGAAGAGACGCACGGCGGCCTGCCTTTGGTTCGGAACGCAGCGTTTTAACGCGCAGAAGAGCGGCGGGCATCTGCTGCACGTGGGTTCGTCGGCTTTCCAGAAGGTCAGACCCCCCCCCCACCATCACCACCACCGACCGAACACCCAGTCCCAGTTCCCATCATCCCCCCCTGCTCTCTTCTCGTACCTTTCCCACTGCAGCCTTGTTCTTAGCTGGGGCCGTCTCCTGCGGCGAGGCCGACAGATGGAAGCACTTAGGGCCTGCGCTACTGTAATTTCAGTTTAACAGGATTTTTTTTTTTTTTTTTTTTTAATTTCTTTTTTTTTTCCCCCCCTCTGACAATCTGTCTCAAGCTCCGCTGCCATGCCAGATGCCCCCAGTTTGAAGATCGTTCAGCCAAAAAAATTAAAAAACGTGGGCAGGGTGTATGTCGCATTCCCCGGGATTGACACTGACCCACGCACTGGGAACGTTCTCCAGTCTCTCAGAGAAAACAGTGATGGAAGCCTTTTGGATTAAATTTTTATCAGAGGTTCAGTCTCAGGCTTAAAAGAGAGAGCATTCAATAACATTAACATAAATCTGTGTTATTATTACAAGGACACTTCGCGGTGGCCCTTGATTTCATCTTAATGCATTTATGCTTTTATAGTTACATGAATAATATGGTAATATTATTTCAGCATACTTGTCTTCATTATGGCTCGAGCCAGGCCTGAATGTATTCTGTTTAACACAAGACATACTCTCTAAATACTCTGTTTGATTTACTAATGCAAGCGTGGGAGATTTAAGGCTACCCCAGCCTGATAATAGTGGGGCTCACAGCTACATTAATCTTGCTTTGTTTATATTGTGATTGATTATAAAAGTCAAATGTAAAACAAATAATGTAAGTTATGGAGGAGTATTTCACTGTGTCTGCGTCTGTATGTGTGTGTGTGTGTATATGTGCACGTGTGTTCTTGTCTTTGCTACATAGTGAGTACCAAAATATTCATTTGATTATCAAAGTGAGGATGTGTTGGGGAAGTGAGAACATTTTGGCTGGTCCTCACAACCTCAAAGGACTGTTTGAGGGTGAAGACCTGGTTTTAATGTTGGGTTTGATTTGGGTTTAAGATAGGGTTAGGGTGCGGGGATGGGTAGTACATTATTATCTATGAAGGTCCTCACAGAGATAGAAGCACAAGGATGTGTGTGTGTGTGTGTGTGTGTGTGTGTGTATGCGCGTGGCTCCGTGCCTGCCCGCTTGCAAACAGCAGAGACAACGCTGATCATCAGTTCCGCGCCGCAGCCTGCACGCCGAACATGCGGCGGGTCACGGGGATCACATGACTCACAGCTTGATTATATAGGGTGCTCCGACAATGTCCCCGCTCGCCGTCTTTGCCTGGTACTCCGCGAGCATCGCGAGGACACGTGACTGAGCTGAAGGACCATTATTCCCTATGGATGTCCGACCACGAGGACCTCTGACCTCCTCCCCCCCTCCCCCCTGGAGTCTTCGCGTGAGCCACGGTGAAGAGTAAGCGAGTGGGAGGATGACCAGGAGGCATCGGAGCGATCTACTCCTCGTGTAGTCAGATGATTGAACAACGACAGAAAGGGATTTCTGGGGAAAGCAGCCTTTTGGTTATTGAAACTCTACTGAGACGTTACACTTTCACGATCGCGCCATCAGGCTTTAAGGCTCCATCAGCAGTAAACGCCTGCTTTGTGAGATTTCTTGCTTATCCCGTCAGCCGGTAGCAGAAGGCGGTTAAAAAAGAACAGAAGCTGAACTGTGTTGGGTTTTTTTTTTTTTTTTTTCTGATTCTGGAACCGTGAGCGAGCTATCGCCCTAATTATCACATCACAGTTTCTGTGGCATGTAGCCATTCGTCGTGCTTCACATCGAGTTTGGAAAAATGAAAATTGAGTCGCGCCCCCCCCGACCCCCCCTTCGCATGTCGGGACGGTTTCCCGGGGCTACTCCATTAATTTATTTATTTTCTAACTCAGTCCAGATGCGCTCGGGGGCCGACAGTTGCGACAGCGCAGCTTTCGTAGCTCTAGCCTAGCGTCGACTGGAGCCGTGGCTGAAACCGCCGCGGCGCCACGCGGGGACGCCACCAGCAGTTGCCACGTCAGGCTCGGACCAGAAACAAACCCGCCCCCTAGTGGCCAGCACCGGAACCGCAGGGAGCCTTCATTCGTAACCCCCAATGAAACAACCATATGGCTCGTGATTAAATGCTCATTCCAAAATAGAATATGCAGTAATTCATTCTGATGCATGACTCCAGAGGGAGTAGTTTGGCTGCTGGGGGACGGACAGGAGACGGCTCTTGTCCTTGACGGCCATCACAGGCCCTCTTTTGTATCTCAGTTCACTCTGAAACCCAATAACACTGAATGAGGCGGGTAAACCACCTCAGTGTACCCATAGGTGACTTTAAGCCATAGTCTTTTTACCAAGAGGGCCCCCTGAATGTCCTCGACCCGGCCCTCTTCACATGTCCTACACCCGATCGCACTGTAAAAGCATGTTTGGATACGATCCTGATCAGACGGGTAGGAGACCCGCCACAGGGTTGGAGCCCCGTCACCCCGCAGCAGCTCAGCGGGGACGAAGAAGATCGTGGGAATTCCTTTTGCGGAGTCGTCGCGCCGGATCTCAGACGCGTTTTGACGCAAGGCGAGCTCAGTGTTGAGGTCTGCTCCAGGCCAGACCACCGCGTCTCGCTGAGTCAAGAAAACTGAGAGGACAAACAACAAAAAAAACAACCCACCAAGAGCAGATGTTATAAAACGACTCCTGGCTTAACGTGATGTTATTCATCTGTGCTCTCTGTTTTTCTCCTCCCCCCCCTCCGATCTGATTCAGTCTTTTTCCTTTTTCCAGTGTCCCCCGCTGTAGCTGCCAACAGTCACATTTCAGTCAAGGTCATCCCGCCAGTACAACACGCATGCTTTGTTACAGCTTGTCAAGTCTTTTTTTTTTTTTTCTTTTCTGCCTTCCCATTCCAAAAACAAGTTTGAAAATATTCCTTCCAGACTGTAGCAATGCAAAGGCCTTTCTCTGTGTGCATCAGCAGTCCCCTCGATTTCACTGCAATATTGCCTCTTTCCTTGCTGACGAGTTTTCCTTCAGTCTTGGCATCTGTCCTGGCCGTAGTATGGGTGGGAGGAAGGTGGTGGTGGTGGGGGGGTGGTCATTGGGGTGGATGTTAGTAGGATGTTAATATTTAGTTCAGTTTCTGGGCAGCCCCGTTGACCTTTGGTCTTCTTTCTCATAGCCTCATCTTTGTTCTTATCTGCCCTGTCCCGAGTCCTGTTTGTGCCCAACATATTTGTTGATTCACTTCAACCGAAAAGAAGGTGGGTTTTTAGGCCTCACCTAGATGAAAAGACCTGATCTGAGGTTCTCTCTTCCCCATGAAACAGACTTTTAAAAGCATCTTCTCCTCCTTCCCCTGAGACTACAGATATATGTTCTCCTAACCCTAACCAGGGGGTTGAAAAGTCACATTTTAAGGCAACGGAACAGCAACAGCATCAGGGAGGGCACAAAGCAGCGGAGCCTTGCTGCAAGAGACCAGAGATAAACCAAAGGGTTATTACAGCTGCCAAACCAGCATCAGTTCAGAGTGAATCTCCCTCTCCCACTCTCTCTCTCTTTTCCTCCACGTACTCAAACTTCTGAGGTCCTTTTAACCACAGTTATATATAGACAGAGAGACAGAGAGGAAGAGCGCAGCGCAATGAGCGGGCCCTGCGATAAAGCCGCAGAGCGCCATCTGGTGGCCATGGGCCGCCATTACAGCAAGGTGCACAGTGACTCCTTTGTTCCATGTAAACGCAGACAAAGGAGATAGTGGCCTTATCCTTCTTTCAAAGCAAAGCATGTCGTGTAAATAAACATAAAAAGCTGTCCAACCACCCAACTACTCACCCATTTATCCCTTAATCCATCTCAATTTTCATATCAATGTAGCATTTATTGTGTTGTGGCTTTTCTATGTGAAGCTCTGCGTTCCCTTTTGTCATGTCTGTTGTGCCTAAGGTGTGAAACAAACACAGCATTAGATGGTTTGATATCAATGGAATGCTACTAATAATAATTACAGAAGAACATAAAAGCTCTGGTTCTTAGTTTGGCGTTTTCCTGCCTGTCGCTTCGCACCGCTCACCTCCCACCACAGTCTTCCTCTGTCATGGCTGAGAACAGCCCGCTGCAGAGGAAGTGGGCGGATATGTGCACCGCACGTGTTGAGTGTGCACATGCATGTGCAGGATTTAATGAGAGCAGGTAAATTATGCATATGTTTGCGTGCACGATGTGGCAACACCTACTCGCGGTTCCACCAATCAAGACTGCCGGCGGGACCCGGGGCGGGTCGCCAAGGTCATTGGTCACCGGCGGATTAAAATGACCTTTTGGGATCGATGACGCTGATCAGTGTTTGGCATAGATAAATAGACAGTTATTTAGTGAGTGTATAAACAGTTCACGTCTGTCCCCTTTATCAATGACCAAAACCGACGCTCAAATCCCAAATTTTATTTTTGTTTCTTGTTAAATATACAATTTCTGTCATACAATCATTGAGATTGGAATAAAAAGTTTCAGATGCATACATAAGAAAAACACAATATTATTGAACAAGTGTATAATATTGTCCTCCATTTGGATTGTTTTTTTCTTTTTCCTGAAATAAGGTGAAGCGTGGGGTCCCTCCGCCCCATTCGTCCCAATGAAAGCTTCTCACTAGTAAATAAATACGAGTAAAAGAGCAAATACATTCATTGTTACAGAAAAAGGTCATGTTTCTGACAAGCGTTCCACGGTGAAATGTTCGGGAACAAAACAAAAAGCGTGGCTAGAAATCGTAAACAGATTACATTCAACCTGTGTGGTTCTTCTGCTCCAGAATCCAGATTCAAGTTTCCAAAAAAAATTCCAACAATTCTTTCCGTGATGATTTGGGTGAAGAGAGAGAGAGAGAGAGAGAGAGAGAGAGAGAGAGAGAGAGAGAGAGAGAGAGAGAGAGAGAGAGAGACAGAGAGAGAGAGAGAGAGAGAGAGACAGAGAGAGAGAGAGAGAGAAAAGTTTGGCAGTGAGAAGTGAGGACAGTGGCCACGCGCGTCTTTAAAAACGAACACTGGTTAAACGGTGGTTTCAGCCATGTGTGTAAAAGTCAAACATTTCCAACTCTTTGGATGCAAAAGTTCCAAGCAAATGGGGTATGCGGCGTTTCTTTTTGGAGGGAAACGAACAAAAGAGAAATCCCTTCATGTTCCCTAAACGAATCCCCAAACCTTTCTGCACTGTAGGCGTGTTTCTGTGTGGTTTGTAAGTGCTTGTTCTTTGGCCGTTAACCCAGTCAAAGCTGTTGGTTGGGTAAAAAAAAAAAAAAAAAAATCTCTTTAATCGTGAACCAAAACCGACATCCGAGCAAGAACAGGTCCAGCAGTAATGGCCAGTGCGCTCAGGTCCCAGGAAGACCCTGCAGAGAGAGACCCTGCTCCCATTCTCCTCCAAGGCATAGAAAAGAAAACGAGAGCATCTCTTCCTCCTCGGTCTCCTCTATTGCCACGGCAACAACCTCGTCGTCGCGCCCCCCCCCCCCGCCCGTGTCCGACTACCAGGAGGAGAAAAAGGGCTGCTTGCAGTGGAAGGTTTGTGTGAAGCCGTTGGTGAGCGTGACCACGCGTCCCTGTCCTCTGGAGCGGCGCTCTACCACCACGCGAGGCATCTGCACCAGCTGGATGGGGCTCTTGCCGTCCTTCAGAGCCTGGGTCAGGTTCAGCACCTGGGGAAAGAGAGGCAAAGTGACTCCAACAGCGCTGAGCCATGCAGACTTCGAAGGCTGCAGCTTTCATATACTTTAGTGATCAGATATTGGACTAAAAAATTCCTTCTCGTAGTCCGATATATACATTACACAACTCTTGTTTTCTCGCCCGTCCAATTGAACATCAACTTTTCCAACATGAAGCATTTTGTGCTACCTTTAGGCCCCGCCTACACGGTAACCGAGCAGACTTTGTTTTTAAAGTTTCCCATCACGGAGCTGTCTCAAGAAACCGTCTCAAGTCGACAGGAAACCGCTGAAACAGCGTAATTCATGCAACCGACCTGTGGGCGGCGCTGTGGCGCAGCCAGGTGAAACAGAGAAGAACTGGAGCGCCCGTGTGAAAGGCCACACACGCAATGTGACCTTCACGGTATTCTTGGTTCTGCTGCGTGCTGCTGTCTGTGTCCGCCCGTTACTAACGGCGGTAGCCGAGGAGCCGAAACTTTAACAGCGATATCAAGCCCACTAGCACCAGCGCGACGCCGTAGAGCGCCATAGTTATTGTTGGTGGTGGTGATGATGATGATGGTGGTGGTGGTGATGGGCTAACCGCATTAAGGAGGGGGAAGCATTTTCAAAATAGATGTTTCCAGAGCGCACACACGCAAACGCCAGGGTGTCGTTTTGGAACATATCCACTCTGGGATAAATCATTTACGCGCTCCTGAAATGCCATTTCCACGTCTATGTGGCAAAAAAAACCTTGGCGTGTACACTTAAATCTGCCTCCGCGTGGATGGGGTTTAAAGTAGTGCGAGATACCGTGCTTTACACTTTACAATTAAATAAAGAATTACTCAAGGCAGAGAAAATTCCTTGAATGTTTGTAATGAAGTTACTTGAATTACTCAAATACTTCATTTTACCTCTACAAACACATTTTCCTTAAAAGACTCATGACTATTCTAATTTTAAGCCCAAATATTTAACCACATAACCGGTCTGTGGTCCCAACGTTTTTGAAATATGCTGCCAACATCAATATTTTCTTTATTTTCGTTTTTGGAACGTTGCTGTATTACTTTCAGTCACACATGGTCTCTGTTTTCATGTCAGATCTATGCACTGTTCCACCTAAGTATTACAAATATTTTTATTGAGCCCAACAGGGAATAACCGGACCTGGCTGGAGGGTGAGAAACGAGGTTTTTAGAACGGGCGTTGGCGGCTGAGTAGAACAAACAATAGAGGTGAGTGAATGTGAGACCCCCAGATTCTTTCCAGAAAAGAGAGAAAGGCGGCATACAAAAGGGAGGAAAATAAAAGAGTGGGGTGAAAGCGCACTCACCTGTCCCCTCATAACAGACATCTGCCTCTCGAACATGGTTTTGTCGAAGCCTTTGTCAGTCTGAGGAAGGAAAAAAGAAAACAACGCCGTAATCGCCATGATCCTCTACCGCCCCCGGGGCGAGGGCGGGGCGGGGCGGGGTGTCTGTTTGTTGCTTTAGGGGATCTGACCCGCAGACAGCTGAGAGAGAAAGGCTGCGCACCTTAAACAGCTCGTAGAGGTCCTCGCAGAGGTCCTGCACGAAGTTCATGTCGGAGAGGCGGGACAGCACCAGATCTCTGGTCTCCTGGGAGAAGGCCACTTTAGCCTGGGGGAGCCAGGCCCAGTGGAAGGGATCTGGGACGGGACCAACGGATACAAACTCAGGACATTCAAGAAATCCTTTGTCATTTTTTTCAGGCATGGTAACTGCTTTAAAAACCCTGTAGCACTTCCATCCATAGCCCAACAGAACCAGGAGAACATGAATTAAATATAAATGTATGCACAATCCCACGCCTGTCATCAGAGATACACGCACTGGTTTAAATGGGTGTTTAAATGACTCGCTGCGCAACTTCCTGAGTTTAGATCCAAACAAGGAGGGGCAACATTCATTACTTATTTACAGCCAATCGTCTTTGATTTAATTAGAACGTGTTTGCTTAGCAAACAGCACACAATAACACAGGGCTTGTGCAAAGAAAAGTCAGAAAACAATGAGGAGCAATGAGGAAGACGGAGGCAATATTCCATTTGTTCTTTGGGGGTCCGCGTGAGCGTCTTTAACTTTAAATGAATCGAATGAACGAAGAGCACCTTGGCCAAAATGGTAAAATGGACGGAATACGAAGCAAAGTTGGGAAGAAAAAAAAAAAAAAAAAACGATGCCTGCAAATTCTGTAGTTTGGGTCCAATCACGGCTCCGGGGCCCCGAGTTCCCTATCCGCATAGATACGCATTTCTGGTGGGAAGTGCGTGACGCATCCCTGCGATGGCTGAAGAGCTCCCGCAGATGACGATGAAGCACCCGCGGGATACGCGGACGGGGAGGCGACGAGCAAACCAGAGACTGACAACAGGGGGAAAATCGATATTCTGCCGATGTGTCATCGCGTCCCGACCTAGACCGTGTTTCAGTGGCTTCCTGACATCCTGTAAGATTCATTTATCCAGAAATAGAATGAGAGAGAGATATCTGATATCAAAAGTTATTATCTGGTCACAGAAGAAACGGGACTGCTGTTCTCTGTCGGGATCAATGAGAATCTGATCTGATTGAGTTAGAGCAACACAATGCAGCTGCCAGCATCTCTGTTGTTTGTTTGTTTGTTTGTTTGGAGGTGAAAACAGAGAGAGGGGGGGGTGGAAAGACGGGGACGTACAGGCTCTCCATTCATCGGGGTGTTTGAAGGGGAAGGCCAAGCCGTTGTCAATGGCTGCGATCTTGATGCAGGACTCTGAGCAGCTCTCGGGCCACTCCACGTCCTGTAACGAGGGGGGAGAAGGTCTCAGGACGTCGCCATGGCATTCTGATGGATCGTCGCTCTCTCTGCGGCCCCGCCCCTTCAGCAAACCGGTGACGGCCTCTGACGAGTTCCTTTGAGCTTTTTCTTTCTCGCCCCGAGCCGGGCGAGCTCCTTCATCCGGCTTTTACCTTTTCCTCCTGTCCTTCGCTTTCGCCACCCTTCTCGTACTTGATCAGCCAGTTGTCGTTCCCTCGATCTGACAGAGGAGAAGCGGGGAGGCAAAGAGGAGGCCAATCCGGTCAGTGGTTCCCTGGGACGCGCTCGGAAGAGCCGAGTCTCGTTGCGCGGCCCTCGCGCTTCGGTAAACAAAGGCTACCGGAGTGTCAACAAAGACGCGCCCTCACCTGTGTTTCTAATCACGTAGTCCAGCACCACCAGACGCTCGAACTGCGACTGCAGCTGCTTCCTGGTGTTCTCCGGCAGCGGCTCGGCCTCGAACCGCCGCAGCCAGTGGTCCGCCTCGTGGTAGCCCTCCACGAACAGTTGAAAGGAGCCCACCTGGAAACGGTCAAGGGGAAACATCACATTCCGGACGGAACAAACGGGAATCGTGCAGCTTGAGGCACCGCAGCTGTTCTCATCCTATTTGAAGAAGAACAACAGAGACGAGCTCGCGGGGTTTTTATGCAGGCAGGGTTGCAGCGTGCAGCTGGAACTGTGCAGCTGGGTATTCTGAGGCCTCCCCACTAGAAAAGTGAAGGTGGGATAGAGGAGGGATGCCCGATGCTGGCTTCTTTAATCAATATCTGATATACAGATATGGTCCAACACTTCCCCCCAGTTTCCACTGGAAGCGTCTAAACTTTTATTTATTCATTCATTTTTTAAAATCACACCATGTTGTCTTAGACAAGCTTTAAAAGGGACGTTCTGATGAAAGATGGAGGAGAAATGAATAATTAAAGTGGAAGTATTTTGTTTGAGAGCGCATATCCTTTCTACAAGGATACAAAAGGAAAGAAGACAACCTGGTGTAAAATACGAATTTTTGGCATTAATATGACATCCAACATCAAGTTAATTTCCATTTCAGGTACTTCCTAGTGTATTTTAATTGCATGTTCTCATGGGAATAGTAGTAGTTCACGCGTGGTTTTGTGATCTTGCTCGGCGGTGCTTCGCAGATGCTTTAAATAGAAATTGGGGTTTCATTTCCAATACTGATATCAACCAATATCGATATATGTGAGCCCCCCCACCCTCAAAACAAAGTTAAAACTTTGGGTAACTAACATCGCATCTCATATGTTTACATTTTGAGTGAGAGATGTAGAGGCCGATGTAGAATATCTGCACGTTGTGTAAAAATTGTAGACCGATACCAATAATTTCCAATGTTAAATTATAACATAAATATTGAAAAATAATATTGCACATCTCTAGTATAGAGTCTTACCTTGGGTGGCAGACCCACTCGGTGGAAGCGTCGCCCCACCTGAGGGACTTTCTCTAAGGCATATTTCTTCCCTCTTGATTTGGCTCGGTCGATGGCACTGTAGTGGAACGTCTCACTGGCCAGATACACCACCTGTTACAAAGAGTGCACGTTCATTTAACCCGGCCATGCTTCGATTTAGGACTCGGCTTAGACCTCAGGGACCTGGAAGACACCAATTCAAGAAAAAAAAAAGAAAAAGAACTTTGCCAGCCGTCACACCTTGGTTCTTGGCACCACTCCCAGGCCGAGTTTGGTGTCGACCAATGAGGCGGCGGCCTCGGAGAGATAACCCTGGTTAGGCAACAGGCAGCCTCGTCCAAAACAGCATGGGCAGCAGAGCTGGGGGGGGGGTCAACACGAAGAGGGCAGCCATGAGAACAGCTGGCAGGTGTATATAACCTTTCTCTGTTCCCACGCAGATAAAATGCAGCACTCACGCTACCTTGTGAAAATATTTGGTCCATTTGGGGTTCAAGTGACCATAAGGCTCCTCTGATTTTGGTTTGAAGACCCCGATGATTTTCTGTACAAGAGTCAAAAAGCAAAACGGCAATGAGTAACACACCCTGACACTGTTTTTGAAACTTGACCCCACAGTGTTTAATGTAGACAGCAGCTTGTTATTCTATGAGGAGACAAACAAACCCAAAAACAAACTCCAGAGAGGAAACATAAAGTAGAGCGAGATGTTGATAAAGTCAGAGATCGATATCTTTAAGGTGCTAATGTAATAATAACTACGCATGGTATCCAAACAAGGAGCAAAATGACTCAAAGTTTGCATTTTAATCTCAGGAAAGTGTTTAACCTTGCAGGATAAAAAGTGAATACACACTCTCTTACCCTTTTTGCATCTTTGACAAAATAGCTCCCACTGGAACCTTGGGAAATCCGCTCTGGAAAGACGCCGCTCTCGATAGCTTGTTCTGCCCTTTGGATAATATCTGCAAATTCAGGATCGTCGGGAAAATGGTTGAATTCGCCGCTATTGGTACCTGGAAGAGAAAGAGGACAATGTCCGTGTTAAGGTACGGAACTGATGACAGACTTGGATTCACCCACTCCACCAGGACAATTGGACACTTTTCCCGGGCTTTTTCCTCCCTGCCTTAGGACCGAGTCTTTATGACTGGCTCATTTAAATCACACGGTCTTTTTCTTTCTGTTTTAGAAGAAACCATCCATTAACTGGTGTTTCCAGGTGCCCAACGAGTTCGCCTCCTCTTGGCGGAGCTGTCCGTCCTTGGCTTAAGCGCCCAGAAGCTCACACTCCACCGCAGCTCGAGTCTCCTACTTAATCACGGAGGATGTCGTGAATGGGATGCCCTGAATGGGACATGTACCAACAAAGCAATCTGTGGGCTTACCGGATCTGCTATGGGTATGTGAACTCCTGCTGGGTGACCTGTTGGGGTTCCAGCTGTGGTGGGCGGAAAACGTTAGTAGGTGGAGTTAGGGATGGCTGGTAGTCCAATCCAACCTGGTAGTCCTCCAGGTAAGCAGTGCTCTCTCTGTGGCTCTACGGTGTCTGATTCTGGATTGTCCATGATCTTCTTAGGTAGCACTCAAGGACCATTGTTCGAGAGTTAAACGCCGATGGAAGGATTGGTGGTTGAGGCGGCAGATTATGGTCTAAGATTCCGATTAGAGAATCAAGGTACTTGGAGAGTGAGGTCTGATTTTGTCTGATTAACGGGATTCGGAACGCATTAATAAAGAAGAACCAAAGTGGGTTTTTTTAGGGTTTTAGTCACAAATCTGAGGTTGGGCAGGAAATATAAAGGTTGAGGTTAGGTGATTCCTGAAGTAGAGGGTATAGAATAAAGGGCACAGAGTACCTGGAACACTACTAGCCCTGTTCAGGGTCATTAGCTATTACCTATCTAAGATTAGAGAGAGGGACCGATCAAGGTTCAAACCTAGGTTTGCTGCAAGACACAATAACACACAGCCAACACAGAAAATACATTTAGTACAATCTGGCTTTGACAAAAATACAGAATAAAGCTGCTCAGTTTGCATTAAAGCTCTCAAACAAGCTGTGGAATATAAATGTTGTCTGATGGACTTGTGGTATCAATTATCCCTTTCATGAAGAGCCAGTCATATAACGGGACGCCTTCTACCTCCTCATCAAACTGGGCTGTCGCAGCCGCTACCTGAAAGGTTCCATATGCTCTGAATTGGCCCCAATAAAGACTGGGAAGGATGAAGGGAGAGACACTGGGAGGAAGAACAGTCACTTTGCCATTTGTCACAGAAAGATAAGAGCAGCAAAGTTAGTTTTGAAGCTAAGTCACTTGAAGGGGTTCTGGGCGAGGGGTAATTAAAAAGAAAGGAGGGAGGATAAGAAGGAAGAGAGAGCGATCGTGCAATAATTACACAAGAGAGCTGGCTAATTTAGCAAGCAGCTACTATAAGTATCAGGGTGGTGTTGGCCACTTGGCTGACCTGAGGAAAAAGACACCTTTAAAAACCTTTTGAAGTTTCAAGACAAGTTTGGGTTCTTCTATAGGCTGCTAAGAGACATCAAACCATATGAACTGTTCCCTTCTGTATAAATCTAGCAGCTTCACCATTAATTCAGCATCTACAGGCCTTAAATTGGGGCTGGACTGCGTTTGTGTTTCGTGCTCTAGGTAGATTTTCACGATTTATTTAGTAAAAATAGAATGCAGGCAAGCTATACGCACACACACAATAAGATGTGTTTTTTTTAGACATTTTACAGAATTTCTTCAGCTTTTTCAATTGATTTGGCTCCTTTAATCACCTGTCTCAACTCCAGTATTAAAATAATGAAAGTTTGCAATAATACAGCTGTCAAAGGGACATTAAGAATGTCTCCAATCAGTCTAAACCTGGAAGTAAACACGAATCTTTGCTTTCCATCTCTTAATATCCTTTGCCGTCATGCTCATCATGTACTGAACCACAGAGCATGAGCCTGCCTGCCTCTGTGTTTGCTTACACAGAGGACTTGCCTTATGCATATTTAAAGTCCATCTCAATGCCCTCCGTCAGTTAATGGGCCAAACAGGAGTGCAACTCAGGAACGCACTGACCTGCAAGTGGAGGCGCTACAACATTTTGGGAAGTTCATTTGGGGTAGTCATGTTGCTGTTTAATGCGGCAAGGCACTCGTATATCCAGGTTAGACTGAAGAAGAGGTCAGGGGAGAGGATTCATACCCGCATTTTGGTGGAAGTTTCTCCAAAGGACGACCCTCTGCCCCCATGCGGGACCCAGTTAACAAATAAGGGTCACGGTTAAATGTACACCCGAAGGCGTCACATGGTTGTATAGGATGTGGTTGTTAGAATTGGCCACGGAGATGAGCTGCTCAGACGTGACACTCTTACCACTCGCAATAAAACTGTTGTCACAAAGGGCTGTGGGAAACTCCACACAACACCAGGTGACATGTCCAAGCCTGTGGTCTAGAACATTAACCTTTTATGGATCCTGGGCAAATATCAGCAAACACAATGACTATGAACTGATCCGACAGCGCCCGCACGATGCAAACATTCGGATGGGAAAAATATCAGCGTAGATGTACTCAGGAGATGAACTGACTGAGTAAACGCCACGTCCATGTAAGCAGAAGAAAGGCCCAGCTCATATCTATGTGTGATAACAATGAGAGGCCTCTTCCATCAGCTGACTGGAGCGAACCATGCAATCAGGCAAGGGCCCAAGAATGTGTGAGAAGATTTTTTTATGCAGACTGTTCAGATGGCGGGCTTCAGCTTTGCACTTCTCAATATCTTCCTATTGCTCCTATTTCAGCGCACCCTCAACACCCCAAGGACCCTGAATAAGCCCCTTAACATGACTTGTCCTGTTATTTGAATACAGAGACCTGTGAACCTCGGGGCAGTTTCCTCACTGCACATTTCAATTTGAAGGCCTCTATATAGTGCCAATACCAATGCAGATTACCTCACGGCGCTTTAACAAGAACCGGCCTGAAACCTCCAGAGCCAGCATCAGAGTGACAGTGGCAAGGGGAACAAAAACTGCCATTTAACAGGAAGAAACCTTGAGCAGAACCCAGCTCGTATGGAGAGACCCATCGGCTGAAGTCCAGCCGGGTAGAAGCAGAGAAGAGCAGGAGAGGCTGACCAACAGACATCCGACAGACAGACAGCGGGAATGAAGGAAAAATGTAGAACCTACTTATACACCATATAAGTGATGATCTCATGTAACAGTTTGGGATTACAAGAGGAACCGTGGGCAGGTTGGAGCATCGTTCATCCAGGCACGGGCTTATTCATCTGCTGTCATATCCTATAATAAGATTGTAATCTCAGGGGACGGTTACCTGGGGAGGCCAGGGTGTCTTTATCCGACGATGAGCTGTGTCTGTGCCGCTTGCCCCGCTTCTCCCTGCCCCCCCGCGGAGACGTCGACGTTGCCGCTAAGCAGGGAAGCAGCAGCGCCTCCTCCCCGGATCCGTCCGTCTCCAGCTCGGTCAGGACGCTTTCGCGGGAGTCCGACATCCGAACGGCGACTCCCGGGTTCGCCAGAGCCCCCAAGCCCAACCGATCCCTGTCGAACAGGACCCTGAGCGAGTCCGGGGAGGCGCGCTCCGGTGCGCACCGCTCCGGGGCTCCGGCCGCCAACATCGGCGCGCTCACGTCGGTGTCCGCTGGGTCGCATTCTGACATCATGGTGGCTCGGCTGCTACTAGGTGCTGTGTATGACAGTAAAAAAAAAAAACCCTTCTGTTCTTTTTAACGGCGGCCCCGCCGCTCCATCTCCCCTCACACCCCCGATAAACCCTTCCACCGCGAACCAGCCCGGCCGCTTCCGCGTCGCCTCGCCGCGCATGCGTCAAAGCGCGGGCGCGTCATCGGTCATCGAGTTGCTCAATCGGTCCCGGAGAAATTTCGTTTCCATTGTTTTGACGCTCCTTCCAGACATCATATATCACCATTATTGTTTCTAGCGTATGGGTGTAACGTTTGTGTTCAATGAAGAAACATTATTATGTCTAAAAAGAAAGAAAAAAAAAAAGTCGTCCCTGGGCTTCTGGGTCAATCGCGGTAGTTTCCCAGTTACGCGGTGACACGTCACACCAGAATGACGTCACAGTGTGTCTGAAGTGATAATTGTGCTGTTTGGATATATGGTTTTTTTTAATCCACTGGGAGAAATTCCAATTTGGGCGTGCAAAGGTGGATTTAAATTAAGTAAATTAAATATTACGGCATTTCTGCCTTTTTTTGGTTATTATTATTTGTAGCGGTAATAATAGCCGCTAGATGTCGACAGCGCTGCGTAAATGGGGGCCGGAACGGTCAGAGCCAGACACAAAAGGACTTCATCTGAGAAGTAAATGTAAAATGTAAAATGAGAAGTAAATAAATTCACATTATTTTCTTCTTTAGATATGTATGCGCGACCTCCTCCTTGGCTGAAACCTAGATCTACTTACACTTCAGTTTAATGACTCAAGGGCCATATGATTTTTAATAAATAGATACATATTAGATTGGAATTGGATCCATGGTAAACCCCAGTTCTGACACACAATAGCCAATTTAACCTTCATTTCTCTCACTATAGATTATTTCAATTGTTTAAATGTTCTCAATATAACCTTCATCCCTCCCTGTTCTGCATCACACTCTCGTGTTCCTACTCTCCCCTCAACACCTCACTGCAACCTTTCTTTTTAATAAGGGAGCGATGCTAAAACACATGCAAATGAGCAGTCAGCCAGCTGGCATCACAGCAGTCATGTGATCTATCAAGGTAGGGGGGTTAAGGGGTGAAGGAGACAGTGATGGAGAAAAGGAGGGGGGTGCAAGGATGGAAGGGGAGGTGAGGATAAAGGAGGGATGTGAGGGGATGAGAAGGAGACGGACATGTTCAAAGACGTGCTACAGCAGCACAGGCCTCCTTTCTGTTGGCTTTCCCCTGGATGTTAATATAATCCCATCAGCCTATTCTCCCTTCGCCCATCACTGCTGTCAATGCATCATTTCAACTATCAACAACAGCCTTTATGACTGCATCCCTGCGTCTTCAAGGGCAGACGCATGGAATGTAATGTGTATGTCAAACATATGTACTTTACTCAACAGTGTGTGACAAGCCCCTGCAGCAGAATTACTGAGCGCGTGTGTGTGTACGTGCGTGTGTGTATGTGTGTGTGCGTGTGTGTGTGTGCGCATGTGTGCGTGAGCTGCATCTCTGCTGTAATGTAGCACCCATTCCAGCGGACCCCTCTGGCATAAAAACTCGTTTCCGCTGCCAATAGCGTTCACCCTCATCCATTCTTCCCTCTGAACCCGTCGTTCTCCAACCAGAGATTTAGATTTCGAGTCATTTGTGCACATGTGTAAATATTTTATTTTGTCCGACCAAGGGGGGGGGCTGATTGATCAAAGTATTGTGTTGTTTTGTTGTAATAAAACGCATTTATTAATACTTATCAAGAATTTTTATCATGCAAAGCATGATGCATTGTACACATGGCATCATGCTCCAGACAAACAATTGTAAATATTTCATTTTGTGGAGGGTTTGGTCAACATTTCTCTCCAAATAATTCCGCTTCAATGTATTTGTCCATTGTCCATTTGGCTCTGGCTGCTACCTGCGGAGCATGTCATTGTCACCTGTCGAAGGAGATGCGGAGAAGAGGCATTCAGACATTAAGTGTGTATGTGTGTGTTGGATGGTTATGGTAAGGGGCTGGGTAATACATTATGTCTATGAAAAATAGAAGTACTAGGGTGTGTGCGTGTGTGTGTGTGTGTGAGTGTGTTTGTATGTATGTGTGTGTGTGTGTGTGTGTGTGTGTGTGTGTTCATCTGTGTTCATACCTCGTGACCCAAACTTCTTCAGGTAGCAGTATGAGCAGTATGGCTTCTCATCGTACTGAAACATTAGCAGCACACTTTAAATGGCATATATGCGTCAACACCATGACTTCACGGACTCGCGCCCTCTTTTTCATACCTCAGCATGCTGTCCCGCTGTGAGCTGTCTGCTGCACTTCTGACACTTCAGACACAGAGGGTGGTAGTCTCTCCCTAAGGACCTCTTCCTCTCAGCTGCACACAAGAAAGAAGCAACACACTTGAGGGTAACCTGGGTGTTTTCTCTCCATTTTGCTCCTAAATCCAGCATTCAAGTGTGATTTACGTTGTGAACACTGACTGGGACTCTCATCAGTAAAAAAAAAAAGGGGACGAGAAATTGGGTGGCGCTGGTGATAGAGGAAAGGAGGTCAGTAGGACAGCTTCCATCAGACTTTGAAAGCCAGTAGATGTGTTTCCAAGTAGAAAGGGTAAAAAACATGTAAAGCAGTGGATGCAGCAGTGACCTAACGATGATGTAACAAAGGCTAGTAGCTGCAACAGACAAGAGTCAGAGGAGGAAATCCAGAGAACGACGCACAGGCCTGTTTGGCTCGACCCACATCCTGTTGTTATAAGTGCTGTCTTTGAATGAGTAGACGAAATAAAGATTCAAAAGCGCCATTTTATTCCATTGCGGAAAAAGAATACTCTTTGAAGCAACTAAAATCAAAGCCTGTTTTTAAAGATGATATTTTGAGTTGTGGGAAGAACAAAAAAAAGAAAAGGACAGATGTGACTAATAACCCAGCCATTTTATCAGAGCGTTCTTACATTTAAATGAAATACACATTTGAGCATTAACATAATTTCCTTATGTTCATTATTGTAATTCACACATTTCCAATTCAGACGAATCGACTTAAACAGAGAAAGAAAGAGAGCTCCAAAAAAATTAAACAATCCACAAAGCAGGAAGGAAGATATTAGCATTAGACAGAGGTGTATAGAGCAAATTGAAATAATAATAATAAGCAAAAGCAAAACAAATGGTGAGACTCACCAAAGTAAACAGGCTTCCCACAGATTGGACAGTAGCCTACCATAATGGTATACAATTATTTATTATTCAGCGTGGGAGTGCACACTTTAGCATGTGAGGTGAGAAATTCGATCCTATGCCCAAGTGTGAAGTGGAAATTGACAGGAAAACCGTTAAAACTGAAGATGTGTTGGCGTGTTGTGAAGTCAAAAACCAGGATGTGGTGAGTGAAACGTCACAGGAAGTGTGAAAAAAATGCGATTGGTGGAATACTACCATTGGTGGAGAAAGATCAGGTAAAAGTCTAGTTTAAATGAGGTAAACGGATTTAGGGATTAAAAGAAATAGATGTTTGAAGGTTTAAATATGTCACAAAAAGAGACATTTATTTAAGAAATGTGTTCTGCCTCTGATGCAATAATGTGGAGAAACATGATTTATTGAATAAATGCAATGAAAAAGGAACATTTTTTTTTTTTTGGGGGGGGGGGTTAAAAATCCGTAAACAGAAATGAAAGCACAAGGATAGCTGGTAACTGCACATGAACAAATTCACCCTTTTAGCCTTTCTCAGATATAGAGCTTAGTCAATAATGGCATCATGTGATCATTTGTTGTTCATGCTGTTTAAATCCTTCTGGTGTCCAACGGTGAGCACACATAAAAGGAAGAAGAGGGGCTGAGGACACAAACCCAGCTGTCAGAGGTTCCCATTCCCACCTCACTTCTCTCCTCCTGATTTCAGCCACTTTTGTAGATTAAAAAGAGTTGATCCTCTCAACTGAAAAGAGAAACATGACACTTGTTCCATTCTTTCCCTTCCTTTATTCTAGTCCACTCTGCATATCCCATACACATGCAAGCCCTCTGTGACTCACCCATTTACTCACACACACTCAAACACTGTCTCACTCTCTCTCTCTCTCTCACACACACACACACACATACTCGCACACACAGACACACACACACAAACACCAAAAAGCTTCTCTTCAATGACATCACACGAGAGGGACCGCAGCCAAAGTGCGGAGGCAGAAGCAAGGTTAGTACAGGTCTGCTTCATGGACAGAGTCATTTCCCCTGGGATAGGTGATGGAAGAGGACCTGGGGTGAGTGGGGGAGGGTGTGCGTGTGTGTGTGGGTCTGTGTGAGGAGAGATGAGTGAGACAAGGATGGAGACAGTAGCGAGCCTCTGCTCAGCGGGGACAAAAGAAGAAGATGAACTCTGGTGAACTTGGCAGTGTGAGCGGGGCTGCAGAAGTCAGCGTGGAGGTCAGTGAGTGCAGCTCTGGTCCTTCCACTTCACACTTTCTCACAACTGAACTGAGAATACAGGCCCGAGAGAAGCCAACACCAGATCCGACAACCTCAGCAGACAGCAAGAGACAGCACTTTATTCTTCAGTTTTTAAAATAGTGTGAGGAACTTGAACACTGTCTAATGTCTAATAATGGTACATTATGGAATATTAGTAATAAAAGCATTAGAAATTTCCACCTCTGCTAACCCGCATATTAAACTGTGCAAGGCCTGGCAACCTTACCCAGATTTTAGTCAATTTTACTGGGTATATTTTTCGCTGCACATGAAAACAAATTACAAATTGACCTGTTGCATCCTGATTTAACTTCATGTTTAATTCAAAGCAGACTCTCCCATGCAGGGGAACACTTAGGGGGAGGTGAGCAGTACATTGTTATGCCTTTAAATTAATGTTGACCACCAAAACCAGTTAAATGCCAATAGTATCAGCTCTACTCTACTCTACTTGTTGTGTTTTTCCACTGAAACAAAGTACCCTGATATCCCTGGTGCTCTATTCTTGTTTTTGGTACCTGCTCCGCCAGGCTTCCAAAAAAAGCAGCACTGTTCTTCCAGGTACTCAAAGGTGACGTTGGACACATCGCAGATGCTGATCGGTCAGAGGATCATCTCAGTGTAGATAGCCACACCCAGACTAAAGCGTTTCTTTATTTGTAGGTCTGCTGCTGCTGCCACCTAACCCTATATGTAACGTTTGAATGCTAAATACAGTTTGCTGCGGTCATCTTCTTGTTATATTGGCAGCATAAACATGTCCACCCTGGTCCTTTGAGGAGGTGCAAACCTTCCTAGTGACGAGCGCATACAGAGATGGTATTTTGTCTTGACGCCATTGACATTCTAGTGCCATAACCTTTACAACAGCCACACAATAAAAAGGTGATGCTGATAGGCCTCTAGACTTACGTAGATTTGCTAATGCTCGCTCCAGGTCAAGTAAACCCGCCCAATTAAGTATTAAAAGCATATTCACTCATCGTTTTTTTCCCTGTGTACTTTTGAGATAAGCCTAGAATTGAAATAAGAAAAAGCAGGCAGTTTTTCAGGTTTTTGTGTTTTTTGTTTCTTGTTGGGTTTCGTCGCACTGAAAATGACGTCATGTGACCTTTGCGCGCCAAAAGCGGGTCGAGCGGAGCCGATACCATCAGTGGAAACGCGGCACAAGGACTGAGCTCGTCAACCCTAGCCCATGAACAGGAAGCCACGCAGTCATGTCAAGAAGTCCCCAAGTCCAATGATTTTCTTCTCCTTCGTTCAGGTCGTGGTTGGGCTACGCTGAGTTGTGGTGGTAAGACGTCACGCTTCTCAAGTAGCCACCGCAGGTACTACAGATACTGGTCGACCCCTTCCCACAGTAGAAACACTGTGCTGTGACGAAATAAAGTGTCCCTGTGGGTGAAACTGCACTTTGAAAGACAGTACAGGTAGGAAAAGGGAACAAAGTGACAACATTCTCACCACGCATGCCTTCCTCCCATGTACAGAGCTTTGACATTAAAAAGGGAAAAAAAAAAGAAAGAACAGAAATGAAGAAGGTTTCTGTGGCAACTGATCTGCTATAAAGTACTTACAGACAAGCAGCAAGATCTAATCTATATTTCCCTGCACTCATTCGTCACATAAACCTCCGAGTATTAGTTTTGGTGTCAATAAACCTCAGAGACTTATGAAGTATATGAAGTACTTGTTCATTTGCATATTTTCCAGCAGCTCTCTCCCGCGTGTTACATTTTGCAGAGGGATGGAATACCAAGCAGCTATTTCATCTGACCGGCCCTCCCCACAGGATAGTCTATCACACCTCTCCATCAGCATTCATTGTGTGGACAGCGTCAGTCAGAACCCGAGGTCTACACGTGGGTTTGTTGCCAGGCTTGTTTTTCCAGCCATCATGTTTACAACCCATACTGAAATTGTTCAAGGAAAGGAGAGAGGAGAAGTTCGATGAAGAAGCAGAGAGGTCCTCCACAGGTGGGCTGCAGAAAAGGGAGACAAATTCAAATGAAAGCGGGGGCCACGCGTACAGGAACAAAAGGGATGTAATTGTGAAACAGAGAGAGGAATGAAACAAGAGGAGACAAGAGAGCTGGGGGGGGGGCGTTAAAACCCACGTTTCCCGGAGGATCTTTTGGTAAGGCCATGTTGTGAAAACTGCCAGAACTCTACAAGCGTGCACGTTCCTTAACTGGCACACGCATACGTGTGGCTCACTTCTGCCAAGTCATATGATAAAGAGACACAGAATGGATGCAAGAGATGTGGGAATATGTGCGCGGACAGGATTTATGGTAACATTCAGAGGGGGTGGAAACAGACTGAGCTCGGAGGAGGAAGAGAAACACTGGCTCCTCTCAACCGTCTCCTCTGTTGGGTTGGCCGAACCCTCTGACGCCGGCACTGAGAACTGTGTGCGTGTGTGTGTGTGTGTGTGTGTGCGCGCGCACTGGGCAACAGGAAGAGGCTCAGGAAAGAAAAGGGCTGGAAGGACTCCCTCTTCCCACACATAACTTCTTGATCACATGTGCATACACATGAAACTACACTCAGACTCACATGGAGTAAAAAGACCCATTGGAAAGGAGGCTCGCTTCTCCCAGCTCGCTCTCGCAACCCACTCATCATCACGTTTCATTTTATTTGGCATCCTCCATTCTCCTCCGAGCCCAGAATATGACATGGCTGTTGGGCTCGCATCTCAGCTGTGTGCACACATGATTCAGCCTCACAGCACCAGACATATGGCAAACACCATCAAAGAGCATTTCAGACATTCTACAGATGAAAATGAACCAAATGTGATCTAGTCTCTGCTACCTATTTTAGGTACTGGAATGTTTTTTTTCCTGGTAGAATTTATGATATTTTCAACTGTGTTCATTCCCCTTTCAGAATGACTTTTCCTACATGTTGTTTTCAAAGCCAAATTGGATGAGAAAGAAAAGAAGAAAAAAAAAAAGATTTGGCTTCACAATTACCGTTCAAAGCTACCCCGGTGCTCTAATCACTTGGAACAGAAACTGGCATATCTTGGCATTATATGCAATATTTCACAGTGAGCAGTTTTGGGGACATGTTTTCCACAAATATCCCCCTCTGTGACGGCATTTCTGGAGTCAGATGATCTAAAAGCTATAATCCTCTACTTAGGGTATCAACAGATGGAAAAGTCAGGAAAATAAGACCTTGTTTTTCACTATTAATCTGGCAAAAGCCCGGATCTGGGGGGAGCTGCAAAGCGGTCCCTTGGACAAAAGCAAGCTCCGGACTGTCCAAAGTGGGAGCCAGTGTCCCTTACAGGAGGCAGCTCAGTGAAGGGGTGGGAAGCATTCGGTATGTGACACCTAACGGCCTTCTGCTCGGCCGAGCATCTCAGGGAGTGCGAGGCTTTCGACTTCACAATCTATTCCCTCAAAAGGCTCAGAGCAATGTGGGCCGAGGTGGATAGGTTCTGGAAGAGCTTGCGCCAACTCGCAGGGACATGGGAAAATGAATGTCACAATGGGGGCGTTGTATATGTAGGTGTATGTATATGTGGTAAATAAAGGATTTCTAACAATAGTGAATAAAATCCACGACAAGGGCAGTTCAGACATTTCCTTAGTGAATTCTTTTGAAAGATTTTTCACCTACTGCCTGGGAACTATTGCCTAATAACTATTGCCTGTTGGCTGGTGGACATGCTTAATCGGCCTGTACTTGGAAAATAAAAGGAAAGACAAAGCTGCCTGGTCAATTGAGTGGAATCCAGTTAAACCTCTGGGTAGATGACTCCATCCCTTTCAAGTGGGGATATCGTAAGGCAAAACCTTAGGAAACTTGACAGCCTAATTCCTTTTGTTCCTCCATATAGTGATATCATGTTTGCACAGGGACTATTACTGTGTGATTAGTAGTTTTGAGTAGCTGAGTCAATTAGATTGCATTATGGCATGTTTTGATGTTTGCTGGTATGTAGCATCCCCTTCAATCTTAAAACTATGCCTTAACCCACAAACAGTCCTTTGTAGTTGTAGGACCCAGCCAAAATGCCCCCAATTCGCAAAAGTGGCTCCACTTTGCTGTTGGAATGGAGTGTTTTGGTACTCAATGTGTAAAAAGAATACAAGGGAAAAGGCTCAGAAACACACACAGAGGTTCAGGCACCTAGCCCAACTGATGAAGACAATAGCGTGGATCTGGAAGGCGACAAAGCAGTTCCTTGGACAAAAGCAAGCCCTGAACTGTCCCAGGTGAAAGGCAATGCATTTGAAGGTTTCTTCAGTCGATATCTCTCAGAGGTGGTCGGCGGTATGTAGCCGAGGGTCAACTGGAAATCTGTAGCTGGAAATACATCGCAAGCAAATGGACCAATTCGTGTTGCAGCTGTTGCAGTGGGCATCGCTGCAGTGCATGTGCCTCTCAGGCTCCCTGGCAATACACTAACCCGCTTTTTAATGCAGAACAAAACTTTGGGGTGACCGAGTTACTTCCTGATTTGAGCCTTTTGTTTGTTTGTTTTTACTCATAGCCCATGAAGGCAATGCCATACATGGAAACCCTGATTAAACCCACGGAACACACTTCAGTTCCATGCCGTTCAAAATGACAAATACGGCGGTACAGATATTTTCCTTTTAATTGAAAGCTGCAGGTTGAGACGCTCCCACTGTTCAGCTTCACAAAACTGGCATACAGTGATAGATGATACGTGTTACAATCCTCGAGCCATTAAAAGTTAAACAAAACCACTTTGAACCGGGTGCCAAGAGGATGTCACGCTCATTACGCTTAAATTTAAACTTTCATAGCCATCTGCAGTCACTCACCAGGGTTCTGACTGGATCTCGTTCACTTCTTGAGTCTTGTCCCAATATTTGGTTATAGACCTGCCTGGGAAAACAGAAAGACAGGCAGAAGGAACAAACCTAATGTGTTGCTTCTTGCCTGTGCATTCTTGGCATAGCTCTTTGCCCTTTTCATTTTTGACTGTGATTTTTTTTTTCTCTCTCTCGCTCTCTCTAGCTTTAAAACTGAAGCCAAGGGTCTACAGCCAGCCAAGTCCCACCGCTTCAGTCTCAGACTGAGCCACAGAAAGCTTGGCTTCGGCCCCGCTCGGCTTTCTCATTCCCCATGTATGTGCCCCTGTCTCTTTCTGTTTGGAGTTTCTCTTACATCTCTCCCGTTCTTCCCTTTGCCGTGCCTTTCTATTTTGGGGTCAGAATGAATTGGTCAGTCTACCTCTTTGCTTCTTTGTCTCAGTTTATAGTCTCTCTCTCTCTCTCTTTCTCTCCCATACACACACACACACACACACACACACACACACACGAACTGCACGAACACACCGCCTTCTCCATTTCCCTGGCTGTCAGTCTGTCACAGCCAGCGGACTGGTTTAGCAGGCGGGGTTCAGCTGGGAGCCACAAACACATGGTCCTCAATCTGCCTTCTCATATGTGCTGGAATGATATCCTCCTTTCTCTTTACTGGTTATATTATCTGTTTCTTTCTATCGCATGGATCAAATCCCAGCCGATTGGATGATTTGAAATCTTCTTTTTTTTGGGGGGGGTTGCTCGCATGTAAATGCACAACTACTGTAGTGTTTAAGGCAATCACGGACCACCTAAAATTCAGATGTGCTTGAGAGCTGCTTTATCTACAGACAGGGATGCAAGCATGCTCGTACCCGTAAGAGAGCGCATCTGCAATTTGCTCTTCTCTGTCTCTCAAGTGAAATTGAATTATAGATCAAGAACCCCTTGTGTGCACTGAAAACAGCATTCTCAAACAAAACCCTCTCCCTCTTCCGCTGCTTGACTTTCTATCTGATCAGCCCCATTCATTCCGCTACTTACAGAGGAATCTAATTAGACCAGAATATCAACATTAAAACACATATCTGCCCCCACCTCCCTCCGCTCCCTTTGTTACTCTGCTCTTCCCTACAGCTGGTGAGAGCATGGTCTATGGCTGCCCCTCCCCCAGCATTTGAACAAACCAATAACAGAGCAAGTCAGCAAAATACCCCCCCACCCCACCCCACCTCCACACACACTCACACCATCCCTCTTTTTTCCCTTTACCACCCCATCTTTTCCCAACCCCATCCCCCTGAGCCCTGACTGCATCCCATCCCCCTTTCATACCACCCTAACCCACTTACTCATCCTGCCTCCACCCCTCCCACACACCCACGAGAATTCCCCACCCGCCTACTTTCTCACCCATGCTTACCTTCCTGAGTAACTGCTCCCCAGTCATCTTCCCCCTTTTCTGTTAGCCCTCCTCTCACCCTTTTTGCCCAAACTTCTCCTGTTTATAACAGCCACTCATCACCCCCCCAACCCCAGCTCCCCCTCCCCCCCCTTCTCTGGCCTTATCTTATGAATATCGGTAGCACACTGGGTGAAAAATTGATCCTCCCCGCCTGTCTGTGGACGCTGCCACAATACATTAGCCTGCGCGAGTGTGCCTGTGTATGTGTGTGTGCATGTGTGTGTCTGTGCGCGTGTGTGTGCGCATGTGGTTGTGAGTGTGTCTGTGTCTGTGGAGACTTGCTGCATGCAGAGAGGGAGGAAGACATGGAAGGGAGGAGGAGTGAGGGAAGGATATTTGCATATCATCAAAGTAAGGAAAGGGAGCGTAATGAGTGTGTGCGTTTGTGTGTGTGTATTAGACTTGATGTTAGGGGGTAGGGGTCATGTGTTTATGAAATGAGAGAACAAGTCTGAGGGAATGAGGTATGGGAGGTGAGGCAGACTGCAAGAGGTATATACATGTGGTGTGTATGCAAGAGAGATCGGGTGAGACACAGAGATTTTAAATACCATCCCTCCTCACGCTTGCCTCACGCTCCTCACACTTGCATAATGCATATTGTTTGCAATATATATATATATATATATATATATATATATATATAAAACTCTTTTTTTTTTATTTATACGCCTATGCCATGACTTTTGACACCATTACCATGGACATAAAAAGTGTTATTTTAAGCCTCACAAAATACCTGAATCTGCCACATTCCAAACAAATCTGCCCCATTGTAGTGACAAATGCTCATTGGAAGAATAGAACTCCCAAATGACAGTCTTGGAAGCACACACGCACGCATGTTTATACGCTGTATACACACACACACACACACACACACACACACACACACACACACACACACACGTGTACGTGTATATAAATATATAATATGCACGCCCATAGGTAGAGTTTCCGAAAATATAATTATAACTGCTATTCAACTATTGCAAGCGTTTTTAAAATAAACATATGAGGAAACAGCTGCAAAAGATAGGCCTTGGTATTTGTAAATAAATAATTTAAAGCTCTTTTGCCTGCCGCTCAACTATCCACAGCTTCCGATTTGACAGGCAAAGCAATCGATCGCCGAGCACGCGATGGCGCGACAAAACGCGCTAGGTGGATAACAGCAACACACGAAAGAGACAAAGAGACGAAGAACGGCGGCTTCGCTTCGACCCGCCCGCCGAAAGTGCGTGAGGACGGGCGCAGTAGAGGGGGGCGATCCGCGGACGGCGTTCGGGTCTCTGGCATCGACGGGGCGGGTCTGGCCGGCTGCGAGCGGAGCGCTTGACGGTCTGTCACACTTCAGGCTGGGCGCGTACGAGGCGAGGCTGTGCGCGCACACACACGGACACACTGAGCCGACCAGCGACGCAGCCGAGTCGGCGCTCCAGCTGAGAGAGAGAGAGAGAGAGAGAGAGAGAGAGAGAGAGAGAGCACGCTCAAGGTAAGTTGTCCAAGCCACCGCCAGCGCCGGGTGAGGAAGGGGGGAGCAAACAAACAAACAAGCCAAAAGAACCCGGAGCCTTTGACGCCACACTGCCAGGCGAGGTCCGCGGTTAAGATTGTCATAATTTGAGCCGTGGTTCTTTCTTTGGAAACGTACGCGGACTACTTTTTCCCCCCTTTTTTTTTAAATGTTTCTCTGCGCTCTTCTCCTTTCGGGTGAACAACACGGCGCGCGACTATCGCACGACGAAAGCGCACGGCTTCCCCTCTTATCCCCCTCGACATTTTGCGTGTTTTATTTTACTGATAAAGTAAATTTAAAGGGCTTCGAGGCGTGGGTGGCTAGCTACGGGTTTTTTTTCTCTCTCTCTCTCTCCCCCCCTCTCTGTGTTGGTCTGTGGAGGAGGAGGAGGAGGAGGAGGAGGGGACGGCTTGGCAAGCTAGCGAGCGAAATTACGCATGCTGGTTAAGCAAGTTTAGACGGTCGTCGAAGTGGATAAAGTTACTTGAAACTCGGCTACGTAGGCAGAGGCGGCCGCCGAAAGGCAAGCTCGACTGCGCGCACGCTCGTATGCGAAATTAGAACGCGTCTGCGATGGTTGGTACGGCCGCAAGCGTGTGTGCCACCCCCTCTCCGCGTTAGCTTCGCGTAAAATGCGCTAATGTCACCGGTACGCGGCGGAACCGACCCGTCCCTTAAGTTTAAAGTGCGATGTAACGCGGTCAGGCGCCGCGGGAGGAGTTGAACCCGTTTGAGGAATCACGCTGTCTGGTAAGGTTACAAATATAAACTCGAGGGGGGGGGGTAGTTTCGGCACATTCGGGGCTGTCAAAATAAGCAGCGGCTGTGATCGTGCGTTGGTGTGAACAGCCCAAAGTGTGTGCGTGGGGGGGGGCGACGACGACTCTTAAATGTTGTGTTTTTCTCGACAGTAACTCCAAGCTTCGTCTTTAGAGAGAGGAAACGAGAGAAAAAAATACAAGGAGAAAAAGAAACGGAGGAAATCCCCCCCCCCCCACACCACCGCCACCACCACCTCCAAAAGGAAATGCCAGTCGCAGCCACCGGTCAGCCAACAACTCAGGAGCCCAGAGTTTGCCTCCGATTGCCCTCCACCCCGGAGCCTGTCCCTAAAGGGGCCGATTTATTCGACGAAGCGGGGGCGGCGGAGCGGATAGAGTACGGGGCGCGGAGGGGGGCAGAGGACTCGGAGGGTTTACCCAGCCCGGATCCATCAGCGGCACTCCGCCGCAGTCCCCCGCCGCGTCCACGTCGTTCCCGTTCCACCCGCTCCACTCGCACCAAATGGCCGTTGAGCCCCCGAGGACTCGATCGCGCTCTCGATCTGGATACTATCAGCAGTACGGCGGAGGGAACGGGATTACCAGCACTGGACCGATGGGAGCTAACCACCACCCAAACCAGCAGCAGCATCTACATTTCCAGCAGCAGCAGCAGCAGCAGCAGCACATCGGTGCCGGTTGCGCACCGCTCGGAGCACCCAGCAGCCACACGGAGAACCAGCCGGGAAGTAACGCCTCTGACGGGATTCAGAGGTTTCCTTCCGTTCCTGAAGCGCACCCCGTCCCGGCACCAGGTAAAAGACACCGTGTTTGATTGTGTATTCATGGCAGTGCACCACAGAGGACAAAAACACAGCACACATGGGGTTTAGACAGACTGTTTCTCATCTAGTGATGTGTTCACTCCAAGTTGGCTGCACAGTTGTCTATGACTGGTTATATTAAACTGGGAGTGATTTCCAGTATAATTGCAAAGCAATTGTTAAAACACAAAGCTCCAGTTTCCAGTTAAAAATGACATTGCTGTTTAGAGTTACAGTTTGTCTTCCACTATTAGCGTATGACATATTGAAAATGATCTTTATTATAACATCTAATATGCCAATCCTAAAAAAAGCCCACTTCATGTGCATATTTATGAAGCGCTTTAAACGGTGTTACATTACCGTGCTCGCAGCCGCTCGACCTCTGCCTTGGTCGTGCCTCACTGCAAAAGCTTAACTCGGCCAAAGTGCTCGAACTGATGCTGGGCGCGGAGAACACATGCGAGCATGTTCTCATGCGCTGAATGGAGTGCGGCGAACCGTGCAACATGGGAACTACACGGCTAGGGTTTCACACAGTGAAACCGGTCTTTCAGAACATTTAGCAGGCTCGGCCAGTCGCCGCGTCCTCTGGTTCTTTCTGAGAGTTGCAATGAAACATGGAAGGAAATATTGATTTTTTTTTTTTTTTGTGTTCTCTGTGCACAGATATCTGACTGGTCCTTTCAGGATCAACTCCCAACTTACCACAGTTATCAGTTGATCAAATGTCTCTGCAGGGTGTGTATTTAGCGAGTCAGGATCTGTGTATTGAGAAGTCTCAACTCCCATTATGCCCAGGAAGGCCGCACATCATGTTTTAAGGACCTGCCATGTTAGAAGCACAACCCTGGTCGAACGTTAGGAGGCAGACACCGAACAATTAGAAAGATCGGATCGGTGTCTGTCTTTGGGTCCATCGTATCTGAACTTGTCCACATGATCATCTGTGTAAGTCATGTGCTGTCGTGATTGCTGTTGCGGTGGAAGCAGTCACTGTCGAAGTCGGTCTGCTGTGACGTGCAGCCAGCTCTGTCATTGTAGCTTGTCTATGCCATGTAACATCGCGCCAATCAATGGTTAGCCTTTTTTTTGTGTGTGTGTTGCCATTCAACTAGATTTCGATCTCTAGGGGGAGGTATTGGCCAGCTGTTCAGGACACAGACTCATTATCTGGGTACATTTTAAAATGGAAAGAATGCAGGTGTGTGTGTGTCTGTGTGTATAAAGAGCAACATTGGTTGCACCAACACGCAGGCACAAAAAAAAATGGTTGTGCCTCATTCAGCAGCAATTAACCCTCTGAAATAGCCGCTTTATTTAGACTGAAGAAATACACTGTTGTTTTTATTTTAAGTCCTTTTTTTTTTTTTTTTTAATTTTCATGCCGCGGGGCAATCTTGAATGATCTTGCAGACGAGTGAAGCAGCTGGCCGGCCAGGCTATTTCAGCCCCTACACACCTTTCATTGGGCCCTTCCCATTCTGAGAGGAGGGTCCTGGGTGTTGGTGGAGGGTGCAGACAGAAGCATGGATACTTAGTCCATTCTCCGTCTGCCAGTCACCTGCATGGCCCCTGAAAGCTAATGATATGCTCTACCCGAGCCCCCCCCTCCCTCTTCTCCATCATCGCTACCCTCTCCCCCTTTATGTTTCGCTTCATCCTGAGTATTTCTACAACAGTTCCTCATAACATCTTTCACTGCTCATAATCTTTTGAAGTTGAGTGAGTTCAGTTCTTGTGTTTGCAACGTCTGCCTAGTAAATTTAATTTTACTTTACTGTACTGAACCAAATGATTGAGACCCAAATTTGAAAGTAGTGTAATGACAGTATGAGTGGGAACATTTTTGCAATCCTTGGAAACCTTTGAGTGGGGATACATGTAACCCTATGACCTCATCTGGTGTGATCGGGTTCCCTGTCTTTCTTGTTCCTCTAAATCAACATCAGTTGCTCATCGTTTTGGTGAGTGAGCTCAGTGGCACGGGGCAGTAACTCCATCATTACCCAATACAAGATACTGTAAGCTTCTGTTATGTTTATCCGATATATAATAGAAGTCCTTTGAGAGGAGTCATTTAAATGTGTTATTATACAAGATCAGTGCAGTAAAAGAAGAAGGGGGGGTGATATAGAAGTCATTGATTTGATTTGGAGGTTACAGAAGTTGATGAAGAACGGAAGTGCTGCGCCCTATCTTTCGGAAGGTCAGGTGCAGAGGGAGGACAAGGCAGGGAAGGGAGAGATAATTAGACTGAAGCATGAGAGCAGATGTGAGAGGTGACCAAGCTCCGTGGACGGAGGGGGGGTGGCTATGGAGGAGTCGCAGGATGAGTATAATTATCAGCAAAGTGCAGACAGGAAGCGCGCTTTTTCATACGGCAGTCAAGCATTCAACCTTGGAAGAGGCCCGAACTGGAAACACAAGATAAATGGCACGATGAACAAAAGTGAGGGAAAAGTCGAGGGGAGGGGAGATGCACGAGACCTTTATCGATGCCTGTAAAGGAATGGATGTCGACGCGTGATCCGGGGGAGGGAGAGAGCTGTCAGCACGTTCGATGCCTGTTTCATGTGATGTACATTAACTGGGGAAACACGTGGTTCGGTTGTTTAATGTTTCATTGTTTAAGGGGTGTTAACCTAGCAGGTGATGTAGCGTTAAGTCCGGTACAACTGCTGATGTAAAGGATCTTTCCTTCAACATTCTTCTTACTTGGCTAAGCATAAAGGTTTATTGCATGTTTTACTGCATGCACAGTACATCATACAGTATCCATCTGCTTTAGGCGAATGAGCTGAAAACAGCTATTTGATAACTTGACTTGTCTGTTGCTTAGGAATGTGCGATAACTTATTGTACACGATTTACCATAAACAGTAAAACCGCAAAACTTTAAATAAAATTCATTTGTGGGAAAAAAAAAGGACTTGCGGACGTAGCTCACGTGGGGTAATGCGAAAAAACAGAATAAGTACGGAGAAAGGTGGCGAAGGATACGCACCGAAAACCTGAAGGACAGGTTAATTTTAGTATTTGCTTTTTTTTGGCTGCTGTCTACCCTGCGCAATAAAATTAATTCTCAAACTGTTTTCACATTTCATACTTGTATGATCAGCCGCTCCACTTTTCTTCACAACTTACCTTTTAAATTTGTAGTCGAGCAGTTTATTTGACTTTGCTGACAGGCAAGCGTCATCTTAGAGTGGTACATGTGGGGCTCTCAACACACAACATAGTGACAGATTGAGTTTAAAAACATGTAGTGGAATTCTAATATCTTTTTTAGCATGTTTTTAATCATAACATTTTTTGGGATACATTTTCATCTCGCCCACCCCTATTGCTGGTACATCTGAGAAACTTTAAATACCTCGTGATATTTCTACCAGTTCTGGGGACCATGACACCACCAGTAATTGGCACCTTAAAACAATTTTTTTTTCCTTCAAAATTGAGTCTTCACAAGCGCTACTTTACCAAAAGGCTTTTTAGCCATTCTGTGTTTTGACAGCTTGTCTGCGAGTCCTTCCCTCCCCGTTCCCCGCTCATGCTTCTGTTGTAAATGCTGGGCAGAGTTGCTACTGTACACATGCAAAGCTTTTGCACTGGCATTTCCCCAAAGTTAAGTCGAGCTGCACTGGTCTTTATTTCCACTCCCCAGCTGTTGCGCTGAGATGGGCTACCTCTGGAGCTGCCAGCCACATCCAACCAATAATGACCCCCTTTTTCTTCTCCTCGCGCAAGCCAGTTCGCCTTTATATATACATTTGTAGATTCTGTGGCGTGTAGTTTCTTTCTTGGTTGTCTTTTTTTAACAGCACCATTTTTGTCTGGTCTACTTTTTATCTGAATTTCTGACACTTCTTCTCTCAAGTTCTGCAGCATAAGATCCAGTAACCTGGGGGCCCAATGCGCAATGCTGCATTGATGTTTATTGAAGCAATGAGATTGTGACTTGAATTGCCTTGACTTGTTTTGACTTGGAGATTGAAGAAAACATTCCAGTTTATTATATTTTATGACCCAAAAAATAAGCAACACTCCAAATTACAGTTGTAATACCAGTTTGTATTCAAACGCACAGTTAAAATAACAATTCTATTTACTTATTGCGTGAGCATATTCAGTGTGCATGTGTTGAGGCAATGATGCTGTGCACACACGAATAGTTTTTATCGTAAGGAAAACTGAGACATAATACCAAAGTGCATTATCACTGACATGTCCTTAAACTAAAGAGACACTTTTTCGATATCTGCGGTCATTCTGCAGTCATTTAAGAATACTTAAAAGAACAGCAACATGTTATAGCTCACTACAGGGTGATGCTGTCAGGGAGTTTAATGGGGGCTTTCTGTCTGGTTTGTTACTTTCTCTCCTGTACCTCCCTCCCTGGGTTGGTTTGCTTTCCCTTTGGGGGGGAGGGAGGGGGGTCTATGAGGGAGTGTCAAGAAGCGGTTGGTTTAGTGTGTGTCCGTGTACTTCTGCCTACTGTGCGTGCGCACACGTGGTGTCTGTTCGCTGCCTTGGTGCCCCCCCCCGAGCAGAAACACGCGAACCTCGCTGAAGCGCTCTTATCCTAAAGCCCGAATGGAAGTGGCTGAATGCGGAAAGTAAGAGCTTAAGTGTGTATGAAATAATATTAAGCTGCTTCATGATATGAAGTTCGGACTATAACTGTATGTGAAAGTGTATCAGTTGCAAGGTCGTGACCGGTATGCTGTGTACTTAATGGAACATAATACTCGTGACATTTAAGTTTTTTTCTTTTTTGTATGCAGTTCAAGGTTTTTGGCAACCGTCTCCTCCTGATCAGTTTCAAAATATTTTGGCAATATCACAAGATGTCATGGGTTAGCTCAAGATGGCCCTGGCGATCCCACACAGACACTGTTCTGTGAAAGGATGAATGTGTCTCTTCTTTTGTTGCCATTAATTAAACGGCCTTGAATGTATTCTTAAGGGCCAGGACGCGCCACTTTTTTTCCATTGGTGAAAAGCAGATCTTCCAAAGATCCCCGTGTATCCAGAACTTTATGACCTTCGGTGGAAGCGTGTTCGGAGCAGGAAGGAGGCTTTTATCAGTGCTCTGCAGCTCTGGAGGCAGCGCCGGTCGTCGTGGCCAACAGTTCGAGCGAGGCCTCTCAGATTAAAATAAGGAAGAACGGCTACGAGTTCTCAGAACATTTCTGGGAGATTCCTGAGCCCGGTCCCGTTCAAGGTTTCTCCCTGTTAAAGAGGAATTCTTCATTGCCACTCTTGTCTGTTGGGGGGGGGGGGGCAGAATTTTGATTAAAACAGACAAGATGACATGAACTGAGAACACTTGTAGTCAAGTCGACAGTCAGTTCCTAAATGGTTATCAGCGCATCTTGGTAAATGTTGCGTCACATCTGTGCTAACCGAGTTTACACAAAAGCACGAGCCCTGGGAAGAAAGCTGCATTGCTTCAGACAAGCGTGTCTGTTTTTGAAGGTAGAATAGAGGCCGAATGTACCGGATAACAAGCAAACATGAAAGTCTAAGACTCCTCAACGGGAGGCTTGCTCCGGCCCTTGTTGCAATGGCGCGAACTTCCAGCAGGACGGACGGATGGACAACGCAAACCGTCGACATTTATTGCTTTGAATCGTCGTAGTCTGTGGTTGGTGACTCATTTTGCCACTTATATTAGGTGTCACACCCATGTGTGTTAGATCTGGGGCCTTATCAGATGCTCGGCTTGCAATAAAGCTATAACATTGCGCTTTAGGCGAAGTAAGTCCGGCCCTCCTGCCTTCCTGCCGTGGTTGTAGACGGTTCTGCCCGCCGTGGTCAGGAAGTGTGCCGCGACATCTGTCCAAGGTGCACGTGTGACGTGAAAAGCACTACTGGACACGCCCACTTGAGTTACACCTCCATTGGACTGAACCTTTTTTTTTGGGGGCTTATTTGGGTTGTTTTGTGTGAATTGGTTCGAGGTCATCGCAGAAAAGGACGGGAATGTATGGGAGAGAAACAGGCCAGCAGATGGGGGAATAGATGGGTCGCATGGAGGGGTGGGGACAGAGGAGGAGGATGTGTTAGGTGGATGTCTGAATTTTGTGTGTGTGTGTGTGTGTGTGTGTGTGTGTGTGTGTGTGTGTGTGTGTGTGCACACGCGCTTGCATTTATGGGTTGGGGAGGGTGGGTGTATTTGAGAGAGGGGGGGAGAGAGATGCAGGAAATGGTTAGAAATAGCTGATGCACTCTGAGGCTTACAGAAAATCAATAGTAGTCAAGAGGGAAAGCCACAACCCCCAACCTACTCTCCCTCTCTCTGACTCCTCATGCCCCCCTCCAGTCATCTATCTTGCACTCCCCCCCCTCCCGCTATCTCCTCCAATCTCCCATTCCTCCCCAATACTTTCACCTTTTGTGTACCTCCAATACCGCCCCCTTCTCTGGCGCCTTTGTATTCCTGTCCCTTATATCCTCTCCCAAAGAAGACCTTCACACTTCTTCATTCTCACCTCCCGCAACTTCTTCTACTTTTCCGCCTTTCAGAAAATCCTCCACAAGTCACTCGCGCACCTGCATCAGAACAACCATGCTTTGTCCACTTAGAGCCGAACGCCGCAGCGTATAACGCTTTCAGAACTGTGATTTAACGGCGATTCAAACCATGACGGCCCTACCTGTCGTCCCGGGGGCACAGATTTGGAAGGTGGTGATGTTTCCTCATACTGCCTCTCTCTCCGCTGCCGTATGGAAATCTGACTCCGGCGTTGTCAGTTTTCCTCGAAGCTGATTGGACGTTGAGGCAACTCCCAGGGAGGCATTTCGTCATCCCAGTGCATTGATGCAGTGGCACACACCAACAGAGCTTATTTAGAGAAATACAATAGGAGGGAGTAGTTCTAATTGGACAGAGAAATATATATTGATGATTTAATTAGAAACCAGTATTGTAGTGGGATATATGCTCTCAGGCCTGCCAATGTGTCATGTACTGTTCTTGGGACCATTGGGCCAATAGGCTCAGATAATCCAGGGCTGTTGGCCAGAGTTCTGTTTTTTTTTTCTCTTTTCTGGTCCCGGAATGTTTCAAAATGCTGCGACTCAAACTGAGCCGCTCGTCCCCCTGACCGCTCACGAGTCTCTGACAAGCCCCCCCCAGTTCGGGGACGCGAGCTGGACATTTGCCCAATCACGATCCCCCGGATGAGCGTCGCGGTGAAAAGCGCCGCGCGGGAGAGGAGTTCCTCACATTTAAAAATCATCTCCAATCAAAACAGCCTTTCATCCTGCTCCAGTCACCCCCCCCCACCCCACCCTTCCAGCCCCCCCGCCCTCGCCTGCTCTGGGGCTTTTTGGTATGAGCAAAAGTTTGTAAGGATCGAGGAATTCATATGTGAAAACCCAACCCAGACTTCCTCCGCTCTCGTCTACTTTGTCAAACAGAGAGGATGTTAAAAAATAAAAAATTAACAACGGGATGGAAAACGCTCTTGATAAGGGTGGTGTTTTTTAATAAAGCGAGCCTTGTCTCCGCAGCGTACACCCTCCATGCTTGTATTACGCACCGATAACACCATCTGTGTTGACTGCGTGGGATGGCACAACAAAAAACATGTGCATTCAAATCAGGAAGAGCCAAAAATGAAAAAGCCTGAATAAATGAGAGAGACAATGGGAAGAAGGAACGGCTGTATGGAAACAGTAAAAGTCTTAGCTGCGAGACAAGCGGCGGTATCACCAGGCAGCTTCTCTAATCCTGGATTACTGTGTTTGTGCGTGCGTGCGCGCGCGTGTGCGTGCGCGCGCAGTTGTGTGTTTATGCGTACATCATTCGGTTTTGATCTAACACAACAGTAGACCATATGGGTTTAAGCCTTTTTTGCGCCATCCACATGGCCGATGCCCTTTCTCACAAACATGTTGTCATTGTTTGCTGCTGCTGTGTATTAAATTGAACTTCCACTGAAGGAATAACAATGGGATTAAGTGCATGAAGTATCTGGATGGAAAGGTTCTCCACACAATGCCTGGATATAATCATGCTGTTTGTTTCAAACCAGGGTATTACAGCTACTTTGCTATTGTATTGTAAAACGATACACAAAGCGCGATGCACTTTGCGGAGGTCTGTTTACGCCGGCGGTGGGACTCCGTAGACGCGTCTTGCGGGACGAGTAACCACAGACTTCGGTTTCGCGCGGCGTGAATGAGGAGTCGCTGACATGTAGCGCGTTCAAACGGCGCGTTGTTATTATTAATGCGCAGCGGTCGACAAGAAAACCGCCGACAGTCGAAGTGAATCATGCCGCAGGTCCGTTGGCCCCTCAGACCAGCGAAGGAGAACAGGCCGACTCTGATGAAGACGAACACATCAACACCGCTACAAACACTCCAGGAGCTTTCAGTTTAAAGTCTGGATCTGCCTTCTAACCCCTTCAGATTATTTGACACGTGACACGTCTGCAAATAATGGATAATAGTGGATCAGACTTAGCTCTATTTAGAGGTAAACACCTGACTGCACTTGGGTTTACCTGTGCTGTTCCCAAGGCCTGTGGGTGCTGCCTTTACGGTTTGGACCTGCTCTGGCACAACGGCTTGACTTTGAGATCTGCGTTCGATCCGCTCAGCAGACCAGCGGACGCAGGTTCCCCCTCAGCTCTTTCAAGCTCTTTCACTGGTTTTAATTGTCCAGCTGGGTAGCTGACTTGTCTGCTTGACATATAGAACACGCAATGCAAAGTGTAATTAGGAGAAATTGATGTGTGTCCTTTGGCTGTGATCTAATATTCTGCTCTCACGTCTGTGTTCAGGAGCCTCCGGTGGGTCCTATCACTGTCTGCCAGACATCATCTATGGAGAGGAGAGTGATAAGGTGAGCTACACTCCATTAACACACCATGTTTATGCTTGCTTGGACATTTTCTTAGTCAGTACGATGCCTTGTGTGTATTGTAGGAGGTATGTGTATGCTGTTTTAGGCTGCTTTATCAGACACACAGCCCATCTTCCCGTCCTCCTTCAAATTATTGACTTTCTTTTCCTCCTCGTGTCATCAACTCATCCAACACGTTTCCACTTTATTATCTTTGTGTGCATTTCCTTTGTCTGTATTTTTGTAATCATGTTGTGCTTAATAAAAAACATCCTTTAATAATAATAATAATAATAATAATAATAATAATAATAATAATAGTAAAAACTGGTTGGTGGTAGCTCCGTCCATCAGGGCATTGAGCCGGCAACCCTCCACTTCCATGATTGAAGGTATGCTGGTGCCAGGGGAGGTGCGGGGTACCCTTGAGCAAGCCACACTGCCCAGAGGCAACCGCAACTGGTCCAGGGATGGCTCCTGCCTTCACCCAATACGATGCTGGGACAGGCTCCAGCAGCCTCCCCTTGACCCAAAATGGGAAACTAGCGGACAAGGAAAAAAACTGTAAAAAATAAATAAATAAATAAAAAAATTGAGAATTAATTTGGTCCATCTGTTGTTAAGGCCCAACCCTCATCTCGTGCCACGGAGGGACATTTGGGCTCAAATAAACAGCATTGAAAATTGAGGATTTTGCTGTTTATATCATGTCCAAAATGTGAATGCACTGAGATTTCACATGAAACTTTAATCACTCCAGGGACCGATTGTGATTAAAATAAATATAATTTTTGTTATTTTTTGTTACCACCATAATACCTGTAAAGTGAGCAGTCATTAATTAAAGTCACAAGTCAAGTTCTTGGGTAAGTGCAAGCAGATGAGCTGAAACAATGAAGCCGAGAACGGGATGGCAGGATGCTGAAGGTGTTGCAGGGAGCTTGGAGGTGGCGATGGAAGGGATGGGAGGCCAAAACCGGGGAGGGGGGTACTGCTAATGATTTCACCTCCAGCTGTGGGACTTGGTTGGAGCTGGAGAAGTGAGAGGAGGGGAGGGGGAGGAAGGGAGGAACAGTGGCGGAGGAAACAAAATGGGCTTTGAAATCTTGTTGATGGAAGGAAAATAAGCGGGGGAGGGAGGGAGGGGAGGGGAGGGTCTGAGCACCGGTGGAAGCACGTCTGCAAATATTAATGAAACCATGAGAGCAAATGACCGTATTTGTTCGGGGTGCACATCCATGCAGCCTTTCCCGAGCTGGAAGAGGGAGAGAGACCCGGGCCTATATCGCACCTCTCTCATTTGTATGGATGCGCTCCGCGGGCCTCTGTTTATTTTGGGTTCGCAGCAAGCGACGGCGAAGCTGGAGCAACTGTCTGTCACAGTCGCTGGTTGTGTTTGAGCGAGCTTTTCCAAAAAGCAGACGCGGTAAAGGAGAACATGGGCGGGCAGGACCATATTCATGCTTCAGGATATCTGGCCTGTCTGACTGTGAATAGAGTGCATGTGTGTGTGTGTGTCTGTGTGTGTGTGTGTGTCTGTCTGTCTGTGTGTGGTCCTCACACTATGAGCACTGCAGAATGTGCTGAAATATTAGCTGCAGAGCAGTTCACACTGATTCTGGGCCGTACTAGAAAGGCTCAGTGTGTGTTTAAGCCTTTATTAATCACTGTTTGTTATCTGCTTTTTTTTGGAGGGGTGGGGGGGGTTTGTGAAAACACGTTCAGCACAGACGTGTGATGTGTTCCACTAGAACATTGGTTAATGCCTAAGGACATGCACGCACACACACACACACACACACACACACACACAAAGACACACACACCCACACCCCATTGTCTGACACAGTCCCCCCCCCCCCCTGCCCACTAACACGAGTAGACAGGGCCATCAAAGTTTCATACTAATGGCCAATAGTCTGCGTGTGTAAAAGCACGCTCTTTGCGTCCAGTCTCAGAACGGCTTGTCTCCAACACGGGCATTGTCCGCTCACATTTCGGGCCGGACAGTTTCGGACAAGAAGGAGACGCGCAAAGAAAGGGGAGGGAAGGAGAGGAGAAGGGGAAGTGCTGAGAGGGGTTCATCTTATAAGATAGAAGAAAGGAATAAGGGGGCGGGGGTGTGAGGATGAAATATGTCAGACTCGGGATGGAGCAGCCTGGCTCACATGTGAAAATGGGCACAGTGGATGTCCCTAGGGTTTTGGTGTGGCTGGTAAAGAGGTTTGGGGGGTTCGGGCTGGAAGAGGGGGTTGGGGTGAAGAACTGGTGCCCTCCATCTTGAGTTGTAATGGCGCACAGCACACAATAAAGAGCTGGTGCTGTGAATGTGTCTAGAAACAGGAAGTGTTTCAGCAAATAATTGCTCAGCCTCTTTTCCACCATTTCCAGGATCTTTTATTTACCTGGTTGAAAAACAAAGAAAATAATCCTGGTAAATCTTCGTGTTGCGTTTACACCGCACCTCAAATTCCTGGAAAATTTGTTTAAACCTGACGACATATGGGGAAGCGCTTCGATGGTGGGAGTGTTTGCCCTGCATTTAGAACCGTAGCCTGGTCGGCTACTCTTCTATAAACTCTAAAATTTAAAAAAAATCTAAATATTAGAAGGGATTTTCCCGGGTAGTTTAGACGAATGTGCGCTGAGGTTTCTCGAAATCCCGAGTTTAAAAAAAAAAAAAAGTTCAGGGTGGAACGGCCTCCGCTGTTGCAGTCGGCAGAGATCCACCGGGCCGAACTCCTACAGCTGTCTCATCTCCGGCTGTCTGGTTCTGTTTCTACCCCCCCCTTTTTTTTTTTTTTAAAACTGTGGCCCACTCTGGTCTAAACTCAATGATGCCATTGTTATTGTCCTTTCCAGAGGCCGTTCCAGCTCAGGGTCACATCCAGCGCTTTCTGAGCAACGGGCATGACAGTGAAATCTCGGGAAGAGTGAAAAAAAGAAAGAAAGAAAAAAAAAAAATAAAACATGCGGCGTTCCGGTTTGACGGAACAGCAAAGTCAGCCCTGCCGGGAGCTTTAGAAGGTCCTGTTCTTTTATAGGGTGTGAGGCTCAAACAGCCCCGTGCGCAAACGAGCCTCCGTAAACACACGCCAGTGCGTATGTGCGCACGTTTGCCCAGCGCTCGCTCCAGCTGTTTCCTGTTCGCTATCGCGCCTCTCTCAAGGTTGCCGAGCTCCGCTTCGCGTGCGCGTGTGTTAAAAGTCACAGCTGCTGAGTCATTTATTTTCTTTCAAAAAAAATCACACTTCAACAAGACCTCAAAGAGAGGAGGGGGCGGCCGAGCCCGAGGCGCGGAGGCAGGAGGGCTGGCGGTAACGGCGAGGTGCGCCCTTACCCCATGTCCCAGGAATCGCCGGTTTAGTCACGGTCTCCGCGCTGGAGGCTGACTAAGAACTTACACATGAGCGTCTTTGTTCCTGCCGTGCAGGGAGCCAACGGTGGAGTCAGAGCCTGACTGTAAGTGAAGTGACTCACCGATGAGTCCAGGAGATGAGAACTCCTTAGTCAGTCGCAGCTCCCATGACTAAATGTTCAGAAATGGCACGGTCTTGATGATTGTCGGTGATTTTTGTTTTATGTTTTTTTTTTGTTTTTTTTTTTTCTCGGGGCTTTATGAGACAACTGAGTCGAAAGCGATCCAGTTGAGGGTGTGTACTTTTTACTTGTGCACAGGCCTGCGAGTGCCTGTTTTGTGTTTTTTTTGCATTTCCTTGTTCGAAGAGGAAGTGCATTTCAACCCTCGGGGCCTCAGATCACTGATGGTGTAATGTGCTCTCTTTCACACACACATGCATGTGTGTGCGCGCACCCTCCCCCACACACACACACACATGCGCACACCCCCACACAAGAGCTGGATCATACAGGAAATGCCATGAGTGACAAAAGAGCTTAGTGTCTGTGCTCTAAAATGTGTTTTAAACTTGACAGCCTGTTCAAGTTGGTGAAATTAATTCAAACTGTGTGCCGTGGGTCACCAACCACGACACTTACCCCAACCCCCTCCCCTCCTCCTCCTCCTCCTCCACCCCTCCCTCTCCAGAGTGAGGAAAGCCCCAGACCGAAGCGCCAAAGGCTGTCCAGTAACTATGTCTTGGAGCAGCTAACCTCATCCGCTCTCCCGCCGTCCACCCCGTCGCCCCCCATCCGACCCTGGGAGTCGTCGCCCCCGGAGCCGGAGGCAGCCCCCTCCCTCGCACACTACGACCAGGAGCGGTGCCAAGCTCCGGTCCGGCTCAGACGCAGGTAGGATGCGTGCGCTTGTACCTTGATGTTACTTTTAACTCTGATTTAAAGCGATAATGATGGACGGTCCATCTATCGAGATTCTAAATAAATAATAAACATAAATAAAGTCAGAGAGACGGCAATAACTATGATTGTGATAGTCGAGCCTATACCAGGGGTGCTGCCATCTAGCTTGTGTGATGACTTAAGGAACCACGGGCCATGAGTTCAGGAAGTAAAACTGTTTGTTTTTAAACTTAACCTCCAGCACCAGTGTAAGGCGCCAGCAGCGGAGCCGCCTCTCCAGGCCCTCCCGCCACCTCCTGCCACCCCTCCCCCCAGGGCCCCGCCCCCTCCCGTCGTCCCCAGAACTCCAGGACGGAAACTACGGCCACGGCCTCAACGCGTCCGCGCAGCAGGCGTACCCAGCGCAGACCCCCAGTGCCTACAGCCAGCCCCCGGCCCCCGGCAGCGGGGGGTCAGGCTTGGAAGAGCCGCGAGCTTTCCACCCGCCCGCCTTGTCGTCGCAGATACTTCACCCCGCCGCTCGCCACCACCACCACCACCACCATCACCACCATCACCCCCAACAGCATCACGGGGCGCAGCAGCCGCCGCAGCAGCCGCAGCAGCAGCAGCAGCAGGGCTCCGTCGTCATGGACCTGCACGAACAGGTGAGGGCGGGCGGGAACGGTGGAGCGGATGCCGCCGCCGTGTCCGACTGCACGGTAACCATTCCTTTACTCCCCGACTCCAGCAGGCCAACATTCCCGTCTCCTACACGGTGACCCACGTCCCTCCCCAAGGTCTCACGACGCCTTTGTGCAGCGGACAACACCTCCCCCCTACCTGCTCCTCACAACAACAAGTCCCCACCTGCAACGTGGTCATCAACGCTGGACAACATTACCACCCGGTGAGCTGAGCATAGGCGTGTACAAGTCATGCCGGTTGTTGTTGTTGTTATTGTAGTTGTTTTTTGAGCTACAAAAGCCGATCAGGGCGCAGGTTATAGGGCTCTGCTGCCACCTAGCGGCGGATCTGGATATTACAGTCGCGGCTGCAGCGTCTAAGTCTTTGCTGTTCTCCTTCGTCCGCTTCGCAGGTGCCGCAGGCGTGTTCGGTGCAACATTTCCCGGTGCCGTATGGCTTCCCCTCGCTCCTGTCCAGCGACCAACAGTTCCTGCTTCCGCACCCACCCCACCTGTCTCACCACCCACCCCACCTCCCGGTGCCTGGACAGTTTCTGCATTTCCAAACACAACAGCCACAGCCAGTAAGTCATTTAGGTCATACAGTTTTTTTTGGGTGAAATTATTCTTTGACTAATTCGAGTCCCTCGATTACACCATTTTTCAAAGCACATTACTACTTTTAAAAGAGTGTTTAGATATTAAGTCTTATTAGATCGCTTTTGGGGCACAATTAATAAACTAGTTGCACAGAATTAGGCATGTGTCTCAGACTTCTTTATATTTATCAAAGTTTGCGACACACAGAGTCCGCCATGCTTACTCCTGTTTACCCGTCCTGGCTGATGACGTAGACCTGTCAAACCCTTTTTCATATACATCCAAAAAGCGTGCGATTGGGGTCAACCTTAACCCAACGGGATCCTCCCAGCGACAACCTGGGACCCGGGAGGCTGGGGATCGTTCAGAACGAGCGCCGTAGGTCTCTAACCCCCCTTCCACGCACTTCCATGGTGGACGGAAGGAAAAAAAAAAATCACCGAGAGAAAACGCGCCGCTGCCTCCCAGATCCAGCGGGGAGCAGCTGGAGCGAGCCACCCAGCGGCCAGGAGCGCGGCCACAGCGGCAGTAAACGCACCGCGGGCTTCGATAAATATAAACACAACTGTGAGTGACTCGTAGCGACGTTCATTAATTGCGACCCAAAAGCGATCTCACGAGGCCCAAAAGCGACCTCACGAGGCTCAAACGTGATCACAGTCGCTCAACGCCCTCACATCACCCACGCAAAGGAAGTAGGAGGAGGAAGCGGCTTGTTTGGTGGAGTTTTTTTATGAACTCTTATTCTCTCTTCTGGAATTACAGTTGCTCTTTGAGGTTTTATCCGCTCACCTGATTAAGGAGGAGTCACTTCAGTGACCTGTGTCGTGTTGGTTGTGTGACCTGTGTCGTGTTGGTTGTGTGACCTGTGTCGTGTTGGTTGTGTGACCTGTGTCGTGTTGGTTGTGTGACCTGTGTCGTGTTGGTTGTGTGACCTGTGTCGTGTTGGTTGTGTTGCGTCGCTGCATCACGGTGTGCCTCTCCTCTCAGCCTATACAGAGACTGGAGAGCGAGGTGGAGCTCCTGGGAGAGCAGCTCTCTGTGGGCGGGGGCTTCAACTACGCCCGCCACCACCACCACCACCACCACCACCCCCCCCACCCCCACCAGGGCCCCTCCCCCCTGCCGCCCTCCACGCCGCTGCATTTCCTGTCCCACCACGACCCCCCGTCGCAGGAGCTCTTCGCGATAGTGAGTTGCGGCCCACCGTTCGCCCGGGCGACCGCGTCTTCCGACGGCGCGACGTTCACTCTGCTGTTTTTTCCTGTCCTCCTGCAGTCTTTCCCCAACTTCATTCCTCGGCTGTTCATCAGCCAGCGCTACCGCTCCCAGCAGGCCGTTCCCACGTCGGCCTACCACCCCAACTTCATGCCTTACTTCCTGTAAGTTGGGTTCTAGTATTCCTGCGCGCTGTCGATCAAAGCTTCTGCTGACGCCCCCCCCCTCTCTCCCCATCTCCAGATCCATCGTCCCCGTCCCGCCGAACGTGGCGCCCACCATCAACGTGGAGTTGGAGGTGGAGAACGGAGAGGTGGAGAACTACGAGGTGGGAGGGGCGCGCCGCCGCCGTCACGGCAACCAGTGCTGTCCGTCGTCGGGGTTTCGCACACTCGTTCTAACCCCCCCTCCACCCCCCCACAGGCTCTGCTGAACCTCGCCGAACGCTTGGGGGAGGCCAAGCCCCGCGGCCTGACCAAGGCAGACATCGAGCAGATCCCCTCCTACAAGTTCAACTCCAACAACCACCACTCGGAGCAAACCATGTGAGCCTCTTCGGGAGTTCTGTATTTCCTTTTCTTCTCTTTCCCCGCCTGCGGTTGGAGCCGATGTGACGGAGGCGGGTTTGTCTTCCAGGTGCGTGGTCTGCATGTGCGACTTCGAGTCCCGCCAGCTCCTCAGAGTCTTGCCGTGCTCGCACGAGTTCCACGCCAAGTGTGTCGACAAGTGGCTCAAGGTGAGCCAAGAGACTCCCTCCCGAGGGGGGGGGGGAAACCCCCGGCGGGATGATCCAGGTTCCGCCTCTTTCTCGCTCTTAACGATTCCGTCTCCCCCCGTTCCTGTCTCCCCGCAGGCCAACCGAACCTGTCCAATCTGCCGGGCCGAAGTCCAGCGCGACTGAGCGCGTGTCCGGCCCCGCCCCCTCTTCGGACACACGCCGACCAATCAGGGACATCCTTGCTCACGCATTCTTCCAAATACCCCGGAACCAGCTGCCCCCCCCCCACTCCTACTCTGCTCTTCAATCCTGCTGAACACCGGACCGCGCTCCTCCCCCTGAAGCCTACTGACCCGCGCTCCCTTTCCCCCTCCACACTTCCTCGGACTTCAAGGAGGACCGCTGCCTTTCCCATCGCCTTCAAAGCGCGCACGCGGAGCGGTGCATTTCGTTCTCTTTTATAAGTCTTCGCCACCGTTTTTCGGCCTTCTGCGATCGGTCGGGCTTCGTCATCGACCGCAGGTGGAGTCGGCAGTCCAAAGATGACAGTGTGGTTGTCTGTTTTGTGGAAACGCAGGTGAACGGCGCCCGTTTGAACGCGCGTCGGCGACTTTTCTCGCAGCCTTGTTCGACTACAGCCTGGAAGGGGTGATGCAAAGATACTGTACACTGTTAGTGAGCTACCCTGGAACAATACAAATACACTTGATCTGAGTGTGTGTGTGTGTGTGTGTGTGTGTGTGTGTGTGTGTGTGTGTGTGTCTGTGTGCGTGCGTGCGTGTGTGTGTGATGCTTCTGTGTTATTTATACAGTCCGTTTCGTACACTTCATTCAGTTACATACACATATTTTTCCATTTCGTTTTTAGGGTTATTGGGTGTACACTTTCTATTAACCAGGTTGTTTTAAAATTAAACTCAACCCCCCCCCCAGGGTAGTTTAACAGGCTGTATCGCGAACCCTTGTCTCCATGTCCGCCATCTTTGCTGTTCCCATATCAAACCAGTAAAGCCCAGAGGAATATTTTTACTGGGCATCCTGTCTTAAAGACGCCAGGCGAGGTGTATTTATTGTTGTTTTCAGCCACTGTCCTCTATCACACAGCATCACGAGATGCCCCCCCCCCCGTGGCCGAGGAGGGAGACGCGTCCCTTTGTTTTTTATTTTTATTTTTTTTTCTAAGTAAGACATTCCGACATGTCAGTTGACCAGCTTCCCTGTCTGAGCGACGTTACAAGCAGCTCTCCAAGTCTCCAGGATTCCTGCATCTCCGTGGACGACACCTTCTCACCATCACCGAGGGACAAATTTGAAGACGTGTAAGATAGTTGAAGCTACTGCTACACCAGATGGTGGATTTGACACTTGCGCACTTTAATAGATGTAAGACTTTCACACTCTCTTTCGTTCTGACGAACCACTCGGTTTTTGGTTTGTTTTTTTTTCCCCACGCCGACGGGAGAGAAAAAAACAGGAAAAAACAAAAAAACAAAAACGTCCCTCGCATTATTTCTTCTCCGGAGCTTGTACATTCCCTCCCGTTGTCGTCTTTTCCCGCCACAGCCCCAGAGATGGCTGGTTCGGTCACGTCGTCGGGTCGGACCAAGGTCGTGTTTGTAAAGACTGCGGAGACGAGCAGGACCACTTCTGTCTGTCCCACTTTTTTCTTTCTTCCTTTCTTCTTTTTTTTTTCCCCCCAACCCACGGTGCATCTGCGTTCAGGAAGGAAGCGCTGTCGGTGTATAAACGTAACGTTGATGGTAACGAAGAGCCTTTCTGTCAGCTCACCTGTGACATTATGCATTCTTGTGTTTTAGGATTTATTGTTGGACAGTTTTTTTTTTTTTTTGTTAATGCTTGGTACACTAGCAATTACCTCAGTCCCACTATTTAATGTCTTTTGAGAAAAAAAGGCTCAACTTGTATGATTTAATGCTTTTCAAGTTTTTTTTTTCTTATTCTTAACTTTTTCATGCAAGTTTTTTTTTTCTTTGAAGCCAATATGAAACTGTCATGTGTCACAGTAGTTTCATTATGTATTATATCTATAACCAAAATCTTGGAAGGCCTGTTATGATAATGAAATTTTTAACAAACATTTGTACATTTTGTATGAGAGTTATTACTAGTAATACTTTATTAAGTAGTGCAATGATTTTTTTAATCCCTTACCCCCATCTTTTGGACTTGCTGGTCCAATAATAAATGTATAACATTCTCTTCTAAAGGTTGTTTTCGAGTCTAATGTATTTAAAACTAATATTCCTGATTGAGTTTTAATCATTTTAAGTCGTCTCTCCTGACAGAAAGAATGGGGCTATTCTTCGATTGTCCACATGGTGGCAGTGTTACTCTGGCGTCAATGAAGCAGCGTGAAGCTGGTGTTTGACTACTGGGAGGACTGGAACCAGTTGTAAAATGCCGAGGATGACCACATGACTCCTCTCCGGCCTTCTTTACAGCACTGACATCCATCAGAGTTTTAAAAAACAAGAAAAAACTAAATACATCTGACCTGTTTTTTTGGGGTTTTTTTTTAATTCTTGGATGAAAATCGATGTTTCTCTAAAGTCTGTAGCTGATGATCATCTCCACCTGAACATAATGCTTCACTCTCAGCTGCAGTCCGGGATCTCAAACGTCCAGCCTGATTCTATTTATATCACCCTTTCACTTTGACCATTACTTTGACACCATTTCACTTTGACCCAATCTGTCATACCTGAGAGGCGCTTAAGTCTGACCTGAAGATTGGCCCATAAAGCACTGGCAGCCAGAGCCTCTTCCAGCCCGTCTGACAGTCTGTGAATCTCACACACTCACCTCGCTTGTCACCCTGCGCACAGTTAAACAATCACAATTATATACTCATTAAATAAATTGGGTTGTAGTAATGACGGGTCTGATCTAAGGTCGTTGCTCCTTCTTCAGATTCCCCTCCAGGTTTACAGATATGCTGATTATATTGATGATAATGATCTGAACCAGCGACCCCTGCCCATCCCCCTGGTTTACTCCCCATCATCCCAAGGTTTTGGATAAAATAGTTCCCATCCTGCCCTTCAGACTCTGTTACCTTGTTAACCTTTATCATAAGGGTGCTTCGCTGTTGCCATCTAGTGGTTAGGGAGAGTATAGCATGACCTTTGTTCAACCCCTTTTTTCAGGATAATTTATTTAATTAAAAAAAAATACATGTGTGAACCGAAAAATAGGTTTATATCCAGGTTTGATATTGTAAATGCTCATTAAAAAAATATTTATTGAAAAGTGACATTGTAGGATATGACTGAGTTGGATAGAAATGCACATTTTGGTGTATCCATCCATCCGTCCATCCCTTAGTCTTCTGGACTGGAGCCTATCCCAGCTGCCTTTGGCCAAAGATGGGCCAGTCAGTCGCAGGACAGATATGAATCTCCAATTAGAATCTCCAATTCACCTATTCCCCAGTTGTGCATGTCGTTGGACTGTGGGAGGAAGCTGGAGTACCCAGAGAGAACCCACACAGACACAGGGAGAACATGCAGACTCCACCCAGAAAGACCCCACTGCTGCGAGGCGACAGTGGTAACCACCATCGCTGTTCTTCTCGTCAGGTCAGCGTGAATCTTCTCTGATGATCTAACCCCACAGATGACCTTAAGGTTTCTTCCTGTTAAAGGGCAGTTTTTACTTGCCCCTCTTGCTTGTTGGAGGTCTGGCCCTGGGATTCTAAACGTCACCTGGAGAAAGGTGTTATATGGATAAAGATGATTTGAAGTGAGTTGAAGTGTAACACTTACATTAGAGCAAAGCTGCACCCATGCACACCACCAAAGCAGAACACTTAAACACCACAGGTTCATATATTATCAAGCTAATTGTGATTTAATTCGACTGTCTTTTTTTAATGTACGTTTCCTAATGTCAAGGATTATTATGCTGCCTATTTGAGATCCGGTGTAAAACACACAAATCCGTCGTTCGTGCCACCAGTTCTGTCACGTGATTTGAAAAAAAACTCCGGACTCTCGCATTATTTATAAAAAATAAAGGTCCCTGTTAAAGTTTTAATATGCCTGACATCACCTTGTTCTTTAGGTGTGGTGCACCACTGCTGTACCACAACCTCAAATCCGCAGCTGTGCGTTTGTCTCAGTTATTTGGAAAACTCGTACAAATGCACATTTGAATTAAGATTTGATTAGGAATGTTTTCCATTTAATAATTTTCTCACAACCAAATATTAAAGTAATATATGCCAGATCCATAACAGCGAACCCTTTTTTGTGGACCACAGGAAGACTGTTTTTCAAAGTGCCTTTAGTCATCTCCATTTGGTTTAGCTGTTCTTCTTCTACCCTATAGAATAGAAATCTGTGCTTCTGAAGTATTGTACCTACAGAATATGTAATGGTTTATTCATGCGCAGCGTGCAGAAATATCTAAAAGCGTCCCAGTGCTTCTATCTTCTCCCCTTTGTGGCATAAAAAGCAGCTACAAGCCACATCCCCGTGAACTGATTTCGCATCCAAACAGATTAATGCGTTCAAAAATACAGAATGTGACAAATTCTCACATTGACTATAATCCTTATATCACAGATGAGAGGTGTAGAAAAAAAATTCTAAAAAGATTTTGGCGTCTCATCCGCACAGAAGCTGTGTTCTGTCTTTGATTCCCCCCCTTTGAGTGCATGCGCCACTCAAAAGTCACAAACTGCTGAGTTCTAAAGGACATTTTCTGTCGCTTGTTGGTTCTGACTGTTTTAGTCGTCTTTGACTTTGAGAAGAAAACTTGAAGACGGAAACTTTTGAAACTACTGCGCGCCTCGCTTCGCCTTCGTTGCTCCACTTTGGGTTCACGTCCGTGCCGCGAAGCAGTCCGAACCAGTTGAACTTCACTTGGCGTGACGCAAAAGCTTTGCCCACTCTGGCCCAGATGCAAAAGGGGCGCGCACGCCGCCGTCATCCTGACAGCAAGCGAGGACGCTCAAAAGAAAACAGTGTCCTCCTTGGACTTCACCTTCCGAACAGCTGAAGCGCGGATACGAGCTGCGCGCAGCCTCCGCGATTACGCACAAGCTTTTGCGCGCTTCACCGGAACGGAGCAAACTAGCTCTATTTGCTCCAGACACGCACGCAAAAAAAAAAAAAAGGCTAAAACTTCACTGAGGATTTCAGAGGTGGCCATTTGGACTGCTGGATTTAGCCTGCGCGCTGGTTTCAAAAGTCGCCGTGGATGTTTTGGAGCGCGGCCGCTTGCGCGCAACGGGGTCTGCCCCAGTTTCCTCGCGTCGGACTGTCAAACAAAGGACCAACATGTTGACTCGGCTAAATAAACGTCCAGTGCGACCACTCCTGTCACGGGGAAAGCCTCTTCGCAGAAGCTCTCCGTGAAGCAGCAGGGACGCGCAGACGGAGCGAGCGCGAAGACGAAGAAGGAGAAGAGACGAGTGGAATTCAATCCAAACAAACTACATCCCTCCTTTTGGAGATTATTACTGCAAACAACGACAACTTTGCAGGAGAGGAGATGACTGTCAGCAGCGTTCTCCTGCTCTGCTTCCTCTCTCTCACAAGTGAGTTCATTTTTCTATCTATCTATCTATCTATCTATCTATCTATCTATCTATCTATCTATCTATCTACCTACCTATCTATCCATCTATCTATCTATCTATCTATATATCTACCTATCTATATCTTATCAGATGTGTGCAGACCAACTATGACTAGAATAAATATAGATTAAGAACTATGTCTAGAATAAATGAAACATGTTCCAGATTTATGGATTTTGTCTGCTTTATTTCTTCGGGCAGCTCGGTCGTGTCTCAGTTTCAGCCAAATTGATTTTACTGATGATAAGTGCAACAGCTCTGACTTTAGTTTCCTACAGTTCTCTCTCTCTCTCTCTCCGCTCTTCATCCTCTCACGTTGTGGCCACTTCGAGTGCGGATAATGGAGGGAAATCTCAGAAGAGCCTCGTGGATGACGGCGGGAGTGTGTTTGACCCAGAGCACAATTCCCTCTGACAACATTTGCCTCAGAGACGGGGTTTTTAAGAGAGCGTGCTGCATTCCTGCCCTTAAAAATAAGTCAAGGCAGATGGGCTCCATTAATAATTTACACTGGCTTATTTTATACCTGCTGCCCAAGGAAGCACCATCGGGATGATTCCAGAACACACCCCCCTCCAACCTGATTAGAGGAGTGGTAACAGAAGATGGAGGGATGGATGATGGAGGGGTGGATGGATGGATGGATGATGGATGGATGAATGGGTAGATAGATGGATGAATGGGTGGGTTGTGGATGGATGGAGGGTTGGATGGATGGATGGAGGGGTGGATGATGAATGGATGGGTGGATAGAGGGGCGGATGATGGATGGGTGGATAGAGAGATGGATGGATGGAGGGGTGGATGGATGGATGGATGGGTGGATAGGTGGATGGATGGCTCACTGTCATGAAAGAACTTCTCTCAACCTCATGTTCCTCTGTTCTCATGCATTGACTAAAGTTACTATATTTTCCAAACCTGAACCAATCTTCATGTTTGATCTCGAAAACGAGGTGGAAAAATTCCCAAAACAAACACAAAAAAGGAAAACCTTGAAAGAATTTGACACAGATCTGCTCCCAGAGGCCAAACAGAGGGGCCCTCCATCAAGGCCACGATACGCTGGTATAAATTATTGACGTGATGTAATCCACCAAGAAGGAACATACTGTACACACTCTGTGTGTGCGTGAGTGTGTGTGTGTGTGTGTGTGTGTGTTTGTTTCACTGTATTGCGAGTGTCTGTTGTCCTCGAGGCCGGGTGAATTAACCCCTCCTGTACGCAATGACCTTCGGCTCTTTGTTTCCTGTATCTGTTGATGAGTGAAGGACCCTCCTCCGATCTGAACTCACTTCCGCTTGTTCATGTACTTCCATCAGGCCACTCAGGTTTTCCGTATTCTCAGCCCCCCCTCCTAAATTTCACACCAGCCAATTACCCTGCCCGTAACCGTGGCAGCAGCATACCTCATTATTTAATGCGGGAGGTTAAAAAAAGAGTAATTTCATCTATTTTATGTCCCAAGTCGATGCCCCCCCCCCTCCATCGCCTCGGTTACGCCGTACTTGCTGTCTCTGAAGGGTGTTTTCAGAAGTGTGCTTGTGTTCATCGAGACGTGAACTCTCCGAGCAGCGAAAGAACAACGTTCCTGCTGAAGCAGCTTTCTCTGTGTGTAATCACAGAAAAACAGACACGTCTTGGCGTGGCGCTGATGGGGGGGGTCCCAGATATCAAACCCTGGCTGTTTGCTGTTGTTAGCAATGATGGCTGCCGGTACGAGGGGAGTGGCTCCAACCCTCCCCTTCTTTTTTTTTTTTCCGGACTTATTACCATCGCCTTTATGTAACCGTTAATTTGGGCCTGATGGGAAACAATAGCTTCGGGGACGCTCGCGCACAGATGGATGCACGACTGGGCTTGCGTTCATTCTCTGCATTCCCTGCAGTAAGCACACACACACACAAACACACACACACACGCAGAAGGGAGCATGTGATGGTCTGTTGCCCTTTGGTCAATTTCATTCGTTTCCAGCCAACTTGTTTTTTTTCACTGCTTTTCCCCCCATAAGGAGCTGACGTTAGACTGGCAGCCGCTCCCATCGTGCAGGCGACTGTACGGCAAACAGTCACACTGCTGCTCTAACCCCCCCCCCCCCCCCCACCCCTCATCTTCCCACAGGCGGCGGGGCGGAGAACGCCGAGGAGCGCCTAGTCAACTACCTGCTGAGTCCGGAGCGTTACAACAAGCTGATCAGGCCAGCCGTCAACAAGAGCCAGCAGGTGGCCATCTCCATCCAGGTCTCTCTGTCCCAGCTCATCAGTGTCGTACGTATTCACCTGCGTTCCGCACACATCTGCAAACACCGTCTTCACTGCACCTTATATTTTATACCAATTCAGCTTTAATACATTTTTATACTGCACCTTTTTTAACAGGTTCATCTTTGTATTCAGTGTTGGTCTTCAGATTTTGTTGTGTTGCTATTATTGTGCAATTGATCAATGAAATCTATCTTTTCTATTTCTACTCTATTCTTTTCTATTCTATTATTTCTCATACACCCACCCACTTTCTTTATTGTGTCTCTTGTTTTCCTCCAAACACTGATGTATTTCTCCGCGAGCACAGTGGTATTTGAGGCTGACCTTTTGTGGAGCTGTAGAAAAACACCGCCAGCGGAGCGTTAATGTTACAATCATTACCTTGTATAAAAGGGAAATATCACAACCGGACTATTTCTGTTGTTTTATTCCACAGAATGAAAGAGAACAGATCATGACCACCAACCTGTGGCTGTTCCAGGTATGGTCTTTTCACCGGCGGGTGCAGTCACTCTTCGCCGCGTTTGGAGTTCATTATCTGTCATCTTGCTCAGGAGTGGAACGACTACAGGCTGAGATGGGACCCAGAAAAATACGATGGCATCAAAAAACTGCGGATACCATCCAAGCATCTCTGGCTGCCTGATATAGTGCTCTACAACAAGTAAATGCACTTTATAATTCAGTCCAAATGTTCTTTCAGCTCTTTGCAAGTCCACACAGTCCTGGGTGAAATCTGGGTCACAAACACTTTTAATGTTCTGAACCTCATCTCACCTTACTTTATGATGGATTATAACTTAACCCCCCCCGGCAACATACGTTATAGATGCTGGTGATCATGTGACTGGACAGGAAGTCTAAAATGATGTCTCAATTCAAAAAACTTCTTTTATGATACCAAAGGTAACTTTGAGAACCTTTAACAGTCCAGCCTTTATTACATTAAAACCTCTTTTGAACAGATTTATTGATGAGTCAAATTAAAGAATAGCTCCTATTAAGCAATAAAAATATATGTTGCTTATTTACTACCATCCATCCACCCCACTACTAACATTAGAACTATGATCTATGGGGTCTTTTTGGTCTATGGTAATCATCTCCCCTCATACTTTTACTTAAAGGAACTGGGTTGGATGGAGGTCATATGGGTTAAGCAGGTCATCCAAACCAGAACCAATCAAATTAAAAACAGATAACCCGACTAATCAAGAGCTGCAGCATAAATGAAAAATACAGATACAGAAGTTCCATTAAGCTACGTACTGCTGGCACCATTTGAGGAAATTCACTAATTTAGAAGAAGGTTCAAAGTTCGTGGAGCAAATCATGCTAATGATCTGATGGAACTAATGCAGCATTTGTCCACCAGTTTGAAGAAGAACCATTAAGAGTACTAGGGTTTATTTTAATAACATTATCTTTAACAGTCTGTGTGGACTTTTTTCTTCTGATTAATGCTGAGCATTTTCTGTATCCTCCTCTCCTCTCCCAGTGCCGACGGCGTGTACGAAGTTTCCGTCTACTGCAACGCTGTGGTCTCCAACACCGGTGACATCTTCTGGCTCCCCCCGGCAATCTACAAGTCGGCGTGCGCCATCGAGGTGCAGAACTTCCCCTTCGACCAGCAGAACTGCACTCTCAAGTTCCGCTCCTGGACCTACGACCACACCGAAGTGGACTTCATCCTCACCAGCGACTTCGCCAGCCGCGACGACTTCACACCGAGCGGGGAGTGGGACATCGTCTCGCTTCCGGCGCGCAAGAACGAGGACCCCAACGACATCACCTACCTCGACATCACCTACGACTTTGTGATCCAGAGGAAGCCGCTGTTTTACACCATTAACCTGATCATCCCATGCGTGCTGATCACGTCGCTGGCGATCCTGGTGTTCTACCTGCCGTCGGACTGTGGCGAGAAGATCATGCTGTGCATCTCAGTGCTCCTGGCTCTCACTGTGTTCCTGTTGCTGATATCGAAGATCGTACCCCCCACCTCTCTTGCGGTGCCACTCATAGGTCAGTACGGATGTTGTCTGACAGAATGATCTCAAACCTTTTTTCCCCTTCTGCTGTTTTTCCCCAGTTGGAGTCACAGGGAGGGTGGTGGAGCCTATCCCAACTTCATGAACCATATGTAGTAACTCCTGGCTGGGGGAAGAGGGGAGAAACATAATGAACAGAAAGACAAATTTGCAAAACAGAAGTTGGGTTATGTTTCGTGAAATAGGCAACTTAAATTTCCAACAAGTGGTAAAAGCACCCGAAAAACAAACAAGAAATTAAACTGAAGCTTAGCTTCAGGGTGAACCAAGAGCAATATAACAAACCAAAAAACTACCTTCTCAACCCGTCGATCTAGAATCCTAGGAGGAAAAGGAACAAAAGAGGAAACAAGAATAGAATCACTAAAGCTACCTAGTCTAACCAAAAGCAGGAGAAAAAGGACAAAGTAAATGACAGTTACACACCTACTGCTTCCAAACAAAACCAGGAATACTAAACAACTAAAGCATTCAGTATGAAACACAGACACGAGTGAAGGTTAATCAGAACTCTTAATGAGGACAGCCACACTAAGCAATGGCAGCCTTTTTTTTTTTTTTTTTTGCGGTCTGGGGAAGGCAGACTTTTGTATTGGCTCAGCTCGTTCGGCTCGATGGGGGTCAGCTGTGGAGGCCAATCGCTGGAAGGCGTGACCTGCCAGTCTGGTAGAGTTGATGCAGGCAGCAGCAGGAGCACTCACTCTGACGCAGGAGGCAAAAGTACCAACTGCGAGGCCCTAACGCTATACCATACCATATTTATTTAAATAGCACATTTAAATACAAACCAAAGTGCTTTACAATGGACAAAACACAGATCATTCAAACTCCAAACATACAACATACACTGTCACAAAATTATCAAAATACTCGCCATGCTGTAGTTGGAAAAGTGAGAGTATAAAATGAGCCTCGAGGCATGCCTTAAATACCTGCAGGGTGGGCTTGTTTTATGTTCAGAGCCTGGAAGCTGCCACAGCAAAGGCCCGGGTGTCTCTGAGCTACACTTTGGTTTTAGGGGCAGACAGAAGGGTCTAAGCGTCGTCGAGGGAACAGAGGGTTCCAGCAGGTTCGACAGGTAAACGGGCGCTAAACCACTTGAAAACAAAAAAGCAAGATTTTAAATCGATCCTTTATCACAGTGGAAGCCAGTGGAGGGAGGACAATGCAGGGCTAATAAGATTTTGGTCTTCCTGTGCGTGTGAGCAGGTGGGCTTCACCACGTGGGCGAAGGCAGGACAATCGCAGTACCCTACCGAGCACTGGTGGGATGGTACCTTGCTCAAGGGCACCTCAGTGGTGCTTTGAGAGTGTCCTGGCTCCTCTACTGCTACCGGCACACCTCGAATCTTTTTATCCGACATGGTGATTGAATTGAAAAAAGAGATCTCACATCTTTGTTTTTGATTGCGTAGTTTATTTTGACAGGGCTAAACACGCACGCGTGGCTCTGTCTCTGCGATTCACCCCGTCGCTGCTTCTGTCGCTGGGAACACCACAAAAGGTCGAGCGGGCGCCGCAGCGTGTTCCGCATCGTTTCAGCAAAGGTCACGAATTTTTCCATAATTCAGCTGACAAATAACACAGCCCGAGTTAACTCCTCGAGACAGAGCACCCCCACCACCACCACCACCGACGCGAGCCTCCTGTCCGCCGGCCTAATCGTCAGTGACAATTTCCTTTGTCTCTGTCTTCGTCTGTCCCTTTCCCGAAGGCAAGTACCTGATGTTCACCATGGTCCTGGTCACTTTCTCCATCGTGAGCACCGTCAGCGTCCTCAACGTGCACCACCGCTCCCCGTCCACGCACCACATGCCTGACTGGGTCCGGCGCATCTTCTTGATCCGTCTGCCCGCCTTCCTGCTCATGAGGCACCCGGGTTCTTCCGACGGCCGGAGCAAGCTCCCCCAGAAGCACTCCAAGCAGCTGGCCGTCGGGAAGGGGTGCGCTCCGAGCTTAACCGAGAAGAAGCGGTACTCCAATATCAGGCTGGGGGGCATCCCGACCGACACGGACTCCTTCTACACCGAGGACACGACTCACAGGTTTTGCTGGAAAGGTGGCGATTTACCGGACGGGAACGTCGGCTTCTCAGACCACCAAAGAACCCCGGGTGCCCACCCGGAGACGGAAATGGAGGAGGCCGTGGAGGGAGTGAAATACATTGCGGAACACATGAAAACGGAGGATGACGACGAAGGGGTGAGGAGGAAGAGCGCTTCAGATCGAATACAGCAAATTACAGTAGATGCCAATGCAGATTATTGAGATTGGATTTGAGAGAATGTGACTGGAAGAGTCGTTAATCCAGGCTGACCTTGCGCGTCCCACCAGTTTCCAAAAAAATGGCTGCAATTAGTTGGTCAGAGTTGGCTTGATTTGAGGCTTATTTCTTATTTGTAGTCTGCAAATTAGATTGCAAATGGAACACTTGTATTTTTGTGTCCTTATTTTATCAAGGATTATGCTTCCCTGCAGTATCCCATGTTTCTAAACAGCAATTCTAGCGCTCCCAATCTTTGCAGATTTCATCCAACACTTGTTGGAACACATGTTCGTTGGCTCACTTGCAAACAAAGCAACATTCACATGGAACCAGGCAGATTGAAGCCATCCAATTTATATTTTGTTGGGGAGGAAAAAAAGACAGTGAGGCTGGAAAAGAGCACGCGGATGTAGAAGCACAGAAATAATGCACAAAATATATAAATAAACCAGTCTCGTGTCTTTTTCCATCCCTGTGTGTAGTTAAAGTTTGCACTTGGGTTGCAGATCATAGAAGACTGGAAGTACGTCGCCATGGTGATAGACCGTCTCTTCCTGTGGATCTTCATCCTGGTGTGTGTTGTGGGAACTCTGGGGCTCTTCATGCAACCGATGTTCCAGAGCTATAACACACCCACAGCTGATGACACAGCGTGAGTCACTCACACACACACACGGTTTTATTGTTCATGGCGATTAATGAGGACACCTATCTCTATATCTAAACCTAGAGAAATTCAATCATGTAGAAGTTTTCTTTCTATTTCTGTGTATTTTTAATATGCATTTATTTGTTCTTCTTTCATAGATATGGAGATTTTTAGGATTTTTTTCATGGCCCAAAATGAAAATAAAGATAGATTAACTGATTGCTCTGCTGGATCGTCTGAGATGCGATGAACCTGACTGGTAAAGCCAGGTATTGTGGTCGAATGGTTTCCCATGGACCTTTTTATTTCTTGCTGCATGACTTTTCTTTTCACTTATTTTCTTTAATGGAGCGTCCAGCCCTGCCCTATTTTATGGTGTTTTCTAAGCCGACCTTTTGGCCAGGCCCGCGTTCCAACAACACACGTGATGGTTCCAGACTGTTTGCTCCGGCACTTTGTGATCCCTGTAAGGAAGAGGCGCGTCGCTGGTGAGGATTGCTGAACTTTTCAGCCTCATTCTGCATCAAACAGGCTGCTGGAACAGTCAGAGGTCTGCTCTCCTCCGCATTATCATCATCCCTGTTGTTCAGATCCACACAGAGAACCCTAATTTCTTCTTTTCCACAACATTTATCATAACAAATGAGCCCTGGTAATATCCACCCTTTCCTCTCATAAAACTATGACTGCATTATCTTCTTCCTCAGTGCGTGTTCTGCTCCTAAGCTTTGGTTATCAAGCACTTTTGTAATAGTTTTGTAACAGTCCCATGTTTTATTTTGAAGAATATAATCGCTTCATTTCTTGTTTTTCCTCTTTTCCTCTTCCCAATGTAGCAGCCCCAACATGTCAGCACATGCCATGGACTGTAATCTGTTACACTCTGAATAAAAGGATTTCATGTTTGGTCAGCTTTTACCTCGCCTTGCATTTTAAAATTGATATATTCCATTTATAATTAATATACGGGGGAACAGCTGGGGTTCTAGCAGCACAAAAGAGACAGACTTGCACAGCTGCTTTGACATATTCTGTACAATATGCTCAGAGTTACTCATAAAGACAATACTATTTTAGCTGTCTGGTCACGTGTGGCATCAAATGAGCTGGATTATATTTAGTGGGAAAATATAGTTGAATCACTCGAAGCTGACCTGGAGGACTGAATATGGGAATGACTTCAATCATAAGGGATCAAGGAAAAAAAATCTATCTATCTCTCAATCCATCTATCTATATATCCATCTATCATCTCTTCCAGTTGAATCCCGTCGTGGTAATATGGTTTTTCCAGATGAGTGGTTGCTATGGCGCACACGCTGAGCCTGTAGTTTGTCTGTTGAGGTACGGCCCCTTCCACGAGCCCTCACGGTTTCAACCTGAGCTGCGGGACCGCGCATAAACGATTGTCTCAGATCCTTGGGTTGTGGATAACCTCATGAGGTGGGAGGAGACCAGCCTTTTTTTTTCGAGGGGGGTGAGGTTAGCATGGAAAATTGAGATGTTGTTTCGTAGGATTTTGGAAGATGCTTTTCCCTGATAAATTTGCATGCTATCCAGAAGTGAGTGGAGAGAATCTTTGCTGTGTTCTCTCTGTTTTAGTCAGTTTGGGGCTGCAGTGGTTTGGACTAATTACCCTTTATGTGAGTGGATGATAAACAGGAAAAGTCAGTTAGAACAGTGAAAAATGTCAGAGCATGTATTCCATTCCTATTTTCATGCATGTAAGCGAATGTGATTCCTACAGTTTGTGTCTTCACGCCTGGATGTCGTTAACAACCTCTGTCCCATTTATTTTACAGTTTTGCTCAGTCCCTTTGGTACATTTCTCGACTCCCTGTCGATTCTCAGAACTACTTCACATCATCGTGTCGCTTGTGCTCGTCAAAGCAGCAGTTTCTCATTTCCTTAAGTTGCAAATGCGTTGGTACATCCACACAAGTGATGATGTATATTCTCTGATGTTTCCTACATCATCAATTGTTAATGTCATGTTGATCAAAAGAAGTTAGAATGGCTCTCTGTTGAAGAGTCTCATCCCCCATTTAGACCTTAGGTCATCTTGTAAGTCTTTACATGCAAAATGTTTGAACATGTTCTCATAATGTCACGCATATTTCTCTACATTTCCATTAGCCATTTTTCTAAATTTGGTTTCTTGCATTGCTCCCAAGTGAACTTTTCCTTTGACTTTCTCTAATGGAGGGAAATGTGTGAACAAGAGAGGGGTCAGACTGGAGATGACCTGGCATTGTACGTGATAGTTTAAGACAGTGTCAGATTCCATCATTCCAACAAATTACAGGACAAACCGGAAAAGCAGAAATACGCATGTCCAGTCTTGAGGACGATTCTAAAAATGTACCAAAGTGGCTGAGAAATACTGGAAGCTGGAGGAAAACCCAGTTTTTCCACCTTTTACATCAATCAGTTTCCGCGGGCTTCCCTGGAGGGGGGTGATACTTTCTGGAAGCTCACCTGAGATGCTTCTCTCATCAAGGGCAAGCCTATTTTTTTGATGTTACTGTGTCGCAACAACCTCCTTGTAATTTGTATTGTGCAACCCCCCACCTTTGACGTTGAAGCTTCGACCCACCCTCTATCGGGGGGTCTGCTGAAGCCAGTCGAGCCCCCTGGTCCCTGCCTCCAGACCAGATGCGCTTCCAATTGTCTTATGAGCATGATGGGACGCTTCATAACCTCCGAACAACTACGAGAGATCCCCGCATGCATGCTTATGATCCCCTAAATAAAGAGGCAGCCCTGCAGTCAACCAGAGGACTCCCGGTGCTTCCTGAAACCACTGACACTCTTTCCCAGCCCCCCTCCTTTCTTATCTTTCCTTTATTAACACCCCCCCCCCCCGTTCCCACTCCTCCATGTGTTTCCAGTCTTTTCTAAATTGCATGTGCAGAGATGAGAACTAAAAATAAGCTGGTGATAAACCCAATTATCTGTCCTTTTTCACGCTACACACCCAAATAGCTCAGCACGCGGGCGTCGCGCCACCGCAGCCTGCAGTGCGAATATGCGCACCCCCCCACACACACACACTCAACCTATGGATGCAATTTAACACGTTGAATGACCACGGCATTTGGAGTTTAGATTTCCTTTCCGCACGCGAGAGGCGGTCTCGCACATCGCCATTCAGGCCCGCAACCCACCTGAAGCGCCACGTGGCCCCCCTTCAAGTGTGGCCAGACGCTTGTGCGTGTGTCGGTGTGTGTTTTCCCACGGGTAAGCTGGCCGGAGATGTCGTCTAGCCGCGGGTAAGCAAGCGCGCTGTGAGCAAACGCCAAAGTTTCAGCTCCGACTTCCAAGCTGATTCTTGGCAGCTGACATTAAAAAGCTTGGCTTCTCGCTTCGTTTTAGATATCTGGACCATTTAAAAACATGCCCAGTGTTGACAGTACATTTGGCCTCTAATTACACCCCCCCCACACACACACAACCCCGACCTTCCCCTTCTGCCTCAACAACCATGAATAAAAGATGGCTGGTTCTGGAGACAGTAATGAGCGCGATGCTCTCAGACAGCGCCCGCGATGTACCAACAGAGTTTAAGCATCCTTGCCTGTGGCCCGAGTACACAGAAGTGTAAGACGCTCCTTCCCTCGCCATCACAAGCTGTAACATTCAAAACATTGCCAGACTACTGAGCTGTCACATCCGTTCCCCATTTAAGCCCATCAGTTTATGGACTCTGACTGGAAAACTCCTCGCGTCCAGACTCGTGGAGTTCAGCGATCTACGGGAGCGAGTGTCCGCATGTGAAAGCTGCCACTGGACGCAAATGTTGACTCTGAGCCAGGGCAATCTGGGTCTTTGGGAGGAGGAGAAAAAAAAAAAAAAGATCACGGGTCCGTAGTTTGATTTATTGCGCTTAGCTCATGCGAGTGTTAGGCCTTGTGTGAAAAAGCAGCCCGGGCGGCTTATGTAAGTTTCACATGTGCACAGAGGTGCATGGTAATGAGCGCTTGTGCTCTTCCACATGTGCTCATGTGAACATTCATCCAGATGAGATCGCCTCCGATACGAACTCGTGCCTTTGTGCGCTGGCACGAGCGGCTGTTTGGCAGAAAGTGCGAGGGTTTGCTGTTTTAACTGAGGCCGCATTTCTCTCTCGGCCTGCAAATAATCTCAGCCCGGGCGTCGTTTAAAAAAAAAGCTGTTGGTTTTTATTAATTAACTGTTTAAGCATTGCAATGTCAAGATTAAGTTGCCATTAACCCGACGGATAACCGCAGTAATGAGATGTTTTGGGCACCACGCGACTGAGCACAAGCACAAAGCAGATATTAATTAGGATATTATTCATTTGCATGTGTGGTGGGGAAATGTCTTCTAGAATTGTCTCTGGGATTTAATTCCAGGGATTCTGCGGGCCGCAGTTTCCCTGTCAATAAAGCACAACGCAAGCACTTCTCATTAACAAGTACAACTGTCCTCAACTCCAAGGCCGTTTAACCCCTTAAAAACATCGGCAGGACGCCAGTGTTGATAACACTAATCACAAATTATCAGTCTTATACATCCTTAATGGGGATTCATATTCTTTAACACTCAGCCAACCAAGGTACATTTTCACTGGTGTCCCTGTGATCTAATTGATAAATGTCGCCATAATTACAGGTCTCCATATGCTCTATATGGCATCCACTTGTGTTCCACAAACTGTGCCACACCATCTTGCCGTCCTCTTTTTTTTTATTTATTCTGTCCTTTTGTCACCTTTCCTCGCCGCGTAGAGGACGCCCTGCTTTTCCATTAAGGCCACCTCAGTGAGAAAACCACGACGGGCCGAACAACAGCAAGAAGAGAGGAGGCCATTCAGATCTCACAAGCAGGAGGGGGGGTGAAAATAAAAGCACTCCTCCTGAGGTCAGAAGATGTGTTGTAGATATGTGGACGTGAATAATTCATTGGAATCTGAAAGTTCTGGAAAATTGTGTGTGTGTGTGTGTGTGATGGCTTTTATTCCAGGTAGAAAGATGGCACTAGTGTTCATTGCATAAATGAGTTACTGCAGCTCTGCCACAGCTATGCAAAAGAATGATGAGTGGAAGTACAGGGGGGCACAAAATGGCAAAATAAAAAGGCGTATTGGTGGAGGGATGATGCTGCTAGTGGTAGTGGTGGTGGGGGGCATTAATGGCTTTTGGGCTGTGTGTGTTCAGCTTTTACTAAAACCATAAATTAAACATGGCCCCAGGGCACAGCGCTAGGACAGTCTGAGGTGCGTCACACTGAGCAGCCCTGGCAGAAACACCGACCCTCACCTAGTTCCTCCCTCTGAACCACTTCTCCTAATAAGGCTGGCGAAGACAAGCGTGTCTCGACGCCACCCAGTGAGCTCAGCGCCTGTCAAGATCCACGCACCAGCAACAGGAAAAACACATTATCCCCCCTCCGTGCTTCTTCGGGGTTTTTGGCATGTGGCCTTTTTCTACAGCGTCTGTCGGTTGGGCTCTGATTTTATAGTGGCGATTCTCTCTAAAATATCTCAATAAGAGACGGACACAGCTTGTGAGGATGGATGTTGCTACTCTTTAATACTCTTTTATTCTGGAAGACTTTTATTGATTGGTTCCTTCCATTTTTTTCCCTTGCCTTTCTCGTGAAATTCCAATTTCTCCAAGCCTGTCATACATCGATGACGTGTTTGCGCATTGTGTGTGGGTTATTGTCTACAAATGCAGATGCAATGTGCTTTTCTTCCTTTCCTTGTCTTATTTTTTCCTGACATGCAGCCTGTCCTGCTGCCTTTTCTCCTGATGGATGCCGGGATCATTTCACGCAACCCTGTGACCAAAGTTTTAGTTGGATAATGGATTAACTTTATTTTAAAAAAATATTGCAGTCGAGGTTATCGACTATATGACTATTCTGGAAATCACAAATAAAATGAACTCTTGCAGGAAATTGCACACACAGGCATGTTCTTCTACATCAGTATTGAAGGACTGTGAAGAGTTTCAGAGACATAATACATACCCCAGCCCCTTACCCTTAACCATCTTAACTAACCCCCTAAACCCAGTTCTAACCTCAACCTTCCAAAAAATGTCCTCACTTTGATAGTGTGGATAGAATGCAGATTTTGGTACTCAGTATGTATCACGTACAACAACACACAAACACACGCACACTCTCTCTCTCTCCTGTCTGACTCTTCTTTTTTTGTGCCGGGGTCGGCCACAGGGGTCATAAATGTGACCCTTTGTGAGCGGATAAGCGTTTTCTCCCTGCATTACTTGATTGGATGACGTCAAACCAAGTGTGGGAAATGAGCTGCTAAAATTAAACTTTTATCAGCGCGACCCGGATGCTGGTAGAGAAGGGACGAAAATGCACAGGCAGCACAGGACAACCAAATCATTTGGCGTGGAGTAATTAATCGGACTGGGGAGGGGTAGAATTAGATGCGTACGCATGTGTGGCTGACGATGTGCCACACGTCTCCAAAAGTGTTTAATTCATCTAAACCGTCATGCAGCTGTGTGTATGTGTGTGTCTCGCTCTGTGTGTGTGTGTGTGTGTGTGTGTGTGCGTGCGTGTGTGTGTGCTCGTGAGTATTGGCGAGAGAAGTGAAAAAGAACACCCCCTGCTGACATCCGCGGCGCTGGAAACAGTTGTTCCCCACAAACACCATAAATCATTTACATCATCAAAACTTTATACCTAAGCTGCGTCTGAGCTGCGGATTCGTGCGCAAGCGGCACAATTGGATGAAGTCACCCAGAGCCGACACACGCACAACGCAAAGAATGCACAAACGCTATTCTACCTCGCTCCGTTTCCAATTCCCCGCAACTCTTTCGTTCACTTTAGCTGTCCCGATATCGGGTTTGCATTTGGATTTTTTTTTTTTTTTTTTCAGAGCAAATGTTGGGGAGGGGTGTCGGTATGGATGCGCCAGAGGGGAGCTTTGCGCTCTTAGGGGAGGGACGAGCGAAGTCGTGTTCGGATCAGAAACAGCAAATTAAGACAGCAGCACTGAGCGGCACCGGCGAGAGACGCGCGTCATTTCTCCTTTTCCCCCTTTCACCAAATAAGCGCACAGGTAGGATCTTTACAGAAAAAGAAAAGTCTCCGGGAAAAGTAAAGAGGATCCCCAACCGGCTCACGGAGACATGCGGTCGGCGGTGAGGTGGATTTTTCTGATTCCTCTCGGGTTGATGGTGCAAGGTACGACGGCTCATCCCTGTGATACGCACTACGACAGATTTGCGATGTTTTACTTTGATCCGTGGCTTTTACGCGCGTCAGCGTGTGCGCTCGGATGTGCGACGAGAGCCCCGTTTCGCGCTTCCATGAGCAATTTACGCACAAAACTCCTCCGGTGTTTTGCCGCTATTGAACTTTTTCGGAACTGTAAGAATTAACTCTTTCGAGGCCGCCGTATGAAAGCGTCTCCCCGGGGTGGCGCCGCAGACCTCGTCCATGACTTTGTTTCTCGGCAACTAGGCCATCTGACTGAACTACAGAAGAGTGCGAGCGCAGATAAATGAATTTTGATGAATGCAAATGTTGTTTTTGAGGCGTGGGTCGTGAATTGAGGAAACCAGAACAGAGTAGAACTTGTTTACCGGCTCCGTGTTTCCCTGTTTGCGCCTGTTGAGAGAGTTTTTGGGGGGTGGAGGTTAACACAAGGCAGATCTCAGTCAGCCGAGAAATGTCCTTCTGCTGACATTTGATAAAAAGAAATCCTAACCCTCCCTGCAGTGTGAGCCTTTTGGATAAGACAGACGACATCAGTCCGCCGCACCACAACTAATACAAGTTGCTTCTGCTGCTTCTTAATAAAAAAATAAAAAAAACATTTTCGGATTTGTGGGGAAGTGTATTCAAGCAGGGGCATCTAATATGGATTGGGAATATCAAAAAGAAAGTAATCTCTGACCTCTCCCATGGCTGGATGACCTGGAGCCAATCACATGCACCGACTGTAATTATGCAGGGGCATTTCAAAGCAGCAACATAAACATTTGCTTCTGGGCATAAATGGCAGCTATCTGATTTATGCAAGGTGGCAGAGGCTCTTTTCTGGCTTATCAGGATTCACACACATACTTCAGCTGTGTGTGTGTGTGTGTGTGTGTGTGTGTGTGTGTGTGTGTGTGTGTGTGTGTACTGGATACCGAGGAAACGCTGCTGTTGCAGACCTTTCTGGTGGGGTGACCTCCAGGTTGATGCCTTGGCCCAGTCGGGAACTGGAGGCGATGGGATTAAATCTGAATTGTGGTTGTTATTGACTCACTCGATCCCCAGATGGTTATGCGGCATCAGCTGTGTTTAATGTTTCGCGGTCTTCCTCACCACCTCTGCTGATTTAATGCACATACTGTGTATACAGCCGACTACTTCAACACAAATCCACATGCTCGCTCTCCTGCTCATTGAAGTTTGAGGCGCCGCCACTTTTGTTTCAACGACAATATTTTGAATTCTTATAATCTGACAGTTAACTGTCAGTTCCACTCGACCAGGAACATTCGTGCTGAAGTACACAGAGCTCGTAGCATCACGACGTCAAAGTAAAGATGACTTTAACTCTATTACAGAGTTGACAGATGACTTTTATCCCCCTTCCCACCTATGTGTTTGGTTGTACACCACACACACACACAGACACACACACACACATACACACACACACACACACACATACACCAGTGTGTTCCGGGTGCTAGTCTAATATTTTACCTTAGCCTGCAGGTGTTTTCCTGCTGCGGCTGCTCTACATTTGAGCAAAGGCGCTGCACCCTTAATGTCTTTGACTGCACAACTGATGATATGGTCAGTGAACTGTGCTCATGTGCATGTGCATGCCTGTGTGTGTTCGTGTGTGTGTGTGTGTGTGTGTGTGTGTGTGTGGTAATGATGCTTATGTCACAATAACATTTATAGACCAGGATGCAGAGCAGAGGGAGTGCGTCTAAAAGATAAAGTGAGCCGCAGATAACGGGACTAGCACCTCGCACAGCGCTGCTCGGGCTCAAACCCACATATAAATAAAAGCGCCTCCCCAAGGTATGAAATTACAAATGGGAAAAATTTAAAATCAGCACATATGTCTTATTTGCACACAATCACCAGGAAATATTCGTTTTGGAGATCCGTGACCGTGGAATTGAGAGAGCCCTTTATACGAAAGACATTCAAATTCATCTAACCCACTTTTGGGGGAACTTGCCTTGAGGCGAAAGATGAGCACTTTTCATTTAATCTGCTCATTTTGAAGGTGAAAAAAAAAAATGACTGCAAAAGAATGTGTAAGGGCATATACAGACACACAAACACGTGCGCGGGGGGTCCTGCGGTGGACCGGCATTGCTGCTCAACGCTCCTGAATCGAGAAACGAGTGGGGAAAAAAAAATGACAGCTCGGAACGCAGATGGAATACGACAGGCCCCACTTCTCAGACCTCCACAGCGCTCTCTCAACACCAGACCCTTCAGCTTCTGTTCTCGTCATCTTCCCGCTCACTCTCTTGTTCACTCTCGCACAATGCCTCCATCTAGTCTCAGTCACATTTCAACTGTGTTATTGTTGTTTTTTTTTTTGTTTTTTTATTCTAGGCAGGGAAACAAACGCTGCTCACCGCTTAACCCCCCATTCAGATCATGTGCAGAAACCACTATACACACACACACACACCATAAAGATGTAAACGCTCTCTCTCTTCCAGCCCTCCCTCTCTCTCTCTCCTTTAAAAGCATTTGCATGCTGACAGTAGAGTGGAGGCTAATGGCTCCCTAACAGCCCATAAAATGATCTTCTTCCTCTCCATCTTTCATTGACTGCTGTCCCGCCCACCCCCCGATGCTCCCTTTACTCGCTCTCCGTTGTCACCCCGATCAACGGTCACCCCCGCATGCGAGCCAGCCCTAACCCTGAGCCCCCCCCCCTCTCTTCCAATGTCTTGGATACATCAGCGGTCTCATGGGAGCTGCTGTATTTAAGCCTGCTTGCTGTGGGTATGGGAGAATTTGCTCATCAAGTTGAATAATTTATACACATGGACATACAAATGTACATCCTGCAGGCTTTAAAGTATCTCTTCTTTTTGTTTTTAATAAAGTAACACACAGACACCCAAATGACGTTGAACTAATGTCAGTTTAATGATGTCTTTGGTCTTTTTTCCCATTTAAATGTTTCAGGTTGTGTCAGTCTCTGTCAGAAACACTTTTCCACATGGTCCATTGATTGATGGAGATGGAGAGAGAGATTATAGGGCAGGAGTACAGGAAAGAAAACATTAAATATACACATATATATATATATATATATATATATATATATATATATATATATATATATATATATATATATATATATATATATGTATATATATGTATATATATATATATATATATATATATATATATATATAAATATAAAACTATGTTAGTTTTTAAGACTGGTAGAGTGAAACTCTAGCACCAGTGGAGCGCTACAGCTGTGCATTTAATTGACAACACAAGTGGATTTAAGTGAAAACAATACAGCTGGTGAAATATGAAGCAGTGTTTTTTCTGGAAATGGATCAGAAAAAACACGTTGGAATTTTAACAAAGTTGCAAGCATCTTTCTGCAACTGCTCAGCTGAATGAATGAATCATATTTGTTAAAAATACACATGCTCTAGCACTCGTGATCTATGACACTCTGAGAAGTAAATAATTGATATCAAGTACATTCAATGATGTGAGTAAAGGGCACTTGGAAAAGGAGAGAAGGAGAGAGGGGGGGGGGAGTAAACTATGTTAAATTCAGATGAAAGTGTGTTAAACCTGTGGCTGTAATTGCTTCTGTTATAATTACTGACATAAAGCATCGTCTGATGTGTGTGTGCGTGCGTGCGTGTGTGTGTACATGTGCCATAAGACCCTCTTGTGATGAGAGCGTCTCCTGTGCTCCTCCAACATGTCACACAGCAGCCTCCTGTAATTCTACTAACAAGTGTGGAGGACCGTGCCGGTCCTTTTCAGTGCGTTTACCTTCTCAGTGTGGATGGTATAAATATGTTTCTTTGCTCTTTAAGCCAGGGTTCATTTAATCTCTTACTTGTCACCCTTTAAAATCGGGAAACATAAGTCCAGGGCATTCTTCAATTCAATAATTCCTGCAAGGTGTACTTAGCATAGCATTAGCACGTGATATGCAGCTAACAGACAGGAGGCTGTGAAGTCTGGATTCACATAATCTGCTGAGTGACACGTTAAGTAGGCTTTGCCTACTCTCCTCTCCTTCCCTCTCCTCTTCTCTCCTCTCCTTCCTTCTCCTCTCCTCTCTCTCCTCTTCTCTCTCTCCTCCTCTCCTCTCTCTCGTCCTCCTCTCCTCTCCTTCCTTCTCTCCTCAAGGAAATCCTGATTTAATAGGGTCAACAAAGTTTCCTCATGAGGGTTTTTATACATCCTCCAATTGCATCCATTTTAATTAAGACATTTTCTACCATCCATTTCAAACTGTTTTGCTTTGGGGAGAAATAGCAGTTGCTGAATCAAAATTCCACCTTTTAATCGCATCCCTGTCCATCGTCCAGCTGTTACACCCCCCAAAAAATGGGATTCTCAGAACCTGCAGTGAAGCGTGAGAATCGCAGGCTGTCTAATTATCCAGCCCCACCAGACGAAAGAGATGATCATCAACATAAAGCGAATGAGTGCATAGAGGTAGAAATGTATTTTCGATTTCTACATATATCGGTAATTTAGGATGATAGTTCAGCAGGGAAAATCTAAAAATCTGGTTTCTGCCAGCCAGTCTTCTCAGTCAGTCAGTCTTCATCAGTCACTAAAACAGTCCCTCAGCTTGCCTCCTGCTGCCCAGACTGATATAAGTATGTAAGTAGTCCATGAAACTTTGGGCTCTTGAATCTATTAGGACTCTTCTGTTGTGATTATCTTGCATTTTGCACTGTTGGCCCTCAGGCCTTCCAAGCTCCTTCCTTCATCATTAGCATGGGAGATATTTTGGTGGCTGCACTTAAGCAGCAGTCTAGCCAAGTCATCTAAGTTTTAACTCATAAAACTTTGGCTCCCACTCCAAGTGCTATAGCACCAGCGGTGGTCGGCTAATGGATGATTCCAGGCCTCTCCCGATGAGTTCCTACTCGTCAATCTAATGGGTTTCCTCGGCTCGATATTGGAGTCAGAGGCGGTATCACAGCCGCCAAAGAGAGTTGTTACCTTGTCAACTAAGGCAGACGTCGAGGAAGGTCTCGGGTCCCACGTGTGGGCGATGAGTCTGGAAACAGGTGCCAATTAAAAAAAAACAGGTCTCACGGTTTATCGAGCAAATCGAAATTGGAGCGCGAGCCACCGGGGTCAGGGGGTCAGGATCAGGGGCCACAGTGGGAGAGATTGTCACACGTTTGTTAACTCCACTTGGGTTTGTCTCACGCGTGTCAAGGTATGGGGGGGGGGGGGTGCTGTGGGAGCGACGACACAATGAAATGCCGTCAAAGAGAAGTAGATTCAAAGTCGGCTTCAGCTCTGATGATGCAAGCAGCAGCCCTATGATCTGGAGATTTCTCATCAAATAGCCCCCAAACTTTAATCCGCAAACTCCAAAATCTCGATAGATCAAATGGAGGGAAAAAAAAAGGAGAAAAACCTCGGCTGCTCGTTTTGAGCTCACCATCTGCTTTACATGCCTTTAAGGACCTGACTGTCAATACATATTTCATTCATTCACATTTTTTATATATAAAACGATTTTTCCTGGTTTGATTAACATTGCTCAAATGTTAGTATGGAATATTTCCAAGCAGAAAAATCAAATCTCCGTTGCGAAAGTTCAGTTTTCGGTGCATTTATGCTCCCTGATATTTGTCCTTAATTAAAGGCAGGATAGAAAACATTAATCCGGCAGTGACGTGGATCTAAAAATAAGCTTGCAAATAAAAGAGAATGAGCGGCGCTGCGGCCGTCTTCCTCTCTGAGGTGTCACTACAGGGAAGAAACCTTCCAAAATGTGTCACCTTTAAATCCAAAATTGTCAAGAAATGATCAGACACGCAAAGCTTTTTTTTTTTGTTTTTTTTTTTTCGGATGTGTAGTGCAGCGCATTCATTCTCTCCCTCTGCCTGTCCGTCTGTCTCAGGCTGCTACTCCTCCAAGGCTGAGGACCGGCTCTTCAGGAGACTGTTCAGAAAGTACAACCAGTTCATCAGACCGGTGGAGAATGTCTCCGATCCGGTTACTGTGGAATTTGAGGTCTCCATTTCCCAACTGGTCAAAGTTGTAAGCACCCCCCCCTCCTGCACACACACACACACACACACACACACACACACACACACACACACACACACACACACAGATTGTAATGTAAAAAGAGTGCTGATTCATTCATCTCAAACACGTCTGTCTGTGGTTTGTGCCCAAAATGTTTCCCTGTGTAAGGACAACCCGTGTGTGGTGGAGGTGGGAGGGAGGGGTTTATATGAAGTGAGACGTCTTCCTGCAAGCGCCTTAATCATATTTCCTACCTTTGATACAGAAAAGCCAAAAGATAAGCTGCGGAACGAGAGAAGTGAAAGCCCGAAAGTGAGCGTAGTCTTTATTTAGACCGCACGATTTCACGGATTCCAGAAATGTCACCCAGTGTTTGTTGCGTGCCGCTGTTTTTCCTTTGGAATTATTAAGTTTACTGCGGGTGGCGGGGGTGTGAGGGGGGAGGGGGGGGCAGGCTGCACATCCACTTGGTGAAAAGAGGTTTTCAGCTCAGAATGGAAATCTTCAGATTAAGAGAAAATTGCCTGCAGGAGCCTCTTTCGCACTGGACTGATATGTAGCTCTATCTGCTAGCTCGTCAAGGTGAGATTAATCTGAAGGTGAGTGGTGTGTGTGTGTGTGTGTGTGTGTATGTATGTAGGGTGGGGGGGCACAATGGCCTGTGTTGCCACGTGTGTGTCTTTGCACAAGTGTTTGCTTATCACAGGGGGGATTTGTGCGGCTCTCCGTGTGGTTTAGACAGACTTAAAATAATATTAACACTTCAAATCCAACTAAATATGAGATATGGGGAATATCTGCAACCCCTGAAATTGGTATCAGAATTAAACTCTTAAACTGCTTGGACAGCAACTCAAATCCAGATCCAGATCCAGAGTGTAAGGGAAAATTCATTTTTGTCTTGGTGGCCGTGTTTTTAAACGATTGCAAGGCTCAGCACACACTCCAGCACGGCTGACGCCCTCTCTGCCTTCTTCTCGTCTCTGCAGGATGAGGTGAACCAGATCATGGAAACCAATTTATGGCTCAGACACGTAAGCATTCACAGAGTCACACCCTTTTCCTGTGACACACGCGTACGCATGCTCCGCGGGTACACCCCAGGAGACTGACACCTAAAGGTCAGGGGGTCTTCCGAGGTGAGACTGAGGGGACTTCATGCAGCGTATGTCTATACAGACTAAGCAGACATCACAATGAGGTGGCAGACAGCAGGGATATCCCCAACGGACACCTTGGGCGTGATCGGCGAGTGATCGATGTCTAAGTTATGGTCAGTCACGTATTGCGGGTGAGGAATCAACAGACAGAGCCTGACCTCTGACCTATCGCATCCAGCTGTTCTCCCAGACATCGTATCTTGTCTTCTACAACCCCCCCCCCCCACCCGCTCCTTTACGCTACATTTATTCATGGATGAAGAGGCAATTGCGATCCATCTCCGTTTCCATCAGCATGTGCACTGTGACCTTTTGCAAAGCCCCATTTTAAACACGAGAAGCTGCGCCGAGCGATTACAGAGGGGAAAATCACCCAACAAACATGGTGACGAAGATGATGAGATGGTTACATCTGTAGCAACATCACCTGATGTTCTTCTAAAAACAAATACTAGTAGAATTCAAGAGAATATTAGAATTCATATTCATTCATTCTTGATTTGTCTTTAGTGATATGGTGACGTATGTGTGAGCGCGTGTGTGTGTGCTTCCTATATGCTGACCTACCAACATCTGCATTTTACCATTAAAGTGAGGACATTTTGTCTGGTCCTTATAACTTCAAAGGACTGTTTGAGTGTTAAGACATGGTTTTAAATTTGTGGTTAGAATTGGGTTTAGGTTGGGTTAGGGTTAGGGGGTTAGTTAGGATGGTTAAGGGTAAGAAGCTGAATAATATATTATGTCTATGAAAGCCCTCACAGTGATAGACATACAAGGATGTGTTTGTATGTGTGTGTGTGAGAGTGTGTGCATGCATGTTTGTGTGAGGGATACATCAACACTCATTTCAAGCCAGCAAGCCATCAGAGTCACCTTTGGTGCGACACTTTCTGTGTATTCAGATGAAAACTGACAATAAGTTTGCCAGCAGCAATGTGACCCAGTGCTTTTGTATTGTAAATACTACCCACTATCCCGCACTCTCCATCACAATTACATCTCCAGCCAATCACCACGCGCTCCCTGTCTGGTGTAGATAAATGGAAAGTCGGTGTAGCATGAAGTGGTTAATTAAACAGCTCCCAGGTCAAAACCGGGTATTAATCAGCTCGGATAATGAATGAATTCATCTTGAATGACATGCAAATAGCCAAGACTAATGGAATGTTACCCGCAGGTGTATTGACTAAGTAGCAAGAGCAACAATGCTCATCCCTTATTTATGTCGGTGTGATATTCCTTTGCACATCTCTCTGAACTGCCGCTTGCATCAAAAACGTGTTTGTGTTTGATTTCCTGTGGAGAAAAAAGGACTTTGAGGACACCTGGTTGCTCTCTTGAATGCCTGTTTTTGCTGCTAAGCATCAACTACAATGGCTTTTTTTCCCCTGGCTCTAATGTAAAAGATAAGAGGGATCATAAATATATATAAACATAAATATTCATTTCAAAAATATTCCCCATTGGAGGGAAACCCAAACACACAAACAATATGTTCCTCTTTTGGCAGATTTGGAATGACTACAAGTTGAGATGGATTCCAGCAGAGTTTGATGGGATTGAGTTCATCAGAGTTCCCTCAAACAAGATCTGGAGACCTGACATCGTCCTCTACAACAAGTGAGACTGGCTCCATTGATCTCTTATCTGTATGTATTTTAATTACAAAGGGACTCGGATCCAAAAGATTGTTTGGTCTGCAAAAGGTTAAATAGGGGATAATGAAAAGTATAATTATAGAAAAAAGCAATTTAGTTTAGTAGTTTTTTGTCTCCTGTAGTCTCAAACTTCAGCTTGAGTTTGAATTAGGATACGATTTTTCCTTTCTGCTTCCAGCAGTAACTGATTATATTAATCAAGGGCAATTTTCTACTCCATATCAGAGTTGGAACGCTCTTTCTTCCACTGTAAATGAATAATTTCACCTTTGTAATCTTGTCCTGTCCTCTGTTGATCACATTGCTTTTCTCCTCTTGTCTTCACCTTCCTCTAACCTTTCTCCCTCCCTGATTCTTCTGCACAGTGCTGTCGGGGATTTCCTTGTGGAAGATAAGACCAAAGCGCTGCTGAAGTTCGATGGCACCATCACCTGGGTTCCTCCGGCCATCTTCAAGTCCTCCTGCCCCATGGACATCACCTACTTCCCATTTGATTATCAGAACTGCTCCATGAAGTTTGGCTCCTGGACGTATGACAAAGCCAAAATAGACCTGGTCCTTATTGGGTCAAAGGTCAGTGTCTCGATGCAGCTGAGACAGTTAGTCGACTACCAGACTGGCTGTTATCTACATGCCTTACAAATGCACACACACACACACACACACACACACACACACACACACACACACACACACACACACACACACACACACAGATCAGTTCTTGGTACAAGCTTGAGCATCAAAAAGGCCTGAGGGAATTTATCAAGAAGTAATAGCAAAACCGTATATAATTAAAGGTGATATATGCCTGTTTTCTGCAAGTTAATGTAGTCCATTGATGTCTAAATGAAATGTTAGTAACATGCCTTGGGTGAAAATAATGAAGAATTTAGCACAGTTGGACTCTAAATGCAGCAGTTTCACCAAACCTGCAGCCCCATGGCCCTTTGTGGAAGAGTTTGGACATCCCTGCCCTAAATCCTAATGAGGAACTCCGCCCACAGATACTCTTTGCTCCGCCCACAGACGGCATATGCTCTGCTCGTCTCTTCTCCTGGGGGCAGGGGACCTGAGCGCCTCGGTGGATCCTTGCACAGATAGCTGTGGTTGCATGGGAGGGGATACCCAGCTGTGAAACAAAAAAACACATCTAATTTTAACAAAGTAAACGTATCAAAAGTGACTCAAATGGAGTTGGGAATTCTTCTGACCTGATAATATATCTATAATGAAATATCAATAAATGAAATATCTATAATTGTTTTTTAAAGAGTTTTTTTTTTTTATTTGATTGGTCCTGACACGGAGCACTGCTGGGACCAACGATAACCAAACCGCAGTGATATTTAAAATAAACCGTGCAGGAAAACCCTCAATGGAAGAATAAATTCCACTCCTTATGGTCTCTTTACTCTCACTCTTGTTAGTTTTATTCTCCTCAGTAGACCCTTTTATGGTTACATCACTGTGTTAGCCAGAGGCAAATGTGCGAGTCTGTATATCCACCATATACATATTCCATAACCAACAGAGACATTTATATTGAGAAAACACATACAGCGTTGTGTTATGCTGAGCATGAAAAAATTAACATGACATAAAATGTTTATCTTATATTTTTACTTATTATAAATTATTATTAACATCTATTACTTGACTGAAAAAATGTACGTGGAACTATTTCTTTCTCAATTTGTTGTCTCTCAAATATATTTAACTATATTTGCACTTTCATGTTCAAATAAATGCTATCAATCTATCAACCAATTAACCAATCAATTTTGCAAATAATTATTGATTAATTCAATTTTGATATATTGCCCTAGCAAACTGTATTCACAGTTGAATGGTGCCAGAACGTAACTTTAACATTTTATCAAAATGTATTTTAAATAGACTGACTGGTGATGAATATTTATTGGTCTCTCAGGTGAACCTAAAAGACTTTTGGGAAAGTGGAGAATGGGAGATCATTGACGCTCCCGGCTACAAGCATGACATCAAGTACAATTGCTGCGAGGAGATCTACACAGACATCACCTATTCCTTCTACATCCGGCGGCTCCCGCTCTTCTACACCATCAACCTCATCATCCCCTGCCTCCTCATCTCTTTCCTCACAGTGCTGGTTTTCTACCTCCCGTCTGACTGTGGAGAGAAGGTCACGCTCTGCATCTCGGTCCTGCTCTCCCTCACTGTCTTCCTGCTCGTTATCACAGAGACCATCCCCTCCACGTCGCTGGTCATCCCGCTCATTGGCGAATACCTTCTCTTCACCATGATCTTCGTCACACTCAGCATCGTCATCACCGTGTTTGTGCTGAACGTGCACTACCGCACACCGATGACCCACACCATGCCGGGCTGGGTGCGCTCCGTCTTTCTCAAAGTGCTCCCGAGGATTATGCTGATGCGGAGGCCAATTGATGACGACGGCGAGGCCCGGGGGTTGGACAGCAGTGGGGAGGCAGGAGGAGCTGGAGGGGGAGGAGGAGGCGGGAAAGGAGGGAAGAGAAGGAAGAATAGTCTGATGCAGGTAAAGACTCTCTCCCACTACAGCGCAACTTGCTCTTGTACGGATGTTATCCGGCTCATAAACCCCCCCCCATGGCCATGGAATTTCCTGAAGGCAGTAGATCCTCATGCACAGTAATGACTCCTGCCCCCGTTCAGATTTACGGTTGGCCGGCGTGTCTGCGTAGATGCGCATCAGGCTACGATCAAGGTGTCTGTGTAGAATCCGGGCCCACTTCCTGTCCAAGGAGCTTATATTTATAGAGCGATTGTAGTTGGAGTTCTGCCTGGACTCTGATGCAGACGGTGATTTAAAATCAAGCCTGTCAGCCGATCCAAACTTCACCGAGCCGCGTCCACGGGAGTTTGCAGCGCCCGGAGATTCAGAGACTTTGTAGAATGCTGTTTGGTTCCAAGATCACAAGTGCGCAAGTTTCCATGTGCATCTAAACTTGACCACGCTGAATAATTTATTCAAGGGGACTTTCTGTCTAGAAAGCAGTTCGGACGATGAGCAGAGTCAACCCCGCTCCCCAAATGCATTTGCAGTGCTGCTTTGTTGCTCTTGGATCGCGCCGGTTGATCTTTTATATCACACCACTACAATTGCTCTGCGGATTTTTTAAAGAAATCCCCATTTCGGGTTTCGCATCAGTTACATTATATTAGGTCTTCTCGGATGAATCGGCATGGTGGCAGTCTCTGCGTTGTTCCAATAATACTTTGCCAAGCATCACCAAGGTTCTTAACGTTTGCTACCACACCCAGCAGACTGTTTGACAACCAATGCATGGGCAAATCGCATCGGCTCTCGTAAACCAACCGCAAATGCCTCCATTCAGAGTTCTCTAGGCCGAATTTGAGAGAGCTAAGGCATCGAAAGACATTTTAAGTAATGACATTAACTCAGGAACTCAGTTTTCTTGCACACTAACTGACTCTAGAGTTCAACACTTGTACAATGACAACAACTTAGTGTTTTCTTGGGCTTTATTTTGAAGGACACACTCCACCATGGTAAAATTAATTGATTTGGTAATAACTGGGTTGAACCATGTAATCCTCAGAAGGCTATAATGATTTCGCGCACAGTCACAAGTCGTCCAGCTTTGTGTTGAAGGTCATCTGTTGATCTCTGGCAGGTAGGAGGAGGCCCCCTCAACTGCCTGGAGTTTGGGGACAGCAAGATATCGTCCATGGAGGATGGTGCTGGAAAGAAATGCCCCTGCCCCTGCCGACACGAGAAGGAGACCCCGGGGACTCCAGATCTCGGGAAGGTGTCGCGCCAGCTGAGTGCTCAAAGTGTCAACACCGTGGTGGCCTTTTCTGTGGTGTCACCTGAGATCAGGCAGGCCATCGAGAGCATCAAGTACATCGCCGAGAACATGCGGAGTCGCAACAAAGCCAGAGAGGTCAGTATTCCCAATATTCAGAAAATCCAATTTATCGATGTTTGCGTCAGTTAATGATCCATAACAGCGATTTTCAGGTGGGAGTCTTTTTCTGGCATCAATTACTGCGCTATAACACAGCGGAAGACCCAGAAATATAGGGTATAGTTTGAGTGCTTCAGCTCATCTGTAGAGAGTCTGAGGTCCAGTTTAGCAAAGCACTTCCAAAAGACAAAAATTCAAAAGAAAAAGTATTTTTCTTTTTATTGCAGTTATTCTCTTCCGACCTTTGATTGCTACCAACACCTAATGTCACCAACAGTAACTAACAAACCACCACATGGTGAATCTACTGTTGCATCTGTTGTCTTTCTTTTTATTATACAACACTTGGAACAGAAAAAAAAGAATCTAAACGCTGAATGATTGATGCATAATGTAACCTATTTGCCAAAAACATAAAGGCAGTGATTTCCTGGGAGACGTCTGTTGGGATTGATTGCGGCAGACCTGCTCTGTGAGTTCAAGTTTGAAAGAGATAGTTTGAGATGGGAGCTCTCCCTCCTTCCTCTCACGATCCGAAATACACTGAGCGGAATCTCAAAGGGGAAGAAACAGCTTTTGAAATGCAAAACCCGGGGCTCAATCAGCTTTGTCAGAGCGCTGTCGCTCCATCGGACGCAGCCGTCGGAATGCGATTATCATAGTAAGTTTTGTATCTATTTGCTGTTGGCTGACTAGAAACATTTGGCTCCTTTTCTCACTTTCTTTGTTTCGTCCTTGTAGCGTAACCCTCCCCAACGACCTCCCACCTGCCTCTGAGAAGCTGACACAAGCAGTTTCTGTCACGGCGTCTTGTGTCTCTGCTCACGCATCTGTCCCTTCGCTCACCCACAGGTGGAGGATGACTGGAAGTATGTCGCCATGGTGATCGATAGAATCTTCCTTTGGGTGTTCGTCACCGTGTGCGTCCTGGGAACGATGGGCCTGTTCCTCCAGCCTCTTTGCGGCTTCGTCTCTTAACCGCAGGATCCACTCAATGAACTCTCTGTCAGAAGCCCTGGGAGCGCTGTCTGGTGTGCTGTGTCGCTGTTTTCGGGCTGGCTGGTAACATATCCTAAAGTCAAAATGCCTTAATGTCAATGCCGCCCAACTCTACTCTCTGAAATTTGAGTAATTCCTAAAGTTGCCAGTGGTGGAAAAATAGCATATTAATGTAATGACTAGTAACAAAAACCATTTGCATCGGACTATGTTTAAAATGTAACATTTGAAGGTTGTCTAATGAGAAATAAACAATCAACAAACAACAGTAATGTGTGGCTCTGAACAAGAGCTTGCTACAAAATGGTTCATAGACAGAAAATGATGCTCAATTACTTACAACGCAATCTTCGACATTAATCACTTTATTTTAACAGGAGTGAAAAGTGGAAGTTGATTTGTGCAGCTCTGGCAGTGCTCCTGTTTATCCTCAAACAAATTGAGAAGAATGACACATTCGCCTGATATAAAATAACCTGTTTTGAAGATCTGAAGTGCACATTCCTGGGCTCACCATTAAGATGGATAGGGATTGGGAACTGATGAATCGATTCTAACTTTCTGAATTTGACTTTCAGAACTGAGAAATATCTCCAATATCAATATTAAATGTCTTAAAAACTAACACAAGCATTTATTTCAACATCTCCTTTCATAAGGATATTACAAAATACTGTAACAGGTAATGGGTGTTAAAGTCTTCATTTTGGGTGGGATTATGTTCAACAACAAAAGTATTCATAGACACAATTACCTCATCAGGTACATTAATCACTTTAGTTATGCAGGTAGAAAAAGTGGAAGTTGATTTTGATTATCTGCAGTGGCCTTCTTGGGTGTAGCATTAGGTTGGATAGAGGGATATATAGTGGAGTCTATAGAAGGAGCCCCTCATAAATGCAGTAAGTAAGTTTTGCACTCATGAGCTCTGGCTTTTGAAAAACTGCCGCAAAGATTAAAGGTGAGAATAAGAAATATTGTTTCTGGTTTGGTATTATTGAATTGTGGTTTCCAGTTATTCATGTGAGCAATGAATTCATATCTCGTGGAGTAATAATTCAATGAAAGGGCGATAAATTCTTGTTGGTGACATTAAATTTCATATGCGGCTTTTTTTTTAAAGGGTTATATCAATTCAATAAATGGACACAATCAATTTCTTTTGAATTGAAATAGAATAGATGTATAAAAAGCCAGTAGGATTCAAAGTCATGCTGTTACTGTACTTTCCACCACTGCTACTTTAAAAAAAAGCATTTCCTGCAAAAAAGAAAAAAAAAGCATTTAGCCTAGGTGCATATCACAACTCATTCGTTTAAGGTAGAAATTCTGAGCAGAAGACAGAAGGAAAAATTAGAGGTGATGACAGAATGTTTGGAAACCGGGATGTTTTTTTTTTTGCGTGCGTTAGACTCTAAACTCCGCCGTCCTGGAGCGACCTCTGCGGTGACCTTTTCCCCCCACTGAGCTGTCTAATGACTGACCCCCTCCCTGGACGGCTTCACCAAGCTGCTCTCTGTCAGTTACAATTACACTTTAGATTTCTGCCACACTTGGCAGCACATTTAATAAATAAGGGCAGGCTGTTCTACTTTTGTAATTAGGACCCACATAGGACCCAAATGTTCTCTCTGATTAATGTTCCACGTTATAATTGGTTGGCCTGGTAAATATTGGATTAAATGCTAGTTGGTTGCTCCTGAAATAGCATCGCATTTACAGGGTTTTTATCATCCCACTCCATGGCTATTAATGATTTTATTTCCCCTCATTTTTTTTTTTGATTGCAGGGACAATAATACAACCAAGCATGCAATGCAAGAAATATGCATGACAGATAATTTGGATTGTGCTTTGACCACAGTCGCTGTCGGATTACCGCGCCTCCATTCTGTCTCCGTGCGCTTTGATTTCCGCCATATTTTTTTTCCACCACGCGATGCATCAGAAACGCACAATTAACGCTGAAGGGGAGCAGCCATTGTGGGTCCGAATCAGCCTCCTTTTGTTCTTCTTTGAATTAAACGCAAATAGACATAATAATTCTCTAGTCATTTCTTGTGTGAATCATCGCACCTCAACATTTTACATGCAGAGAGATACAGAGAGATTTATGTGCTCATTTATGGCATGTCAATATCTATAATTATGTTTCAGCATATAATTAGTCTGAACCTTTAGCTGTTATTCAGAAATAGCTTAATTAGTAATGTTTTATACATAAACACACAAACAGACATGTGTGTGTGTATATACGTATATATATGCATATATATATACGTATACACACATGTACATATGTGTATATATATATATATATATAGTGTATATATATATATATATAGAGAGAGAGAGAGAGTCACGCAAGTTGAGGTTTTTGATCATTTAAAAGATATATTTTTAAGTAGTGCATATTGTTTAATCTTTAATTGTTTGGCCTTCTGGCTGTTTTTATTCACATACATGGAGTATTTTACCATGTTCTGTGGTTAAAATATAATGACCAGCACTAATGATCGACTGAACTGCTGGGCTCAGCTTGTCTTTTGGTTGATGCGGTTAAATTTAAAAGCCCTGAATGAGGTCCAAAGGAGGATGAGGTAGCACAGTTTATGACCCACGTCACAAAATCTGCATGATCTTTGCTGTGTGCATCACTGAAGCCACACTGATGGGACTACAGATGGGGTATACAGGCTCTGTTGCATTACTGGCTGTTGATTAGAGGTCAAAAATGAATGTTTCAACATTCCAGTTAATCCACATTTCACACCTGAATCCAAAAAGACTGCAGATGTATACAGAAGGTTGGGCGTTTCGGAGATAAAGGCCAGGTTTGGTTTGGAAATCTTGAGAGTAGGGACAGAGAACATGGGTAGAAGCATGCAAAGACAGAGTCCTGGAGGAAGACCAAAGAGGACATTTATGGTTGTAGGGAAGGACGTAAAGCTGATTAGTGGAAGAAAAAAGGGTGCAAAGGAGAAGGGTAGATGGATAGAGCTGATTCCACCCCTGAAAGGAAGAGCCGAAAGCATGAGAATAATAATCAGGAGTGGAGACAGGACTGTCTCTAAACCCTGGGCTGGATGTCAGTCTGCCACTCGGTGATGCTTATTATAGATCCTTCATTGTCAGTGGAGACACAGAAGCAGTGGCATTAAAGGCAATAATGCACAATCACTTACTCCAGTTCAGTTATTGACTTTTCTCATGTTGAATTTTAAGAACACACGCATGTATACACATACACACACTTTGAGGAAATCAGAGAGCCATTTGCGAGATACATAATCCATAGACAGTTATGGTGCCACCAGAGCATGAAGCACATGAGTGTGCCTAGTGGCTGCAGGAATGGGATTGGGCAGCAGAGAAGTGGAGACATGAGTATATAACTCTACTATTAATTCACCATTAATTCACCTTCTAAGTGGGGTAAAACCTAATGGAACTGGACTCATGGTGGGCTTATACTTTATTAAGGGTGTTGGTGCAGAATCATTAGAAATATCTGAATCCAAATAAGCCAATGAGGTCGTCTGTAATGTGGACAGAGAGTACGCACACAATCGCACTACCGACCCGTCTGGTCGCGTGTTGTTGAGAAAACAACTCTCAAAATTCAGGAATTCAATGAGCCGTGTTCATTTTGAGTTCATTTGATATGCAGTAGTTAAATGTGATTTAAATGAAATTCAAAGGGCGTTTTAATTCAGGGACATTGTGCTTACAGCCAGATGAGACACGGGGACATCATAAATATTAATGGAAGAGCATAACCCAGAACTACCAAGTGCTATCTGCTATAAAGGGCTCTCAGTAACTGAGGTCAAATGGAATTGGGATGTCAGGCAGAAATGGAATTACATTGTATGTGGTGATTCATGTTCTATTTTCTTTGAGATTTGCAAAAAGGAGCAGAGCTAAATCCTAATGGAAGCATTATCGTGTGTAAGTCCTTCTATGAAATTGCCTTTCTCTGTTGAAATATTGAATAATTTGTCACGACATTATAAAAGGCCAAGTTATGGAAATAAATGAAGCAAAGCAACCTTGCACTTGCTTCTGTGTGACTGGTGTAGTATTTTATGTGTAATTGCTGATTTAAAAAAAAAAAAAAACTCTTCCAAGGATTTATGAAGAATTTGATCCGAGGAATTGCTTATCGGGTGAAAAAAGGAAGCAGGTGTGATGAAATGAATGAGGGGGTGATGACAATGCAAAAAATTGTGTTCAATGTCCCAATTTCGCATCGCAATGAAACAACTGTGTAGATGAGTGACTCCACATTGTGTTATTGGAAGCACTGTTGCTGTGCTCATTCTAACATAATGGGCATCACGGAATGTAAACCAGCTGAGTGTCAGCGTTAAATGAATGTTTCAGCTGGATGGTGGAGCAAACGCACATCAGCACTTTTAAACTCCGGAGAAGAGAAACGCTCACCGCGGACCACAGTATTTCCACGCTGGCCTTTTATGAGTTAAAAACAACCCCTTTCTTTTCTATTTATGTGAAACCATTTCTGAACTCCCCTCTATTGGCTTGTGTGGTGCTGGAGGAGGAAAGCGGCGAAGATTGCAAGGCAGCGCGCGTCAGCAGCGAGGTGTCGCTTTGATGGTCGGTGGAGGCAGGAAATCACAAGATTTAATGTTCGCTGTAGACATGAGCAACTCTCCACAGGCTCGCATACTTCAGACCGAACAGTGGGAGGGGGACGTGGGCCCAAACCAACACCCCGATCCTGATGTAATACCCTCTATTGCAATTGTGCTCTAAAAATATAAATCATGAAATGGAAAATATATGTTTAAAGATCAGCATCTCCACATGAGCGCACGGATAATGTAAGACAGCATTCTTTTAAACGGCCTGGGAGAAAAAGAAACTGCTTATTTGCTTTTTCAAATACTTTTTTCAAAGTTAAAATATATGTATAATAGAATAAAATCATCTGTTGAGTCTGGGAAACATCATTCCATTCATTTTAGCACACATCTGGAGAAGATGACACAACTGTTGCTCCAGAAAGGATAAGAGGTAACCCTGGGGTTAAGGGTAAGGCTTAGTTAAGGACACACAATTGGTACCTTCTGCTGCTTCTCACTGCTGGAAACAATTGGATGACACATCTGTCCTGTCTAGGGTCTTTAATGACCCACCGAAGCCTTTCACTAAAAAGCCCAGAACAGCACTGGATGTCAACAAATGTCATATTATCACAGACTTTGACATTATACCACATGTCTGGCCTTAAGATGGCCTTAGTCTGTTATTTTAATGGGAGATAAATTGACATTCTATGACTTTTCATTGTAGGAGACGGAGTGAGAGCCAATCAAATGCAATCTAGCATGCCACATCTTTTACGTGTTTTGGTTGTGTGTGTCCATGTGCGTGTCTTCTTGGACTTGCTACATACTGATCACCAATATCCACATGCTACTATCAAACTGAAGACATTTTTGATAAGTGAGAACATTTTGGCTGGTCCTCACAACTTCAAAGGACATGGTTTTAGGGTTGAGGTTAGATTTGGGTTTAGGTTAGGTTCGGGGTCAGGGGGTTCATTGTAGTGGTTAGTGTATGGTAATGGGCTACATTATGTCTATGAAAGTCCTCATAAAGATAGCATTACAAGTGTGTGTGTATGTGTGGGTGTGTGTTTGCATGTGTGTACGGAGTGTTGTGTGGAGAGAGTAAAATAAAGGAGAGAGAACAGTCTGACTGATTTGCGCTCGAAATCATCGGTCCAGAACATTTTTATGACAACCTCTAACGTAGAAGCGTATGTACATGTGTTCGCGTAGGTGTGTGTATGCGCATGGTTGCGTGTATCAGGGGACACATCAAGCACAGGTTCAGACAGTTGCACTGACTCAAGTAAGTCTCGATTTAGAATTAGGTTTGTGACGGCCCGAGTCAAAAAGAGGCTGAAGTGGAGAGAAAATAGCTGACGCAAAGACACCTATTATGTTGAATTACATTTTGTAATCCAGTTCAGGAAACATTGTTGAGTTTGGCTGAGTGTGTGTTTGTGCATTTCTAAGTATACTCGAGAATCTACTTGATGCGCCGACAAAAGGAGAACACAGACAGCTGGGATTTCACACGTTCTCCAGCAGATTCGGGTTTCCTCACTGGCTCACGCGTACGATGGTGTGGTTGTTGCTTTGGCTGGTTTGGAAAATGTACACTGGATTTTTTCCAGCCCTCCTCTGGATGTGTATTTGCATCTGTAAGCACTGTCATGGAAAGCATCCAGGACTGTCTCACACGGAGTGGATTAGACCAGAGTTTATCCGACTGTTTCCGCCCATCTACCCGTCCATCTGCAGTGGTTTTCAGCTCCTCGTCAGGATCTGGTGGAGGCCTGATCACAGGTGCTTGGAAGATCTCCAAAAAGGAGGTATCCCTTAAGCATTCCGAACAGATGCCCGAACACCTCAACTTGAAGAGCTCCAACATCCAAGCTCTCTAAAAGCTGCAATCTATACACACACACACACACACACACACGCACACACACACACACACACAATCTGTCATCGTGTGCTTTGAACTGAATGTAACCTCAAGGCTGTTGTGTGCACACTGCATCTACATGGGAGTAGCTCTCCACGCCCCAAATCAATCAGCATCAATCAGTCAAAAACAAAAAAATAAATAAAAGTGATCTCAGAATTACATGAGAAAAGTGTGTTAATGTAACTGTGTTAATGATGCATCTCAAAAACAAATATGACTGATGCTTGCTTACAGCCAAGTGTGTCCCATCATTTGATTCTTCCTACTGAAAGGGACTTTTTCTAAAAAAATCTACAAAAAAAAAAAATGTAATATTTACTTCTTTTAAGTATGAAATAAATATTTAGCTGACTATATATTACACTCACCGGCCACTTTATTAGGTACACCATGCTAGTAACGGGTTGGACCCCCTTTTGCCTTCAGAACTGCCTCAATTCTTCGTGGCATAGATTCAACAAGGTGCTGGAAGCATTTCTCAGAGAGTTTGGTCCATATTGACATGATGGCATCACACAGTTGCCGCAGATTTGTCTCAGATTTGTTTCTGCACATCCATGATGCGAATCTCCCGTTCCACCACATCCCAAAGATGCTCTATTGGATTGAGATCTAGTGACTGTGGAGGCCATTTAAGTACAGTGAACTCATTGTCTTGTTCAAGAAACCAGTCTGAGTTGATTCCAGCTTTATGACATGGCGCATTGTCCTGCTGAAAGTAGCCATCAGAAGTTGGGTACATTGTGGTCATAAAGGGATGGACATGGTCAGCAACAATACTCAGGTAGGCTGTGGCGTTGCAACAATGCTCAATTGGTACCAAGGGGCCCAAAGAGCGCCAAGAAAATATTCCCCACACCATTACACCACCACCACCAGCCTGAACCGTTGATACAAGGCAGGATGGATCCATGCTTTCATGTTGTTGATGCCAAATTATGACCCTACCATCCGAATGTCGCAGCAGAAATCGAGACTCATCAGACCAGGCAACGTTTTTCCAATCTTCTATTGTCCAATTTCGATGAGCTTGTGCAAATTGTAGCCTCAGTTTCCTGTTCTTAGCTGAAAGGAGTGGCACCCGGTGTGGTCTTCTGCTGCTGTAGCCCATCTGCCTCAAAGTTCGACGTACTGTGCATTCAGAGATGCTCTTCTGCCTACCTCGGTTGTAACGGGTGGTTATTTGAGTCACTGTTACCTTTCTATCAGCTCGAACCAGTCTGGCCATTCTCCTCTGACCTCTGGCATCAACAAGGCATTTCCGCCCACAGAACTGCCGCTCACTGGATATTGTTTCTTTTTCGGACCATTCTCTGTAAACCCTAGAGATGGTTGTGCGTGGAAATCCCAGTAGATCAGCAGTTTCTGAAATACTCAGACCAGCCCTTCTGGCACCAACAACCATGCCACGTTCAAAGTCACTCAAATCACCTTTCTTCCCCATACTGATGCTCGGTTTGAACTGCAGGAGATTGTCTTGACCATGTCTACATGCCTAAATGCACTGAGTTGCCGCCATGTGATTGGCTGATTAGAAATTCAGTGTTAACGAGCAGTTGGACAGGTGTACCTAATAAAGTGGCCGGTGAGTGTATATACTATTATATACACATTATCTATCTATCTATCTATCTAACTACACATGAACACCTTTGACATGTTGTATGGCTGTTTTGATAGAACGTTACACCTGTGCTTAACGATGCTGAAAATTTATACTCCTGTAAATCCATACCATTAGCCCCGGAGGGACAGTCGCAGTCAGCGTTCACTCCCCCGTTGCACCATCAGCTGGTCTATTAATGAGCCAACATGCCCCCTTCTGTCCTGTACCCTCCTGTGGGCCCCCCGGCCCATGCTGGGCAGCAGGCCCGTGAGGATCTTTCCCTGCTTTTCCATATCGTCGCTAATCGACCGGCTCTGGGAAACGGAGGAGCGAAACGACGGAGCGAAAGCTTGCCCCGCCGCTGCAGCTGCTCCTCGCTGCCACGGCAACTGGGGCAGAAAATTGGACCTATCGCTTTGTCACGACGAACACCCGATCCAGGTTTCCTGCTCAGGCCTCTCCTCAATTATTCCATGGGCCCGATGTATAATCCAACTGGGCTTTATCTCTTGAGAGAGTTTGCCCGATATCTACTTAGATGCCCATAAAATATAGTTCAGAACTTTCAAGCCCCACCTTACATCACATAACGTCAGTCAGAGTTCAAATAAATAAATCAAGTGATACTTAAAGTTTATGGTGCTCATATCTGACTCTGAAGTGGTTCAGGGTATCTGAGTGAGCAACGATTGTTGAATTTGTTTTTAATTGTACAGTTGCTGCTATGTCGACATGGTTCCGTAAGACACGTTATATCAGCGAAATATCAGCCCCCGGACAAATCAACCTGGAAGTATTTACGCTGACGACCACAGACGGCGTCCTGATGTCCGCTTGGTGCCTTGTTCTGAGTGTTGCCGCGCAATCGAAATTATCGGCAATGCTTCTCCTGTTCGTCATTAGCGCCCCGAACAATGGCGCGACATTAGCGGGAGCCGTGGCCTAGAATGTAACTATGGCGACCGCGGTGTTTGCTAGCGGATGTTGCCCTTTAATGGAGCTTTGGTAAGCTGTGAACGTTGGCCAGTCAAAGTGGCTGCCATTGCCTTGATAAATTCGATTGTTGGTTCAAGATTATGGAAGGAGGCAATCTCTGGCTCCCTCATCACCCCCCCCCACCCCCAACCCCCCCAACCATTGCCCCCGCTCAAGGCTGATTTAATGCGCGTACATGGGCATAAAATGAGCACCAGCCGAGAGATCTTCAGCCTTCCGGAACCTTATGGAACAGGTCATTGTCAGTGTTTCAACCAAGAGCAGGCCCCACAGATACCCCCCCCCATCTCATCACACCTGCCCGATACCTGAAAGCCATCAGCGTGCGTTCAGCACTCTACATGGACGCAGTAAATGGATAAATCGATCTCAGGGCCGTCACAGTGAGGCTGCAGATGACCTTTTTATTTTCCTCGCTGTGCTCGTGGTCTCAGCCTGAGCTCTAACCTCTCTTATTCTCTGGGGTTCCCTGACACCCGTCTGACAGCCACACTGGATTACCACTGGCAGCAGAGGTTTTACAGCAGCCCACCCCCCCCCACACACACACACACACACACGCACTACAGATAAATCAGTGTGCGCCACATGCAAAGGCAAAGATCTGTAAAGATTTGCAACCCAGCTGTGTTTTTTTTTTTTTTTTATTAAATGAAATCTGGAATATAGAAGGAGGAGAGGAGGGTAATGATGTGATGCATCTCCAGCCTGACGAACGACAGCGGCTGAGCTTCCAGGTATCAGCTCTCGCAGGGACTCGCCGTCTGAATCACGTCGACTTAAATCCGGTTACGGGGAAATTTACTCACTTCTGTAATTCCCTACATTCGCTCTCTGATGTGCCCGTGGCTCCAGACTCTCCAGCATCAAATACCAAGCCCGGAGTTAAGGTTGGATGACGCAGCCTGAGGTTAGACAGAAAGAAATTAAGAGAGAGAGAGAGAGAGAGAGAGAGAGAGAAAAGGAAAGGAAGGAAGAAAGATGACAGAAACTAAAGGCAGCATTTCCACATACAGTTACAGCAAACGCTGCGGACTTCTCCTATGATGACCCCATTGTGAACTTTTAATTAGCGTGAACTGGAAATGGAATGAGACTAATTACTGAAGCACTTAAAGACTTTCCAGAATCTCGGTTTTTCCCTGCAACATGGCTGAAGGACTTGTGATGGGCATCTGTGCGCTCTGACTCAGATGGTACAGTTCGTTTGGGTGTTAGATAAGAGAGAGCCTCCTGTGTGCGTGTGTGTGTGTGTGTGTGTGTGTGTGTGTGTGTGTGTGTGTGTGTGTGTGTGTGTGTGTGGGCAAGCGGGTTCTGATCAATGATCAGTTAGTCAAGGCGACTACTATTGAACAATCAAACATTTTGTCTTCAGTGTTTCCTGCACGGCTGCAGAATGAGTCACCTTGCACTTCTTCCTGCTGAGAGAGGGAGAGGGAGAGAGAGAGAGAGAGAGAGAGAGAGAGAGAGAGGGAGAGAGAGAGAGATGGGGGGCAGGTTTGTTCAATTGGCTAAATAAATGGCACATAGCAAATAAATTGGAGCTCTGGCTGCTGGACCTCAGCACCTCTATAAATCACTCCGCCTCTGACACTTCCTGTTCCTACCAGCAGCCGTTCCAGTGAGGACATAAGCCTCCGCACACGTGTCCCCTTTTGTCTAAACCACTTTATTTTTTTTAATAGAAGCGGACCATTTCGTGACAATACGAGGGGTGGAGGGGGGGGGGGGGCTCCAATAGATCACTTCGTCCGCCAGAAATTAATGGCGGGTTGCGTCAGTCGAGCGGCAGTAAGGGTTCAGCCTCACCAATTTTACGCCAGCGGGGGGAAGGCCATCATTTGGTGTAATGGCGAAAGGAAAATGATATCAGACACATCCACCCTGACCAGGAGTCAGGATGGGTCCGGGACGGGCTGGAAGCAGGACGTGATGCAGCCCGGGTTAATGTTCCAGTCATCACAGCTCTGTCAGCTTTCCAACAAGTATATATAATTAATATTCTGCAAGTGTGTGTGTGTGTGTGTGTGTGTGTGAGAGAGAGAGAGAGAGAAAGAGAGCGTGTGTGCGTGTGGTCCCCCACAGTCTCCATGGCATCATGGTGGCGTGACATGGCACACGGGAGTAGCCGGGTGACCGAAGCGTCAGATCTTCCTCTGATGATGATTTACAATCATGTGCACGCTCTTTTGCGCGTATAAACCAGCGTGACGAGCCTCCGAGAGGAAGCTCACAGGTCACTCCTTCCTGGAAGATGATCTCCAGCCGTTTTTCATGACGCGCGCACGCTTCACGACATGCGTGGGCGCGGTGTGTGTGTATGGGGGGGCCGGGGGGCACCGGCGTGCGCTCTCTTGTGCAGTTAAAGGACGCGTGTACGCGGATCTGAACTCATTGAGCGGATCCGGGATTTCCTGAGAGCTCCTGTGATGCAGGCGCTGGTGAAGGTCAGACACCAAGGTAAACAAGCCCAGTCCATCCCAGAGCAGATCCCGAATAAGGGTAAACCATTTCATCCAGGCTTGTGCAGGATGCACCTTAATAGAAGGTCGGTAATGTAAAAAAACACCTTTATAATTTCCCATATCTGACTGATCCTTCATGTGATTGAACACCTTCAGACTGATGCAAATTTCCCCGCTGTAAAATTCATGGTGATCTTAAAATAGAACAGCACACGTGCTTAAATCTAGTCTTTTCCCCATATTAATTAAAACAGCGTTTCATTTTATGGACTACAAAGCCCCAGGGAGCAAACTCCTCTTCTTGTAAAGGTGTTTTATAAAACGGTCAGAACATAATGTCAATTTCACACACTTGGTTTAATTAGTCAGGGGTCTAATGCGAGTTTATAAGGGGGGGGGGCGTTTTTGGATTCTTATGAGAATAATTCAACAGACCCTTTTTCAAAAGGGTTCATTTGATCTTTATTTGGTGGCTGTTTTCATTTGTCCAGCCTCGTCAGGGGCCAACCCCGCACCCTCCTGCTCCGTCCCGCCCTCACTTCGGCTGCGCTCCGTCGATTCCACGGCGCAGGCACGCACGCACGCATGCTCGTACAAACACATACACACACACACACACACACACACGCACGCACGCACGCAAGCCATCCCAAAGAAGAGGCGTGAGTGAAAACGCACCAGGCGCTGGTGTGTCCCGCCGCGTTACGCAAAGCCGCGAACGAGAAGCTCCACCGTCCGTGCGTCGGCGCCCCTCCGGAGGTCCCACTTGGTCGCTGGAGCGATGCGTCCTGCAGGACTCGCTCCTATCTGCGTGTGTGCGTGCTGCGCGTGTGACAATTAACAATGGTTTGATCTGAGCAGAGTCGGCGTCGTTGACGGGAAGAATGAAGTTTGCGGTCGCCCTGTTGTGCGTCTCCTTGGCTGCGGTGAAAGGTAAGACCCCCCCATCACCCCCCCCACCCCCCTTCCCTCCTCCACAACACGTACGCGAACTGTTGAAGATGTGTCGGACGTAAACAAGGAACAGGTGGAACAGCTGAACTCTGGAACAGGGACACGGCGAACGTTGCCGTCAACGTCGCCCCCCCCCCACCACCACCACCACTACCACCGTTACACGCTGTAACGGGGTTTGCGCCACGCACGGTCCCGGTAATATATGATTACTGACGGCGAGGGCAGAGTTTGAAAGGTGGTTCTGATTTTCCGTGTGTGTTCGTAGTAATGGAGGAAGCGGACAAAGGGACTGGGTCAGGTGAGAAGAGCGCGGTCATGATTTATTAATGCGCGCACAGCGCCCCCATGGGGCTGTAGCCTCCAGCAGCTCCACGAGAAGGACCCAAGGAAAATAAGATAATTAAAATAAATGAAGGGGGGGGGTCATAATGTACGTTCATCAACCGTAGTCGACTGATGAACCAAATTCCTTCCTAAGTCCCGTACTTGTGATAAGTGGTTTGGGTGAAGACACCCCCCAGGGCCCCGGCGTGCACGCGTGGACGTGTGCGCACCTGTATCGTTGCCTCCAGAGACGCGGCTGGCTGCCCCAGACGCGCACGCCGACGCACAGCACGGCCTCGACGGCGGTATGACCGATAAGGCTGGGTGGGGGGGTAGTATGGTAGCGTCGAGGGTGTCTCAGAAGTACCCGTCAAGTCGCATTAAGCGTAAAAAGAGCAAAGCTGCGGCTGTAATAGTTGAGTCTTCTGAGCTGGAGGCTTCTCATTAGACGCGAGGGGCAGCTGTTGAGAGAAGGAGAGGCAACCACGCTAACCAAGTTCAGCGGTCCTTCAGAAGGGTTACGCACCGAGGCTTGAGCTCCTCTCCGTTTCCTCCTCTCTTAACAGATGGCAGCAGCGCCAACGTGAACGTACCACTGCGTTGCCCACGGGGTGTTTGAGATCAAGAGAGAGATGGGGGGGGGGGGGGGGGCAGGGAGTGTTGTCTGAACGACGCCGAGTCAGCTGCGCGTCGGCAAAGTCTCTCTCACAAGCGTGCACTCAATCACACAGACGCGTAATGTAAAAAATGTCCGGATGCGCACGTGTTACACAGATGTATCCACCCTTCAAACATAGTTTTCACGTTGGAAATCCACCCCATCCCCCTCCAGATAGACTTAATCAATATCCCTGCTCCCATCTGCTCAATCAGAAACACACACATACGCACACACACACTCCAATCAATTAGCCTCTGTCCAAGGGAGGAAGCTGCTCTTGCGCAGCATTCCTTCCCTGCAGTGTTTGATGGCCTCTTGCCTTTCAGCTGATGAGCATCTCAGTCGCTTCCCGTTAGCAGGATTCAGCTTTTAAGCCTTTAACAAACTGAATGTTTAACTGGAGCGCTGATGCAACGGGAGGTAAGCGGTTAGAATCCGCGCTTACTGCATATTTTAACTTTTGGGGTGGAGGGGCTCGAGGGAGGGGGGGGCGGTAAATGAGTAGAAAAGTCCTCTTTCCCCATGTTTGTCCGCTATAAACACGTCCATGTCACCAAACCTCCCTTAGGATCCAATGGGAATACAACAGGAGGAGTTTTACTTTGAAAAACACAACGAAGGAAGGAGAGCACCCGGGGTGGTGAGGATGTCTTAGAGGATAGAAACTGAAGTAAGAGGACAAATTAAGTATGCTTTATAATCCACCCTAAAGGTGTGAGCGACCTCGAGATTAATCAAGATATCAACTCACCTTCATGCTTTTTAGACTTTCTCCTCGGTGTCTGACTCTCTTATACCTTCCCAAATGAATTTTGGCATCCCTCAAACACAATTGTTATTTTTTTTTTCCATCTCGCTTCAAGTGACAATCTGGACCCACAGATCTACGCGAGCTGCGGCAGCAGAATAAATGTAACATGCCGAGCTTGGACCAGCCTGTGCTCGTGGGGTATGGGAATTGACTCTCTCGCTCCCCTCGCTATCTGTTTTACTGTCTGTTCCCATTCCCCTTGCCCCAGTTAAGTTCTCCTTCTCCCGCTCTCCTTGTCTCTCTCTCGGGCCGCTGAAGGGAATTGCTGTAGGTCACTTTGTCTCCCTTTCTCCCCCTTATCAGCGCTCTCCACTCCTCTGCTCCCATTCCTCTTGTTTGAGAGGCTGCTGATTTAGAACCCCCCTTTTTCCCTCTCGCGCCGGCCTTTGCCTCGTTTCGCCTCGCTAGAGTCTGTGCCAAATATTGTCCTTTCATGCGGCAGGGCGGCCTGAGCTCGGCTCACGCGGCCGCTGGGAGCCCAAGGAGCAAATACCGCATAATGCTCTGAGCGTCTAACAAGTGCTCCTGCACTCAGCTCCAATAACCAGGCCGGGGAAGCCAAATATTCAAAAAAAAACAGACGTTTCACTGATTTTACACCTCCCACCCACCTCACCCCACACACACACACACACCTGCCCGTTCGGCATCAGAGCGCGCTCTCCGGAACGCTCTACCTAAGAGGTCCGAGGCCTCTCAGCTGTCCGTGCCGCCCGAGCGTTCCGCTCTTTAGCTGACTGTTTCGTCTCGTGCGTGGCTGCACAAAACGCTCTGGGCTCGGCTTCTCTCCCCTGGCAGTTGCTCTGTCTGAGGTGATCATGTCAGCGTGATCATTCCTTTTTCAGCCAAGGGAGCTCTGAGCGCGCTCGTCGGGCCGTGACCAGCTGTCAGTCTGGGGTTAGCAGAGTGTGTGTGTGGGTGTGGGTGTGGGTGTGTGTTTGTGAGTGTGTGCAGAGAGGTGTGGAGTGTGATTTTAGAACTTAGTTGATTTCGCTGATTGGCGAAGTTGTAAAACTCCTCTGACTGTCACCAACATGGACCTCTGAGACCATGTAGTTCACCCTTGGGTAAAGTTCTCGGGTTCTTTTTCACGTCCCCGAATGACAAAAATTATATTTTCTGACCGACAACTAATCTTTTGAGGATTTCAGTTTCCTTTTGTCTTCATTCCCGCCTTTCCCTGCTTTTTCCCAGCTCAGGAAGACTTTGTGTCACTGGCCGAACTGGAGGATTCCCTGCTGAGGAACCTTTTCAAGGGATACCAGAAGTGGGTGAGGCCCGTCCAACACGCTAACGACACCATCACAGTTCGCTTTGGACTGAAGATCTCCCAGCTGGTTGATGTGGTGAGCCTCTAATTTTGCCTCCATTATTTGTATGCGGCCCAGGAGCTTCAGTAGTTTAGTTAAAGCGACAGCGGGGAGAAAAGTGGGTTCAATTAAGATGATGAGAGTCAATCTGAAAATGAAGGACATAAACTCCAGAGGACAGAGCTGCTCTCGCAACGTTCGTTTTTAGATCTATTTCATTTTAAACTGCCTCGGCCTGCCCGTTTCATGAGTGCCCTTGAGCTAAGCACCGGCCAGACAGCGACATTAAAGGGGCAATTCGCATAAAACGAAAATTAGGACCGCCTCGTTAAAGCGTTCGGGCCCAAAAAGGCTTACGGCCAAATCTATGGCGGAGGTGGAGGCGGTGGCTGTTTTTTTTTTTTTCAAAGTTACAATCAAAAAAACAGAATCTGCAAGTAGGGGAGGGTAAAGGAGACCTGTAACAGCAACGTGAGGAATGAGCTCATCGGGCTGAGAGGAACCAGGTCGCGGTTGTTATTTAAACAAAGGTCGCAGGCGTATCTGCATAACACGGGGTCACGCTTGCACCGATTCGAGTATCCCGGGGTATCCGACGAGCGTTTAAGACTGCCATCTTGTGGCGTTTCGATAAAAAAAGAAAAAAAAGGAGACAGATCGAATTCCATAAATTCCATACCATCAAGATTTTCATGCACAAATCTGGGAGATAAACCTAAATCGAGCTACAGTACAACATTTTCAACCTCCGAATCTGTGGTGGCGTCCGACCATGTTGAAATTACCCAGAGGCCTCCTCTCTGGATGGGCTTCCATTTTCCTTTTTTTGCTTCCACCTCCAGCTTCTGTTGTATCACCTGAATTGCCTTTGCTGTGCACAAATAGCAAAACCAGTGTTCTGTCACTCTGCAGGATGAAAAGAACCAACTGATGACCACGAACGTGTGGCTGTGGCAGGTAACGGCGCCCTACGCTCCTCCGTCAGAGGGACGCTGAACAATGACCGACGTGTCCGTTCACCTCTCAGCTGAATAGCTGAATATAACCGCCACTCCAGAGAGGATATGTTTTTAACAAAAATAAAAATGAATGGTGTGCTTGAACCAACTCACTTTGGCTTGTTCTCTGAAGGAGTGGACTGATGTGAAGCTGAAATGGAACCCCGATGACTATGGAGGCATCACCGCCATCAGAGTGCCCTCCGAGACAATATGGCTGCCCGATATCGTCTTGTATGAAAAGTGAGTTATTTGGCCCTTTTGTCCGACGTTTTCCTCTTTTGCCAACAGTACATTCCAAAACTGGTTGAAGTCGTTTTTTTAAAGGGGGTCCAAACCCAGAGTGATCAGTCAGTCAGTAAGAGTTCTCTTGAATCGCCCTGATACGATGACTTTGCACATATTTGATCTTAAACACACGTTAATGACATTTGAGGTCGGTTTTTGAACACAGCGGTACACACTGTTGGACCGTGTGGGTCCATTTTCAAATATTTACTCGTATCTCTGAAGCCGAGAGCATCTCTCTCACCTCGTTCTTCCCTCAGTGCGGACGGTCGCTTCGAAGGTTCTCTGATGACCAAAGCCATCGTGCGCTGGGACGGAACCATAACGTGGACCCCGCCCGCCAGCTACAAGTCCGCTTGCACCATGGACGTCACCTTCTTCCCCTTCGACCGTCAGAACTGCTCCATGAAGTTCGGCTCCTGGACCTACGACGGGAACATGGTGGACCTGGTTCTGGTGGATCACTACGTGGACCGCAAGGACTTCTTTGACAACGGCGAGTGGGAGATCCTCAACGCCACGGGCGTGAAGGGGAGTCGGAGGGACGGGGTCTACTGGTACCCCTTTGTCACCTACTCCTTCATCCTGAAGAGGCTGCCCTTGTTCTACACCCTGTTCCTCATCATCCCGTGCCTCGGCCTCTCCTTCCTGACCGTGCTGGTCTTTTACCTGCCGTCAGACGAAGGTGAGAAACTGTCACTCTCCACCTCTGTCCTGGTGTCGCTCACCGTGTTCCTCCTGGTCATAGAGGAGATCATCCCCTCGTCCTCAAAGGTGGGTTTGCCTCAAATATTCATTTTTAAATATTTATAAAACTGTACTCTTTTTTTCCCTCTTCAGTTATCCTAATTGAAATCTTAATTGCTGCACATTCTAATCGAATCAATCACAATTAAATTCCAGCTCAAGGTTTCACCCTCTTAAGAGTTTGCAGCTGCCCCTGGGCTTCAGCCTCTGGGTTCATGTAAACTGATCCTGATTGTAGCAGATGCTGTACCAATGAAGATGAATTGAGTTCAATTGATCACATCCCTCTCCCTCCCAGTGATCAGAAGTTTCTTCAACATAGAACTTTTGGCGCTATGACCAATGTATCCATTTCAGCGTGGAGCATTTATATGTTAATGTGACTGGTTATTTATAGATTATTTATAGATTATTACATTATTACAGATTACCTTATTACATTTATATGTCAACTAAGATGGCTGTATTATTTTCTTAATACCTGTACAGATACAGGGTTCCACATTTCTGATATGTGAAATCTTAATAGTGTTTAAATTGGGGGAAAAAATATTTAGTTATACATATGATTGAGTAACCAAGTGATAAATGATGCCCCGCCAGGTCATTCCACTGATTGGAGAATACCTGCTCTTCATCATGATCTTCGTCACCTTCTCCATCATTGTCACCGTGTTCGTCATCAACGTCCACCACCGATCGTCCGCTACCTACCACCCCATGGCTCCCTGGGTCAAGAGCCTCTTCCTTCAGAGACTCCCTCGGCTGCTGTGCATGAGGGGGCACACAGACAGGTCAGCGAGGACGAGCGGATTCACGCGACATACGACATCGAATCGAAAATGACGTGGAGATTCCATAATGATGTAGTATATACACTCAGCCGATAGGTGGCGGTAATGAGCCAGCAATGTAAATCATCGCGTTAGTGAAATGCTCCAGTTTTCATATCGTTTTCATTCCGTTCCATTATCCAAGCCTTCTCGTGTGAACGGACAGCCAATTTAGAACCAAACAGGGCCTGAAAAAAAAAAAGCGCCATACCGGCGTTTTCTACCCATGCGTAGAACCACCAGCACAACCATTCTTAAAGAACCAGTGGCATGTTACAAATCTCTCGGGGGCCCTATTTACATCAGATCTTGACCTTTAACCTCCTCCGTGGTTGTAAACAGGGTACTCCATCATCTCCTCTCAAAGCACGCTTAGTTCCGATCAATACTTGTCTTGTCATCCTGGAGGTCACGATGCAGAGGTTCACGTCAGGAGGTCTGCGTTCCTGCAGTCACACGCCATCGACCCGTGCGGGGTCATACAAGCCAGCAGGGATAGTCCACGTAATCAGATTACACTGAGCTGCTCCATAAGTAATGCACAATGTGAAGCCCTACAGTGTGATCGCTACGAAATAATTCTATTGTGTCTTCTAACTGTATAGCTCAGATCACAGTAGGACTACTTCCCAGACAGAGATCTGTGAGTTTAACACAATGTGAATTTAACCCCCTTTCCCCCCCCCCAGATATCACTTTCCAGATATGGAGATGCACAGCCCAGAGCTGAAGCCCCGCAGAGGCGCGGGGAGGAAGGGGCTCCAGGGCCAGCAGAAAGGGAAGGAGGATGAGAATCAGGCCTGGTTGGCCATGTTGGAGAAAGCAACAAATTCAGTCCGCTACATCAGCCAGCACATCAGAAAGGAGCACTTTATAAGAGAGGTGGGTGGCGTTTTTTTAGACGGCGTCTCGTCTGAGTCTCTCCTCACGCTGTCACAAACAGGCCGGTCCGTCCCGAGTGACGGGCGTCTTTTTAACGCGGAGCGGAGCGCCGGAGGCCGACTCTGTCGCCTGACTCGCCTCCTCTTTGTCTCTTCCTTTCTTTTTCACTCAGGTTGTACAAGACTGGAAGTTTGTGGCGCAGGTGCTGGACCGGATCTTCCTGTGGGCCTTCCTCACGGTGTCTATACTGGGAACTGTTCTCATCTTCACTCCCGCTCTGCAGATGTACCTCAGCACGCCCTAACGAACCCACGGGTGCAAAACACCCAAACACTCCAGCTGCCGATCCGTCTCCCACAAAACTCAATCATACACTGTTACCTCCCTACAGCATGGTTTGCAGTCTAATAACCGTTGGAATCTGTAATATCGCATTATGGAGCTTGCATGCAGTGAAAATGGATGGAAGTCATAAACAGGTTGTGCTGTAATATTGCACTCATTATTTACATATAATGTTTCATCGATGAAGAGACGTGACGTGAAATAAAATATCAAATGCATAGAAAAGAAATAGTACACAGGAAACAAATACTCCAACCCTGGTGTAGCTGCCCAATGGCAAATATAAAAATTATTTGTAGAGGTTTCAGGAAGATTAATGATTAAGAGTGGAAGTAGTAAGTATATTTGAATATTTATATGTTTTATATGTTTGTTTCTTTGTTATGAAAATGCTCAGAGATGTGTGCATGAATTTGAATAAATTTGGCCTGTGGCTTGTGTGTGCGCCGGGTGTGTATTGGCTGTTTTTCTTTTTGCTTGGTTTTCAGATCAGGATCAATAAATAATTCATTTCTGTTAACCCTGGGATGCATTATGAAACACTTAAACCGCGATGTTTTTCTTTTTAAAAAAAAATTCAACCGTATATAATGTTAGCGATAATAGGCACCCATTACACTTCACGATAGTGAAGAGTGTACGATATAAAATATTTAGCTGGAATTCCGCGTGTGTGACTTTGAACGCACTCGTACAATTTGTGACACTGTGGCGTAGCGACACAATTTGACCACTAGATGGCGGCAAAGACCTGCTGCTTCCGTCCGTCTTTTAAGAGCGTCTCCAGAGCCGATCCATCAGAGCAGATAAACGCTTTATGTTTTCAGCAGTGGATAGATTACTTATTTATTAGGTCTGCAATTAGGTCTGTCTGTGTGTGTGTGTGTGTGTGTGTGTGTGTGTGTGTGTGTGGGAGTGTATAAAGCAGAATCATCACTGAAAAGAAATTACATATAGATGCAAAATAGATGCAATATTTTGACTCTATTATTTCCTCGCGGATGTTTCATTTTCTGTTTGTCCAACAGCTCTGCCTGATCCGAAAGAAGACCCCCTTTCTGACCACCTGGAGACAGCAGAGCAGCATCTGAACACAATGCTGACGTTACCAAACGTTCGTCAGACTGCTCTAAAAACTTTGGCTCTATACTGTCTGTAGTTCCATTGTAAGGAAAAAAAAAAAAACAACAGAAAACCCCCGAATTAAAAGATCGGTATGTTACCTTCATCTCAGTGCCACATTAATTCAATGGTTTTAATTCGATGACCAAATCAGTCGACAATTTCCTTTAAACAAAAACAAAAAAAACCTGAAAGGTCGTTCCATATTTGACATTATTTTAAAGACATGAGGATGACATTCACTTTCTCTTGGATAGCCTATTTTTTTTTCCTTCCCGAACCAATACCTCGGTTAAATATACTGTGTCCACAGCTAGTCCAAAATAACTCCTCCACGAAATGCATTTCGCGCTGCTACCGACATAATTGAAGCGATGTCATCAGGCAGTGAGTGTTCTCCAGCTCCATCCCAGCCAAGCGGAGCTGCAGACTCAGGTGATCGCCCCCCCCCCGCTATAAGAGCAACAGGGCTCCAGGCTGTGATGCTGTTTATGCTTTGATATTTATGGCACGGGCTTGGGGCTAAAAGGAGTGCCAAAGAGGGTGGGTGCTTTTATTTTGACGCTAACACAGTGTGCAGTCGTGGAAATGGAGCTTCACAAAAAAAAAAAAAAAAAAAAAAAAACCTAACGAAGCATAAACTCACAGATACATACATACCGCTGCAGGCAAGGGGATTGACAAAAAAAGACATTCATTTCATGTGAGCTGGTGACAGTCTTCATATAAAAACAGCGTTGAGGACGTAGCCGGAGGAGAGGGGGGGCATAAAGACGGCGGCGCGGTGGGTTTTTACGCACAGGCTGAAGCAGAAAGTGATAGATGGTAGGAGCTGGGAAACACTGCGGGCGCACGCGTGGATGTCGGGACGTGAGCGCAACACCGGCAGGGTTCCAAGGAAAGAAAAGAAAGGAGGGGAAGCACAATCAGAAACACGGAATAGCGTTAGTGATTGAACGGGGGGTGGAGGTGCGCTGTGCGCGCACGCACTCATTGAGGCGTGAAGACGGTTTGTGAAAAGTCCACAGGTAAACATTAAGAGACTGTTAAAAGTGGAATATTAAAGGCCGACGAGAGGGGGGTTGGATTTGAGAAGCTGCAGATCCCTGCTAAAAAAAAACAAAACAAACAACGCAAAACAGGGATAGCGCAAATGGCCCGTGGATAAAGCGCCCAAATGGTCATGAAAGTGAAAGTATTTGCTCGAATAAAGTTTACGAGCTGGAATGAGACGCGTCACGATACGCGTTGACTTTAGTCATCGCCAGTAAAGCAGGGGGATGAGCCCGAAATGACGCAGGGTCTCCCTCCAGGGTAGGGTGACGGCGGCGAAGGCGACGCCGGATGGAGCTGACAGGTGGCTGATTGTCATCATCGTCACCTTTTATCGTCGGCGCCAGCATCAGCACCAAAGTCACGATCTGCAGACGATAGGTATTTATACACGGCGAAAAGCAAGAGGCTAGAACGCGCAACACGAAGTGGCTCCGGAGGATAGACTGAGAGAGAGAGAGAGAGAGAGAGAGAGAGAGAGAGAGAGAGAAGGAGGAGGACGCACCAGCGACTGAGCTGCAACTTTGACACGAGCAGGAACTCCTGCCTCCTGCTCCGCCGCTGTCATGGAGCCCCGGAAAGGTTCTGGATCTCTACTGATTGGAGTTTACCTGTGGGCGACATTGTGCTCTCAAGGTGGGTCATTAAGACATTTACTTCCAATTTTTTTTTTTTTTGGCATCTGTAAAGAGACACAGACCTGAGCAATAGAGAGAGAGACAATAGATCCAGGATTGCGTTTTGGAATCATTTAGACTGAAGCGCAAAGCACTTTGGAACAGTTTGTGTTGGGTTTAATGCTGTAAAGCTATAAATAAACGACTGTTTTAATACATCTGCCAGCCTGAATGAGTGCTGGCTCATGTGAGTTGCCTTCATCCGGCCCAGAATGCACAGCGAAGGTGCCCCGGCGTTGCTGCAAAGCCTTTTGGGGCTGGTTATCCCTTCAGTGTAATCCCCTGACACTGAATGATTGTTTATTGCGTGACTTTACCAGAGTTAGGGGAGCGTTAAACCGCTGTAATGTGCGAATCCCCCAGCCGCTTCTGACCCGCACTTGGCCAACGCTCACTCCTGCAGGAGGAAGGGACTCGGAGGAAGACGCGCGGATGTCACGTATTTGCTGAAGTTGTTTGCAACCTCGCGGCTCCTCGCTGTCGTTTGAGGGTCAAATGGTGTGGCGGCCTGGCGTTGCAGCTGCACCAAATGACCCAAAAGTGGGGATCGGTCACTGGTGTTCCCTCTGACCTGCAAACGCCCTCCCCCAGGACCTTCAAGGACCTTTTCGGATGGTGATTTTATCTCGTGTATTTAATGGCACACATGTTTACCACCTCTGGGCAGCACAGCGATGCTGAGGAGCAGCTCCACGCATGGCATAATAAAGCAGATGTTCAGTGACTGTGATCGCATTCCACTGCATACAGACGAGGGGGGGTGGGGGGTGGGGGTGGGGGTGGGGTGGGGGTTGATTGTGGATGTTCTGAAAGAATATTCCTTGTTTTTTCTCTGAATAATCCTGGTGCCACCTAATCATACTGGAACATACTGGCAAACATCTTTAGGGAAACACAAACAGGGGGCTTAGTGGTGAAAGAAACTGGAGACTCACACCCCCCCCACCCCCCCCGACACACACACACACACACTTATGTTTACAAATTACAAGGTTCACATTATTTTAAAAGAAAGGTGTTGAAATAATTGCTTACTTTTAGTATTGCCGTTGGTGCACTGGTTCTCTCCAGGTGCATCCTCCCGCAGTCTAAAGACATGCTTTTGGGGGAGAAATTAAAGGTGACATATTCTACTTCTTTTCTGCAAGTGAACACGCTTCTTTGATGTCTAAATTAAATGTTAGTCCTGCCCAGAACAGCCAGGTTGACTGCCTTACTGCCCTCTAAATCTTAATCTTAAAGTAGCTGTTCGCTCCGCCCACAGACGTCTGTGGTCCGCCCACAGACGGTCTTTGCCCCAGCCATCTCTTCTGCTGGGGGGGGGGGGGTACGAGGATGGCTTTGTGTAGGTGGGTCCTTGCACAGGTAGCTGTGGTTGGATGAGAGGAGACACCCAGCATATCAATTGCCCCAACTGGTACATCCCGGTTGGGCAGAAGTGCAAACTGGACCATTTTGAGACACATTTACAGACTGTGACAGTCACTTGACATGGAATGACTTGTTGAAACTGATATTTATGGGGGGAGAAGACATTCCAGATATGCATATATGTGTACCGAAGTACTGAAGAAATGAATTATGCATATGTCCCCATTAACTGGCGACTGTACATTGCTCTTCAGTGTGAATGTCTGCCTTCTTACGTTAGCCCTGCGATGAGGTGGTGATTCGTCCCGGGTGCACTCACCTCTCGCCTGAAGGCAGCTCTGACAGGCTCCGGCCCCCTGCTGGTGACACCTTAAGGGAAAAGCGGGATAAAGTGAATGAATTCAGACGCATTTTCCACCTTATCTAAAAGAAGTCTTTGATTGCATCAAACATGCCCAAATCCCTCCGATGTTGGCAAATCCTGTCTGAAACTTCCGCGACTCCGTCCTCAAGCTTTTTGTTTTGACCGCTGGATCTTTTGAGTTTTCGACATGAGCCATGCTAAAACGAAAAAATCCCAGATTAGGGATTTAAGAATTTACTCTATTACAGCTGTTTCCCCGCCATTGTGCGCCGTCCCCTTTATGACTTTGTGATGTTCTTTATCTAATGGCAGCTGCCTTTATGTTGGCCCGCTCTTCAAGAAACGTCTGTTAACAGCAGGATAAGCATTGATTGGGGTCGGAATAACCGAGTTACTTGATGCGGGAATACTCCTGCGGCAGTGGTTTGTTACACAAGTGCGACAGAAAACAAATAGAAATCCTTTTGAAGCCGGGGAGCCCTTTCCAGTGTGACCGACAGAGCAGCGATTTGCCCGCGTTCCTACTGCAGCAATAAAAGAAACCTCCCTTTTATTTATTTATTTATTTTTTCCAGCCGTATAAGTGAGCTTTAATGACTAAGCATGGAATGAAGCCCCTAGTGGGCTCTGAAATGGGAATATCAGAGGACACTAATGCAATAAAAGTGATATATGCCAGCCACTTGAAATTGATAGCTGGCTTCAAGGCCGGGACTCTGTTCTGCGTCTGTCGGTACGTTCATCTACAGAGGCTGCGGAGCAGGTCGAAGATCGGCAAGCGCTGGATTTATTGCAGATAAAACGAAATCTTTACATTCGCGTAGAGAGCAGAGAGAGACACACAAGGAATACACTGATGGTTCATAAGAAGGTCTTCAAATCAGATGAAGATGATTCCATGGATCTGTGACTACTAATATTTTGTGGCCTCTAGTGATGATTCGAGATTCTACACAATTAGGAACTCTGAAGAAAATCAGGAATGTTGCTCCAGGAATCTGTGAGCAACTAATGGGAACAGAATTGGCTCTCCGAGTGTGTAAGCGGACTCATTTCCGCAGGGGGGCGTGATAAATATTAGCAGCGCAAATCAACATACCCATAATTGCCACCACCACCCCCAACACACACCCCTCCAGCATCCCAGGAACTTCATTTTCAGAATTTACTTACCAGGGAGAAAAAAAAAACCCATCTGTGTAGGAATCTCTGCAGTTTGTGCTTCCACTGAACTCCACTGAAATTCTGGAAAATTCAAATCAGGATGATGAGATATGGGGGAGTGGCGCTGAGGTCGGACCTGCTGTGACCGGTGGATTTTTGCTCAAAATAATAATCAGAGCTTTTGACGGCAAAGAAAAGAGTCGACATATTACAGCGCCGTTTTGGTGTCTTTTAAATCCATTTCAAAGTATCACATCTGTCTGTTATGACTCAAGTGCGATAACAATACTCTTCGATATTAACTGCTGTAGATGTGTTTGACCAATCGACATTTTTCAGCACACACTGCAGCTCTGCCCACCCAGAATTCCAGGTAATCAGAAAAGTCTTTCCCCACCAATAACAACTTTAGGGAAATGGGGGAAAGTTTTTACTTGGGAAATTTCAGTGGAAATGACAGTTTCAGTGGAAATGAAATGACACAGACTCAAAATCTGATTTAAATGATAAAAGACCCTGTGGTGGAAAAGGGGGTGAATGATGCATTATATTTATTTTAAATCTTCCAAGCTTAGTTGGTGAATGCTGTCTGAGAATAGTGTGATCAAGCATTTGCAAGACGCCGGCTCTTAAAATTTCCTGCAAAAGCACCCAGCCTGGATTAAAACTGAACATTCCCAGAAGCTCTCGGCAGTGGGGGAATTGAAGCTTTTCGTTAGTCCGTGATTGGCCCTGGCAAACTTGTTTGTGAGCTTCTTGGTGGGCCAGTGGCACCAGGAATCATCTGCTCCCTGAAAGTATCCAGATCCACTCAGTCCCCCCCACCCCGCTCACTCTTTGGTTGGAAGCGACCCGTTAATCCAGGGCAGCACTTCCCCCTCCAGAAACATATTTCCTGCGTTCATGTGCTCTACCAAAGCTCCCGCCCTCAAAGTTGGGAATCTTCCTTCTGACATTCAAGCGCCTTCATTTCAACCTCTGGAGTCAGAAACAAGTTTAATTCCTTGTGGCATTTCAAAATATTGCTTGTGATAGCACACATAAGGTGGTGGTATTACAAATGGAGAGTTGTAAATAAGGAAGATGTTATGTAACAGCTTTACTGGTCATCACATATGGAACGCCCTAAGGATAAACATGCAGCTGTCAGGAAGCTGCAAACTCAAGCCCGGTCTAACAATCCTGACACTGTGCAGTTTTTCCCCGTCTACTGTGGTCCAGAATTCTGCAGCTTCTTTGTACTGTGGCAATGTTCTTCAGATGGTGAGGACAGAGAGGGACCAAGAGGTCACCAAAAATATCACTTTTACTGCAAAATCACGTATAAAGTGTGAGTCATGGTTTGGTTGCTGCCCTCTAGTGGTCAGTTATAGCACAACAAAGTCCAATGACAAGTTGATATAATTTATTTCCTTTACAGCTAAATTTTGTCCCCGTGTGTCCATTTTTTTCACTGCATAATTTTTTTTCCATTATCCTTCCCAGGCTGTCATGGTGGCATGTACCAGAGGAAGTTATACAACGACCTGATGGTGAATTACAACCGCCTCGAAAGGCCGGTACTAAACGACTCCGCGCCAATCGTAGTGGAACTTGGCTTCACGCTGCGACAAATCATTGATGTGGTGAGTCCACACCGGTGTGTGCGTTTTCAGTTGCAGAAGTGCGAGAACAAGGTTGAAGGCCGGAAGAATATATTTGAAGAATATAAATGAAATTATTTTTTGGTTTTCGCGTTTAAAGATTTAGTACAGCTTTAGGCTATGGGACGCATCCACCAGGGCATGTTAATTCACATAATTTGCTGTTGCTCCTCTCAACTAAAAGTGTCATTTCAACAGTGGATGGACTGAAACCAAGTGAGAATATTCATCTTTGGAAGTAGAATTACAGAGCTTGGGGCCTGTCTTTCTCATGGAAATTCCATTACTACATTAAATTGAATCAAATCATGAGTGCACATTACCCCGAAAAGTTGCAGAGCCCACAGAGAGGAAAACCCCACCAAGTGGTATTGACAAGATGAGGATTTATTTCAGACTGCACAGGTAGTGGAGAGATGAATGGAGTTTGTCCAAGGGCAGGAGACGAGATGGCGTGGAGTTAAGACCTGAGGACTGAGGCGGGAGCAGTAGACTGGAACTGGTGAGGAGATGATCCTGAGGCACAAGGAGAAAGATACCTGAGCACATCACACAGACAACGAATAAAATAAACGCTAGGAGCAGGTTAGACACCGCCAGGATTGAAAAACAACAACCTGGCGATGACTGGATGGAGAGACTGGTCTTTTCTATTGCACTCGATGAGGACGATGGGAAACAGGTGACCGGGGGGAGGCGGTTAGAGTTGCAGCCACGCCCACAAACACACGCTCAGACACAGAGACGGTGCTGGGAAACAAAGTTCTTAAGTGTTAACCCCTCTGATAGTTAATATAGTTAATAGTACTAACATAATATTAGTAGTACAATATGGAAAATATGAAAGAACGGATACTTTCAATGACTGAATAAAAAATAAATCCAAAATAAAATAAACAAACATCAAATCAACAACAACTTTTGGGCTCCTGTCTGCCAACTCATTGTTGGTTGAATGCATGAATTTTAAAGGATGTAATTTAGAAAAAAAAAATGTTAAAAGTTGAAAGAAAAAAATTAAAGTGAACTCCCGACATTCAACTTTCTGTAAACGTATGATTTTCAATAACTGTACTGAAATACGTGTTAAACACACAGCGCTCATAATACACACAAAATAATCCAGTTGAGCTTCTGCCATTGGCATGAAACGTTTTTTTGAAAATCTCTGCAACCCCTCACTTCCTGTTGCAATGTTCAGTCCTTTTTTGCAGCAGTGAATACTTATTCTTGAACATTTGTTATAAGACATTGCTTGAAATGGGCTATTTGTAGTGCGCCCCAACCAACACACGCCAAGTCCTTTTTGACACGTTCGTCCCTCTCCCTCTTTTTCGCATCAGGCCTCCGAACCGACGCTCCTGTGGCTTCGCCAGCTTTTCTGTCACATCTCATTGCGTCTTTTGTGCCTTGTTGACCCCGTTCCCCGACTGGAGTACCTACCCTGTCTCGTACCACCTCGCCGCCCTATGCTTGTTGGCCCCAGCGCGCAGTCAGATCACTCATCCAAAAAAACTGGAGCAGACACCTCATCATGTGCCTGAGTCAGCCCTGTCACAAGATGTACGTGTCCTCCCGCCGTCACTGCGTAGCTGAGAGCTTTGCAGCGGGCCGCAACGCAAGTTTCACAATGTTTTATTGATGTTGTCACGTCTGCTACGCACACAAAACAGCATCAGAATGTATTTTCAGGGTGATGGTACAATCAGAGTGGAGCCAGAGTGAGGTAAGATCCTTTTCAAAATAAAATGATGGGACCAGTTTTACATCTTAGAGGACAGTTTTATACAAATAGTGTCATTTGTATTGTTTTATTCTCCACATTTTTGATAACTACACTCAGTAAGTTGACACAACACCTAAAAATCAGACTTATTGGGTTAGTCTGACTAAAACTGGACTTTTAAAATTCACGCGTAAACAAAATACAACCTGCTTGCGCATTAGTGATAGTTGTTATGGCCCGAAAAGCAGGAAAAGTGCAAACTTCACCCAGCATAAAGGAGGTGGATGGGATTAATGGGGAGATTGATGACGCTCCTGTACATGTAAACTGTAAGAGAGGCAGTATTCCACAAATTTAGCTCAACTAAGAAGGATACTCCATCTATAATGGATAAGATGGCAACAACCTGTGAATTAATGCTTACTGGGCTATTATGAATAATGTAGCGGTGTGTGTGTGTGTGTGTGTGTGTATGTGTGTGTGTGTGTTGGGGGGGGGGCTTTGATTCCTCCATCTGCTCCTCATCTCGTAACCCCTTAGCCAGGAATCTGGGGCAAGTTGATGTCCACTGTAGGGGTTCATCACCATAAATAATGACGGACAAGCACATCACTGCTCACCTTCCGTTGTGGGGGGGGGGTTTGTGCTGTCCGGTGCTTAATAAAGTATATCTGTTAAATAACTAAACAGGCTACAGAACTAGGCGGACTACAGCACTTGCAAACGGGAGAACATTTTAACTTTAATGTGTGTGGCTCCAACACAAGCAAAGATGTTTTCCTCTTTGCTCTTCCTCTTATGTTGTATGCGGTAGTTCACTCCGCTCCAGGTGATCGGGGGGGCTTTTTATCGAGAGTCGAAATGTCTTCGAGTCTCTGTCGATGACATGCGCCATGTGAAGGCCAGGTGTCAGCGAAATGGCCCCAACTCACACTAGATCACAAACACGGAAATGGAGAAGAATAGAGGTTTAGAATGTAATATGATAGAAACGTGGCAAGTTTTATTATATATTAAAAAATCTGAACACACTTTAGCAAGTGGCATTAAATAAAATAAATAAAATCATACAACCGACTTGAAGCTGTCAGCAGACGTGGATTGAAACTGATTTGCAGCGTTTTGATTACCATGCTGTGGAGAGGAATTCAATCCACAGGGGAGGGCGGGGGGTCGGGGCAATGTTAGATGCCTCTATATTCAACCGATGTCGGCTCTCGAAATAAGCAATAAGGTTTGTGGCATAGCCGCATCTGCGTATCGATGCAGCGCAACCGCGGGGATGTGTTCAGCCATTCGGACACAAATGCATCTTTATTTGTACTAGCCCACTGAAGATATGGATGTTAGAGCTACAGAGCGAAACTGGAGCACAGAGGGTCCCGCTGATATTCTATATATATCTTAAAGGAGTAAACATATATTGTTCCATATTGTGGATGTAAGTAGATCCACTATAGAGATTTACGGCTCAGCACCAATTCATACAAACCAAACAACTCTGGATCTAATCACTTCTTTGATAGTCTGTCTGAAATCAATCAGAGCAGATTTGAGAGGAGATTAGTGTGTCTGGTGGGTGTGACAAGGCTTAAAGTGCCTCTTACAGCGAATTGAAATCCCACAAAAAAAAACTACACAAAGGGAAGGTCAGAGAGAGAGATGGGGTGGACGCGGAAAACCAAAAGGAAAATATCTAAGATTGCACATACACACACAGACGGACAGGTGGGGATAAGATCAGAGCATTAAGGAAGTGTGTTTCAAGTGGATGAAGGATAAAAGTGCAGAGACAGCTCTGTGTGGGACATTTTTTGCTTCAAGGAGCTTATGGGTTCGCTTAGTATGGTGGGGATGATGCTGAGGTCGGGAACCTTTATTACATTTACTTTTGAGGTAGTGCAGAGAAAGATAGTTTTTACACTCAATCGGCAAAACCCCCTCAAAGGATAATCATATTCTCTGACTGTAGTTGTGATAATTAGACACACTGCCTTTCCCAGTGCAATTAATGGTGGAAGTATTTATGCTGGGAGAAAAAGAACATGCAGAATACAGACACGATAATCTTATTTTGACATTGTGGAGCATATGGAGCACTGGGGGGTGGAGAAGTTGGACACACACACAGTGGACTAAATAACAGCACCACGGCCTACCTATAGAATCAAGCGATGTGTCTCAGTGATGTTGCTATAGGTCAAGACTGCTGAGGTAAAGAATCATGATCCACTGATCAGTTTCTCTCTCACCTTATTGGTTCTTAGTTGCATATTTAAAATTTGATGTTATTACCTCTGGTCCACCATGAGCAGGAGAGTCCCATATACAGTAGAATCTGGTCCTGCTCAAGGTTACCTCCTGTTAAAAGGAGGCATTCCTTCTTACTCTAGCTTGGCCCCAAGATCCTGTTAGGCATCTAGAGACAATCCTGAATGTAAAAGCTGCAATATAAATAAAGTTGAAATGAATTTAAATGGATGTTCAAGAAACGTTGGTGAAGGTTTTTTCTAGGAATTTCCTGGGAACTGTGCATGAAAGAAGCTTTAGTTTATCATATTTAATGAAGGCTTGAAGCAAATGTGGCAGTTTAAATATTAAAGGACTTTCAATCTGTGTTATAGGAGACTTGAAGCTGAGATGAAGTAGAAGTATGCAGTCAGAGTGAAATAGAGTAGCTTGACTTTGACAGAAATGTTAATTAAAAAGGTAGCTTAACAAGAAGAAGGTGTTCCTGTCATTCAGCATTCTGCAAAACAACACCCAGTTCGTAACCCACCCCCTTTATTACTGCTGTCCTTTCCTCTTCTCTTCTCTTTTTGCCTGTCTGTCTTTTTTTTTTCTTTTTTTAGATCCTCACTGTATTGGTTTGACCTTGTCAGCCCTTCCAAAACACAATAAAATGCGGCTCCCTGCTAGAAAGCGTTCTCCATCACAGCCCTCTAGTGAATGTGTGTGTGTACACAGAAGAAAGAGATAAACGCTGGATGGGTCGCCCTGCAAACGGCAGCACTCGCAGTCTTATTTTTTTACTTTAATATAACTGAGTGACTCCACGTCCTCATCATCTTGCTCCCTCTGCTCTTTCTGTTTCCCACCAGGATGAAAAGAACCAAGTGCTGATCACCAACGCCTGGCTGCAGCTGGTAGGTCTCCGCTCGCCGACGCCTCGTGCGTCGCCATCGTGAGATCGTTGTCATGCTGTGTATTTTTGGAAAGCCTGTCTGCCGTTCGTGACCCGTGGGCTCTGTCATCCACGTTTTCAGAGCAGTGCCCGCATTGACGGGAGAGCACATTCTGAGCTGCGAGCAAGAACGTTTATCTTTGAATAATAATAATATTAATTTAAAAAAAAAACAGTTTGTTTGAACAAAAAGACATTTGAGTGACTCTCCAGAACCTCGTGTGGCACAGTGAAATACATGCCCGGAGACAGGAGAGACTAAAAGCTTTGATGGGATTGACTTTTCTCTTAAGTAGAGCCTTTAGATTGTGTGAAAGTGCTATTTTTTGTGTTGTTTCTTATTGCACAAGTATGATCATAATGCCATTAAACTATGTGTAGCGTCAGATTAAGTCAGAGATTTGTATATTTGAAGCGTGAGACATGTCACCTTCATCCATCCTGATTTCATTTTTTCATGTTAGGAAACAAAAAGCATACCATGAAAGACAATTTACATTTCATAAATGTTCTTCTGCACCTCTGTGGGTGACTATTGATGCCCTTTCCCTCACTACCTCTACACTGCAATGGTGCCCATGAGCAAGGTACCGAACCTCCAATTTCCCAGTGTGCATGTGCACATGCTCTTTGAATGTTTAGGTATACTACTGCATATCCTAGTGGAGCTTATTCCTCTAATAACTGCACTGGAACTATTGTGGTTAATGAAACCAAACCAAACTACAAAGGTCAGGACCCCTGACCCCCTATAGGAATACTTTCTTTACATTTCATCATGCATTTATTAAGCACAGTTCAAACTAATTTAACAAACATCACACATAAGTATAGATTGGACATTATATTTTATTGCACAAATTGTAGTTTGAAATGTGGTAATTATGCTGGAAAACAGTGGAACTAAGATTATTGAGAATCGTTACTGTTGGAAAACATCATTAAAGCCTCATTATTGTGGAGACACCAAATGGTATTCTGCTCATCTGCACCTCATCTGTGAACAGGTGACTGAAAAGATCTCATGATGGCTGGCTGTTTAATGTATTACATTAAAAAAAAAAAAAAGTTTAAACAAATGTAGTGGCAAAACAAGTACGATCCTCGGGCTGAAATGGAGAGAATGAATTTCACACCCTCTTAAAACGAACTGAAATATCTCCAATTAGTGACACTTTCTTAAATTTCTCTTATGTAACTCCAAAGCCTATTCTTAGGCAGCTGCCTCATCCTCATCTGCGGCTGACAAAGTACAAAGTTACTGAGCTGGAACAATTCCCGTTCCTGTTAACAAACCCGAAAAGGGGAAAAAAAAAGACACCAGCAGCAAACCAACAAGGTCTGCAGATGACAAGCGTATTGATTAAGTCATCAGCATCAGTGAGTGGAGGCAAACATTAGTTTTGGGACGCTTCTTCGCCCGCATTTATGGCCAAGGGCATGTTTGAAGAGCGCGCAAATCCGCGCGTACGTGCATCAAACCAAACACGCGAGGATACAAACAGATGTGCCCAAGACCTGTGGTCACATTGGGACCGTGCTTTCTCCCAAAGGAGTGCACCCAGAGGCTACAACATCTGAGCGCCTTCGTCTATATATGTCACGGCTACAGTATGGACAGTAGGAGACGCACGCTACACGTACCGCGCGCAACAGATATAGTCCAACGATTATCTTCTGGAGTTTATTCTGTAAATAGCCGCAGAGATGACATATGTGCTGTAGTGAATAATTAAAAAAAGCCTTGTGCTTGATGGGGCTTCAGTTATCCCTCTTCTGGTGTGGATCAGGCTCAGATGAGAGCCCATGGGCCAGCACCAGAGGCCGTCCATTCTGTTCTGTTCAGAGTAAAGTTTGGGTGATTAGACCCTGTTATACATAGAGACAGAGCAGCTGTTAACATGGATACATAGTCTCCCTATCTGAATTATCAGAGAGTCCGAGGAATTTATCATCATCATTTTAATGCAGGCCCAGCTGTTTTTCCTCCATTTCCATTCCTTTATTCACTTAAGTTCTAATTTTCTTGCTTGTGTCTGGATGTGTGATTTGATACAGTACTGGACAGACGTTTATCTCTCCTGGAATCCAGAGAGCTACCCCGGGGTTCAGAACCTGCGCTTCCCATCCAACCTCATATGGATGCCTGACATCCTCCTCTACAACAGGTTAGATGCATCTCATTTTCCAATATTATCTCATGCTTTAATCATCTTTCCACCAGTGAGAGGATTTGGGTGATTTAATATATTATGGTCCATCTGAAATACTTTTATCTATTTTTTTAATGCCACATGGGACACCCTGGAAGCCTCTTTCATTCTTGATAGATCTTTCCAGTGCACTTTTCAGCCAAACATAGCAGGAGTAACTAAAGCCAGTTAATGTCAGAAGATAGTTGTATAGGTAGGTTTACCGGAAAAAATACTAAATATTAGATTAATTGGAAATTAAGATTTCCAATCTTGCCTGTTGATTCTGTTGAACGACCGTATTGGAAACACTTTGCCGCCAACTAGTGGCCAAACGGCGAATGACATCTTGTTGGAGCCTGGGCCTGATTGTCTTCAAATGTTTAAAGTATTATACAATTATAATACAATTCATTATAATTATAATGAGTTTAATTACTATTATAAACCCTGTTTTGGGGTGCAAAAACCACATAGCTGACAAACTAGAGAATAGAATGAAACGATTTCAGAATATGGCTTCAGACCTTTCCAAATACTTCTTCAGACCTTCAAACCTTTGAAAAGACCAAAATGTTGGATGGTATTTCACTTTCTGACCTATTTACATTTACAGCACACATATCATGTATTAGATTTATATCAGCTTTACCCTTTTAAAGTTAGACAGGGGTGGTTACACTTCAAATGAATCCACAGAATGTGTTGGTCTTCTCATTTCACTCTGTGAAATCTGCCAGCTCATTTCTTTACAGTCACACATGGACAGACATTTCAAATTTATCTGAGCTCAGTTCATCCAATAACATGGTGAAATGAAACCCAGTAGCTATAGTGGAAAGTAATCCTCAGATTATATTTCACTCATCTCTACTTTAATGACTGTGCAGTTTCTCCCTGGAAAGAAATGAACTTTAACTTCCAAAACTCGAGCAATGGGAAAGCAAATGGATGGACGTACTTAGTAGTGATTTCAAAATATTTGTATAGTGTGTTACATTCTGGATGGTAAGGCTTTTGGAGTGTTACAGACTTGATTGTGAGGCTCTCAGTGTTACATTCTGGATGGTGAGGATCTTGGTGTGTTAACATCTGGATGGTGAGATTATTAAGGCTCATTTCATTTTAAAAGGTAATTGGAGAAAGAAACTTAAGCTGAAGCAAAAGCTGCTCTGGTTAGTACCTTCAACTTTATCTAGAGAGTAATGGCCAATAAACACTGGATCCCCAATGCTGCACACAGAGAGCAGAGAGGAAAAAGGAATACATTTTTTGGTTTTACTTGATTTAATGTAACATAATGTAAATCTCGTGGCATCATCTGTTCTACATGGCACATGACCTTTCAGAATGGTGTCCTACATGTGTTACATTCTGAATGGTGATGCTCTCAGTGTGTTACAGACTAGATTGTGAGGCTCTCAGTGTGTTACATTGTGGATGGTGAGGGTCCTGTGTGTTACGGTCTGGATGGTGAGGCTCTCGGTTTGTCTGATGTTGATATTGCCAGCTCAGTATAATTCTATTTGAAATGTTCCACTTCCCAAAGGTAGATATGGAAATTGTTTTTTTAAAATCTTACTTTCGGAGAAAAAGAAAAAACATTTTTATTGAGTTTTCAAAATAGAAAAAGGGTTTACTAAAATCTGAAATGTGGTTTTCAATCATCCATAATCTCTCTTGGCGGAGGTCTGCGCTCTCTGAGGGCTTTCTAGTATTTGTTTTGATCTGCTTTGATTCAGAGCAATGTCCTAAATAATATATATCTGTCTGTCTGTCTGTCTGTCTGTCTGTCTGTCTGTCTGTCTGTCTGTCTGTTAGCAACATAACTCAAAAAGTTATGGACCGATTTTGATGAAATTTTCAGGATTTGTTGGAAATGTGAAATGAAGAACTGATTTGATTTTGGGGGTGATCCGGAAAAAATCCTGGATTCTGGATCACTTTGAAATTTCCGTTGACATTGTGGTCAATGGGGCCAAAAATTTTGTTTCTCAATATCTCAGTTAATTATTGACCAAACCCCTTGAAATTTGACTCAAGGATGGACAATGAGATCCTCTATCCTATTCCAAAGGTGATCTGGATCTGATCCAGAAGACAGATTTTATTGCAATTTATATAAAAAATGGGGGTGCCCTGATATTTTGGCCTACTGTGCCTTTTATATTAGAGGTAGAAATTTCTAACAAGCGCCGTCATGTACCTGAGTCAATTTTGCATCTGTAGTATGTCAACAGATCATGGCATAGGGAGCAAGATCCAGAAGAAAACCGCCATTACAGAAAATACATTTTCGTGAATAACTACCGAACTAAGACATATATTGTTATGATTCCAGTGGCTAACGGTATGTTTTTATGGTCAAGGAATCTAAATATGTAGTCAAAGTGTATCTGGGACTAATATTTATGGTGGATATCACAATATGCCAGGAATTGTTGCGCTTGGCGGAGGTCTGCGCTCTCCGAGTGCTTTCTAGTTATTATTATTGTTATTATTATTATTATTATTAATAAAAGTATATATTTATATGGACCAATACAAGAACATGGAAAAAGAAATGAAGAAAACAACAGACAAGACCAACAAGACAGACTGTAAACAAGAGAAAACTTCTGAGATAGATGCTGAAAAAGAGAAGAGTCAGGAAACATTGAAAATGTTCCAGAGTATACTCAACAAACTGACCCCTGAAGTGTTTGAACGCCTGGTTCAAAAGGTGCTGGAGCTCAGCCTAGACACCGAAGAAAGGCTGAAGGGTGCCATCAACCTGCTATTTAAGAAGGCTGCGTCTGACCAGAAATACTCTGTGGGCTACGCCAAACTGTGCCATCGTCTGATGGGGTTGAGCGTGACAATGGAAAACAGAGATTGCTTAAAATTTGGTAAACTTCTGATCGCTCGATGTCAGCGTGAGTTCCAAAATAAAGAGCAGGATGAGCGGATCCTGAAAAAACAGGAGGAACTGGATAAAGCAAGAAATGAAGCGCATTGTAATCTCATCAGGTCAGAGATAGAAGAGCTAAACGACAGAGCTCTCCGCCATTCACTTGGCAACATAAGATTCATTGGTGAGCTGTTCCAACCTCAACTTGTTGATGGAGGCTGCCATGCACAAGTGTGTGGAGCATCTACTAAATGATCAGCACAAAGAGTCTCTGGAGGGTCTGTGCAAGATCCTCCAGACAATTGAGAAAAAGTTAGATGCTGGCAAAGACAAGTCCCGTATGGACAAATATTTCTCTGCGATTGAGAAAATTCGCAATGACGAAACAACAAATATCACAATCCACTTCATGCTCGAGGATGTGTTGCAGCTGAGGAAAAATAAGTGGGTACCTCGACAAAAAGAAGAGGGTCCCACGAAAATCTGCAACATCCGCAAAGAGAGAAATGTGGAGGCAGAGAGGCCGACGCCTCCAAAGACTCCAAAGGCAAGCAACACGATACAGAGGTCTTTTGCTCTGATCCCAGAAAACAACCACAAACTCTTTTCTGACCTCTTTAAAAGACCAGAGCAGCAAAACAATAAGACCATCAATGTGAACGGTAATAATCCCTGACTCTTTTCTGGCCTCTTTAAATCACCTGAGGAGCAACAGACTGAGACCGAGGTCAGCAAAAACTTCGGAAACACTGAAAATACCTGGAAACCCAGGAGCTTGCAAGAGCAGGAGTCTCCCGAGGAGACTGTGGAGACCCACAAGGAGGACAACAATGATTCAGAAAGAGAAATGGATTCACAAACTTCCATCTGTGAAAAGGAGGAATCTTCTCATCTGATGTCTGAAGAAAAGAGTCAATTGGATTCTGACCACACCTCTGAGCAGCAGAAGAAGGAGATAGTTGAGGTGAAAGACACTGAAACCCTCCATAAGGCTGCCAATGCCTGGAAACCCAGGAGGTTTCGCGTTGAAGAAGCTCAGAATAACACGGTCGAACTTGAAAAACAAGAGTCTCCAAAGAAAAAGGGAGACATCTACAAGAAGGAAAATGTGGAGCCCAAGGAAAATATTCCTCCGAAACTATCCATTGATGGTCAAACAGGGTCACAAGGATGTGAGAAAAAAGAGAGTTCTCTTACTCCTCATAATCACTATGGGACATCTTAAACATCTGCTGTGGATGCTGTTTATTTCTTTAATAGAAATGGACATTGTCGCAGAAAAAGTGTTAATGAACTGGAAGCAAAGCCAAAATTCTGCCAACCAGCCTGAGAAAGACAGGACTTTGAAATCAGTCCACATTTTCTTTACTGAGCCCCAAGCAGCTGCGATGCTGTAAAAACTAATCTAGAATAGTGACTGTTGTTTTAAAGTTGTCTTGTCTTCAGAAAGAAATATGCATATTCAGAAAAAATCTATAAAACAAGATGAAAGAAAAAATTAAAGAAAAATAACAAGTTAATCTCACAATTTTCTGTCATTAATCATGATTAATTATGATTGCATAAATAACAACAATATTAAGAATAACACTGAATAGAAAACAAGACTTGCAATGGACTTGCAATTATGTAAGCAGAAGAAATTATGTTATGTGAAATGCAGAATAAACACAAAAAATGTCCAATCGAATTCAAAGTCTGTTTTTAATAGCTTTCAGTAAACTTGGTAATACAGGGAAAATTTCATTCATTTCTCTTTTTCTATAGCTAGAAGACAGAAAGCACTGTGAGATAAGATTTTTTACACTGATTTCATTTGAAAATGAGATCACTGGAGAAAGAAGCCTTAGCTGAAGCAAAAGTTGCTCTGGTTAGTACATCCAACTTTATCTAGAGAATAATGGCCAATAAACACTGGATGTCCAATCCTGCACACAGAGAGCAGAAACAGAAACAGTAATACGTTCTTGTATGTGAAACATCACACAAATCCTCCGTAGATTCTCAAGCTTTTGCGTGGCCTCATCTTTTCTACATTGTGAACGGTGAGGCTGTCAGTGTGTTACAGACTAGTTGACGAGGCTCTCAGTGTGTTATGGACCAGGGTTTTACAGCCGCAACACTGTAAAACCCTGAACTGACTGTTGTTTCAAAGTTTTCTTGCCTTCTCACAGAAATATACATATTCAGAAGAAATCTGAGAAAAACAAATCAAAGCTAAAAAACAAAAAAAATGTATAAATATTATTAATAAATAAAAAATCTTACTTGTAATGGATTTATGCAAGCATACATTTTTAAGTTACATTAATGCAGAATAAACACAAGGAATATCCAACTGAATTCAAAGTCTGTACAGCTAGAGTACAGCTAATTGTCGACTTATGAACTTTGCGGCTTATGTTCAACTTCACAACCAGTTTGAATGGCGAGCGAGCGAGTGCCGGCAACAGCCTCCCTCCCTCTCTCTCTTTTCTCTCACACACACTCTCATACACACTCTTTTTGTGAACTCAGTGGTCGTAAGTCAAGGACTACCTGTAGTCTTCTTTATTATATGTACAGAAAGTGAAAAGAAAAACTATGTTCGCCACCACAGGTGATTTTTTGACAGCACTACTTTGTTTTCAAGTCTTTACTCATGGGTTGTACAAGAGCCAATGAGTCAAACAGAGGTTTGGCCATCAAACAGCAAAAGTGCAGAACATAAAGTATGTTAAACTGAGGCTCAGTAATCACTGATGATCTTGATAACAATAGTTCTAACACAGTAACAGACCGCAACTGACATCCTTGCAGTACGTAGGCTGGATAACACAGGGAAAATAGCATTCATTTCTATTTTTATACAGCTAGAAAACAGAAAGGACTGAGATAAGATCATTTACACTGATTTCATTTGAAAATGAGGTCATTGGAGAAAGAAACTTAAGCTGAAGCAAAAGCTGCTCTGGTTAGTACCTCCAGCTTTATCTAGAGAGTAATGGCCAATAAACACTAGATGTCCAATTCTGAACACAGAGAGCAGAGAGGAAACAGTAACGCGTTCTTTGGTTTTACTTGACTTACATGTGAAATATAATGTAAATCCCACTGAGATTCTCGGGCTTTCTCTTGGCCTCATCTGTTCTACATGGCACATGACCTTTCAGAATCATGTCCTACATACTTTGATGCGTTCAAAATATGACTGAGGCATCAGTGACACTCCTATGACTCTACTTTGTTCTCTATTTATCTGATATACAGCACGGCTCAAGAGAATGACTGCCGTTTAAAAATACACCTTCAATATTAACTCTGTCCAACAGCAGTATTTGGGGAACCAATTTAATGGAATTAAAAGAGAAATGTGGAGCTCTGATTCAGGACTAATTCATCTGAATAAACCTAAGGCTAAATGCTAAACTATCTCATTTACTATTCATTTGGAGTCTTGCAATTCTATTAGTCTCTTTACATTTCGGTGTCTTGGAAGATGTTATTGTGGCACCGTCCCAGTGCCTTTGGCTAAAGTTATCTTTCTCCTAATTTGGCTTTGGTATGAAGCCAAATAAAATAAACAACGCCTCGCAAAATCATGTTGCTGGTGGAACCTGCAAATATATTTCCATTAAATAAATAAATAAATCCATTTTCAGTATTAAAATTCAAATAAGTCCAAGTGTAATTAACCCCAGCTTTATCATATGACATCAATTTCCTTTTATTCGACATTTTCAGTATTGTGGGCATAGATATAGAAGGTTGAGATGTATCAAATGAATCCATATTTATAATTAATCCATACCATGTGAAAACTGTATAAAGTTTAAAAAAATACAAACATCTGTGTATGCATGCTTGTGCATGTGGTTCGTTATGACTCGTCTGCTCAACTACTGAAATGAGATCACAATTATCTCTTCTCTTCCTGCAGCGCGGATGAGAGGTTCGATGCTACGTTCCACACGAACGTGCTGGTGAACGCCACAGGAGTCTGCCAGTACATCCCACCAGGTTACTATCCAAATCAATGGCTGCTTCAATCTCAGTCATAATAATGACTAAAACGGATGAAAATGCCTTCCATTTTTCTCACCACATTTGGGAGTTTGAAAAACAAGCCAGTCTCATTGCAAATGTAAGCCGATGAAAGCTGCAGTGCAAGCGTGAAAAACGTCGACAACACTTGTCCGCAGGCATCCTGAAGAGCACCTGTTATATTGATGTACGCTGGTTTCCATTCGATGTGCAGAAGTGCGATCTGAAGTTCGGCTCCTGGACTCACAATGGCTGGTTGCTGGACCTACAGATGATAGATGTGGACATTTCTACCTACATACCCAATGGGGAGTGGGACCTCGTAGGTAAGAGGAGAGAGAGAGAGAGCGCGGAAGAAAAGGCCAGCTCCGAAATATTCAGGAATTCCATGAATTCTGGGGGAACGTTGTTTTGAACTGCAGCGACTGGTGCAGTGATACAGATAGGCAGCGATAGTTGATGTGAGGACTGACTGGGAGCGCTCTTAGAATGTAATGCAAATATTCGGGAATGGGGAGGTTTGCTCCTGAATGTTGAAGAAGAAGACAAAAAAACTCACCAATATCTCTAACTTTACTATTTGTTAAGGGACAGCCAACATGTACAATAAAAATGAAAATAGTAACTATTTCAGCACTGTGTTTAACACAGGTTTGCAAGATGACTGTGACTCTATGCTGTTAATAATATATATTTCAGTAAGTAAACAAGTTAAGGATGAGGTTGAATGTTACAATTAAAAATGTCAAAATCTGCACACAGATCTAAAATTAAAACAAGAACAGGTCATTTGTGACTACAAGGAGGGCTATTTCAGTGCTACTTAATGCTCTAAAACCAGAAATATTGACAAAAGCTGAGTAAAGACAACTAAAATCACCTGATAATTGTATGAGCGACTGAATAGTTCATCTGATGGATCAATAGAAATGCAGAGGGAGGTTGTTCTGACTGAGCTGACAATCCAGAGATTAGAGCGCTTGTCCTTTATCATATTGGGCACATGAGTGTGTGGAGTGTGTGGTGGCAGCTGGATAGGGGACGGTTCAATTGGTTCACACACCGCCAGGCAGGAAGCTGGCCAGGTGCACACACAAACACAAAGACACACACAAAGACACACACACACATGCACGCACACCTACATCTACACACACCTGCACGCACACACACACACACACACACAGACACACAGTTTACATATTGTACACATAACGAGGCTCCATTCTCCTGGTCCACTCTTGCTGGGTCTGGAATCATCTTTTCCACACCTCCATATCCAATGTGTTTCAGTTTCTAACAAATCAACCATTTAAAAAAAACGGTTGCACATCTCACACACGTTACTTATTTGAAATCTTGTCAGAATCATGCCCGGCAAACCACAAGATAAGATCACCTCTACCTGCTGTCTCCCTCCCTGTAAATCTTTTTCCAAGGCCTTTATTGATAGTCAGGGAGGCAGCAAGGTTAAGCTGTATTTAATTGTAAATCTAACCTCTCATTCCAATGTTTCTCCGCAGGTGTGCCCGCAAAGCGGAATGAGCTGTACTACGAATGCTGCAAAGAACCCTACCCCGATGTGACCTTCACGGTCACCATGCGCCGCAGGACACTTTATTATGGCCTCAACCTGCTCATTCCCTGTGTGCTCATATCTGGGCTGGCCCTGCTGGTCTTCCTGCTTCCCGCTGACTCCGGAGAGAAGATCTCACTGGGTACACATTCGGCCGACGCACGTACACACAGTAAAGCAGATAATACATGATTGTAATCTCACGTTGAAGCAAACCTCCGCCTCAGTCCACCAGGCTCAGACGTGGTTGCTAACCCCTTTATTTTCAATGGCTCTATGATAATGTTGACATTATGGCCGTGGATTAACATTCAGGTTGGGTTCACTCATTAGCAATTGAATTAAAGATCCTATATAAATGCAGATGATCACCCGGACCCCGAAAATGCCAGCTTGTTGGAAAATGTCACAGTCAGGGAGACGGATATACAGATGTAAAAACTCCCTCCAGGCTGAGATTTGCTGAAAATGATAAAAGAATATATTTTCTGTAATGGTTCTGCTCTCTTTCTCTCTTCTCCAGGTATCACGGTGCTGCTGTCACTAACGGTCTTCATGTTGTTGGTGGCGGAGATCATGCCTGCCACTTCAGACTCTGTTCCACTAATTGGTCAGAACTTTTTGAGTTTTTCTTTTTAAATCCTGCAACTAGCCCTAATTTTAATGGTTTTACAAAGTTGAATGAAAATAAAATGGCAGATAGGACAGATAAGAGACACGGTTAATATATCATCACCTAAGACATATGGCCATTTTTCAAGGAATAAACGAGTCCCTGCCAGCAGCCAATTAGCTACTTTTACACAAATAAGAAGATAACCACGTTGTTATTTTCCAGAACGTGAATGTCATTTCATATCTATCTATTTTTAGATCGCAAACAATTCAGGTGGCTTCAGTGATGAAAAAAAGTTCGGCCCAATCCGGGTCCCACGCAGGACACGCGTCAAAGTGTCTTTGGACAAAATGACGAAGCACAAAGTAGCTCTTGAATGTGCCTGATTGGTTATTGTGGTTCTAATGAGCACAATTACTGGAGCAGATGGGTTCATTGCACAAAGTCACACTGATAGGAAACAATGCATCCAATCACGAGGCAGGAGGGGACGCTGTGTACAGAGCCGATGATCTGGCACCTCACTGATGCCAAACCAAGCCCATTAACAACTTCATCCTTGGATGACATGTATTGCAGTAACACACTGCAGATGGACGAGTGAAATATGGTCACATTTCAACTCAGATCAAATTCGAACTTTGCAGGAGAGAAATTGGCACCGAGGGAGATTATTTTGGCTGGAAGTGCTCATGCGCCCAGAATATTTTCTCTATAATTGCCTTCGTGTTCTCTCTTCTGTTTAGCTCAGTACTTTGCTAGCACCATGATGATTGTGGGCTTGTCCGTGGTCGTTACGGTCCTCGTGCTGCAGTTCCACCACCACGACCCGCACGGCGGGAAGATGCCCAAGTGGGTGAGTTTGAGATAGACGGTGCGTGATGTGTTGGGATCTAAAAGCAACAACACTCTGACTTTAGAGGTTTCGAATGCAGACAAAGGTATTAGTCTATTTCTTGTTTTTGGTTTTGGATTAAAATGCTATTCAAATGTGAAATATGATATCAAGAGGCCAATCCCATCAGAAGGTAGATTGAGTCTGGAATTATATCCTGTTTCAGTGTGCTTCAAGGTTGACAATCCTTTTGATTAAACGAGTCAACCTGCAAGCACAAGCCCCCATTTCCTAAAATCCCCGCAGTATGAAGGCATTAGTGTCTTTTTTAATATCCTCAGGTGTCATAAAATGCTAAAAATCGAATGAGTTGTCGTGGATGGCGGATCTATTGAAGGACTGACCTCTTTTATTTTAGATCAAGTACACGCAAATATCAAATAAAGAAGCAGTTCGATGGTGACCGTGAGCTTTCCTGTTCAACTGTAAATCTCTCACCCCCCCCCCAGATTCGAGTCGTTTTACTCAACTGGTGCGCGTGGTTCCTGCGCATGAAGAAACCGGGAGAGGACAAACAAACCGCTGCTTCCGGTAGTACTTCTGGGTACAAGTACTCTCACCCTCCTCCTCACCACAACAACACCAACACCATTCAGGTGACCACCCTCCCTGGACAGGCTCCGGCCCCCACCACCAACGGCAACATGAACCTGTACTTCAGCTACCACGCCATGCCAGACAACCCCGCGTCCCCCCAGGGCTCGGACCCGGGCGGCTCCTCCCGACGCGACGTCCCCCCGGAACAGACGCGCTCGCTGCTGATGCTGGAGCAGCTCCCGGAGATCTGCCAGATCCTCGAGGAGGTGCAGTACATAGCCCGGCGCTTCCGGGAGCAGGACGAGGGAGAGGCCATCTGCAGCGAGTGGAAGTTCGCAGCGGCGGTGGTGGACCGGCTGTGCCTGGTGGCCTTCTCCCTTTTCTCCATCATCTGCACCTTCACCATCCTCATGTCCGCTCCCAACTTCATTGAAGCCGTGTTCAAGGACTTCACATAAGCTGAGCTCAAGACTGTCCGTCACAGCCCCGAGGAAGCACACAAATCCTTATAAGTGTATAGCTGCAGGACTTGTTCTTCCTCATTTCCAAGAGTTAAACTGTACATACATCACGCCAAATAGGAGCCCTAGACTCCTTCAAGTGGTTATCTAATGTTGCTCAGTGCTTTTACTCCCTACAGCAGCTTCTACAGTAGAACCAACATACTGTCCTCAGCAGTCACATACAGAAGCCTTTCATGTCAGTATTAGAAATAGCTCCGCCCTGAATTCTTGCAATATATATATATATATTTTTTTTTGTACATAAATGAACACTGAGGTGAAGCTGATGCATTTTCATTACGTTCGTGAGAGGACGTAACCTGTGAAGCCGCAGCACTGTGTGGTCCCTTTCTGTAGCATAGGAGCTCCGTTCCAAGGCAACTGGACCTCCGTGGCCCCATTTAAAGAGACGCCTCACCTGAAAGCTTTTTTTTGTTTTCTCAGCTCCCAAAGACTTCCTCTGTTCTGGAGAGGTGAAATGTCTTCGGAGTCGTGTACTCTAACCTCACACTGATGTAAAATAGTTTGAGATTTTTGCTCTGTAAAGGCATTAAAAACGCTGAGGATGTGAGATGAAGCGGAGCCGCTGACCCGGGCTGGTTGTTATTTTGCACAGCGGGCGGTCTCAGTTGCTGGATGCTGCACAGCAAGATCACAGAAAAATGAAAATCCTTTCTCTGTGAGTCACCTTGGGGGATATGAAGAGAACTGATACCTCATGATTCACCAGGCTTTTGTAGATATGTTGAGATAATGTAGTTTTTACTTTTGTTTCATTTTGTTAATAAAATAAACATTTTAGCACTTTTTTTTTTAATGGTAAAAGCCATTCCATATCGAGAACTAAAAGGCGGACATTAATGTGAAAATGTATGTACACACAAGAACGGTCTTAACCTAACTAAATGCCTTTTTGTTCTTCAGTCTTGTAACTTGTCACTCTTGGTTTGTGCCTCTGCTCAGTGTGACTCATTTTTGTGGGGTGTGCATATTTGCTACTTGTAAATGCAATTTCGAGGAAAAAATAAAGGAGAAATGTGACCATTTGTGACATTTCACTGGTTACCATTCACAAAGAACAGGTTTTACCCCGCAGCCACCCGTGCTGATCCATGCTGATCTACGTATAACTGTGCGAATGAAAATAAAACCAGCAATCAGTCACGTTAGTCATGTGTCAGCTGTATTCCTAACTGTCTTTCCCCCCATAAAGCAATAGAGCAGTTAGAAGATAAACATCCATTTGAAATGAAAACTAAAAAAAAGATCTCACATCTCGGGTTCGACACGCTACTGCTATTTTGCAGTAAAAGAGGAAAAACAGAAAAGAAAGAAGGATCAGGCATCACAGTCGGACATCCATTAGGTGGTGTCTCAGGCAGTGAGGACACCTAGCTCATACTGGTGGGAGTAAATTGCCCATAATGGACTGGCAGAGGGGAATTGAACAGCACCCAGTTCTCAACTATCATTATACATTTAAACACATTAAGAGTCAGTCCAAGTTTATTCCTCGATATTATTCATAAATGTAATAAAATCCTGGTTTTGTTGTAAACATTTTACTGATCTTGCACCACAAAAACCCTGTTTTCATTTGGACCCAGCTGTTTCATCCCTGTCCTGTCAGATTTAATCCACAGGGATGAAGACGCGTGCTCATCTATGTGTGTGATGGCAGGCCACTGTTAATCTGGTAGAGTGATTGGGGCATGTAATTTTATATCCTCCTCCAATCCATTGCCTTCACCTTTTTCCCCACATTTTTATCCTAATAAAAACGGTTATAGAGGACGGTATTGTGTGTGTGTGTGTGTGTGTGTGTGTGTGTGTGTGTGTGTGTGTGGGGGGGGGGGGGCATGTACGAGAACTCCTGCTAAAATAATCTGTAATCAAATATCTAAAGTCACATTGAAAGCCACAATATTTTGTTTACAAAAGTTAATCCCATTAATAGCTTCACAATAGTTCTGATTATAATTAGCATGAGGGAAATAAAAATCTTTATATATTTAAGACAAACTGAGTCTCCAAATCAAAGTTCAGTTAAATTTCATCCTTGTCAAAGATGCTCAAAGGAGCCTGGAACCCCTTGTCTGTCCCCTTATCTTCTCTTCTAAGGCTCTACATACAAATGCGCTGAATCTTTCAAACAGTCTGCAGCTGCAACAGACACGTGTGGTCCATCAGTCAGTCTTCTTCAGCACATAGCCCTTCAAGACTTCCTCAGAAGTCCTACACTGATCCCAGATAATTAATTAAAGTTCCTGTAGTGGAAAAGAGGCCCTTCAGCTCTGGAATGGCCTGTGAATTGAAATTATGCTGCTAGGTCATTGAATTCTCCCAAATAACCTTGAAATACTGGCTTTTAATAGGTGCTCTAACTAAAGATTATTATTCTCTGCCCTGATTTAAATCAAACTTTGTGTTAAATAATTATATCTTGGAATGTGATGTTACATTCTGACGGATAGTTGCCTGACACAAGGTTCAATAATAAACATTTTACTTCAAAATAACCCACAAGTGAGGCTATAACATGGACTGAAAGAGAATTTAAGCAGTTGTGACAAAGAAATGTAAAAACAATTTAAAAAAAACACATTAAGTCAGATACCTAGAATGTTGATCACTCACACTGCTTCAGTAATTTTTCTCTCATGTTTCTCTTTGTTGAGCCTCTCAAGGTTACACATGAAGCAAAGTGAAGGTTAAGCCCTGACATTTCCCATTTATGAGTACATCACTGTCCACGGTGGTTTTAGATTTTTAATGTGTTTGAGAATATTTGTGTGTAGAATCGCACTCGCACACGAGGGGTGTGGCTTTGGTCGGACACTCGAGGGGAGGCAGGTAACAGTGAAGTGAGGTTACTTTCAAATTCTGTGACTTTTAAAATTGCAAACTGCACCTTTAATAACGTAATTTTATTTTATTTTTTTTAATATTCAAGTATGCCTGAAGATGAACACCATCTTGAAGTCAATTTCAAATATGATCATGAACTAAACGAGTCAACTCTTATTGAGATCCCTCCAAGCAAGACATTTAAAAAAAAACTGAAAAATATGTGGTGTCGAAGTCAGTAGAAAAAGAGAAGAATCGGCCTGTGAGCTGCACCGACACGCAGTGCTGTATTTTGTGCCACAGCGTCTCTGGCCACTTTTCATGTTTCAAGCCAAGCTGGCAGCTATTAGGACAGTGTGGGTCAAGAGGGTTGAGCAGCTTCAAGTACTCTACAACACAAGTGCTAATGGCACAGTTGTTGAAAGTCTAGTGCAGGGAGGTCACAGCCCCTTTAGAGCCCTTCCAATTCTGCAAACATGCAGCTATGCATTAAACGTGCAGGGAATTACCCCGATTGTACCGAGTTGTGCGAAGAGGAAATAATGTTACGCTAAATAATGAGTTAAATGCTAGTAATGTAGTGTAATAATCAGATATAAACACTGTTTATTAGGTAAAATTGTGATAATCATATCATCATATTAAGCCCATGTGCCCTCATCCATGAGCAGTGCTGCATCAACGCAGTATGGAGAGCTTCACACACGTTGCTGCCTTCAGGGGCGTTTGTAGGTCCTGGTGATTCTGAAGCACACCTGCAGACTGAGAACAACTACCACATAAATAATGGCGCTGTTCTGCGGGAGGTCAGGCAGCTGTACGGTTAATCATGGCCTCCGTGCTGTAAAAAACATGCTGCGTACTCCTGTCACAGGGGACGGGAGCGCAGGGGTCATGCTGCTGCTGCTGCTGCTGCTGCGCTTTACCAGCAGTGAAGCCTTGAGGGAAGAAGAATCCAGACAACCAGAAAGATGTGGGGAGCCCAGATATGATCCAAGCAGAGGAAGACAGAGACAGAGAGTGAGAGATTTCATGATTGCATCTTTACAGCTTTAATATGCTGGGCGCAAACCAAGGGGGGGGTTATCTTATGGGACGCAGAAATGTCCCTTTTCCACTAGGCTTTTTTTTCCCAGGCCGTGCTGATTTTTCCATCAGCTGTTTTGTCACGCCATGCCTCGTCCATGACGGACCTTCTCCAGAGGCGCCCGGTCTCTGCCCAAAGCGGGCCCAACCGTGATGTCAAATAGATGCACAAGCGAGTTCCGAGCGAGCGGAACTTCGCCCCTGCGCGCGGGTGCTGAAAATGTCCGGGACTTTTTTTTTTGACGAGGATGCGTGTTGACACTCGGGCGGAGAGAAGGAAACTGCGCGCCGGGGAGACTCACTCCTGCGTGAGTCCGTCTGTCAGGAAACTCGGGCGCTTCTGGAGCTGCCCTCTTCAAATCGGGTGGTCGTTGATGAACCGCGTTGGCTCGGGGGAGCTCGGAGATAGTTTCTTCGATAAGCAAGGAGTTACGTCGGCTATGGTATTGACTGAAGTCTGTGCACGGTGGAGAAAAGGACACACACACACCCACAAACAGAGTTGTGCTATGATGCAGTTTAAGCCCACCCATTATCTGTATGAGCAGCTTTAGGTTTCATCATGAAAATACCCACTATTAATCCATTACATGCCATAACTGAGATATTCAACACATCACTCGTATGTCAAACAAATGAAAAGTGCGTACATGCGAGTGATGTGTTGAATATCTCAGTTATGGCATGTAATGGATTAATAATGGGTATTTTCATGATTTTTTTTTTTTAACGAAAGGCAGATAAACGGATTCCAATGTATTGTGTTTCTGTAATTACCAAATATAAGATTGTGGAGCCCTAACTTTGCGTGTTTCTCGGCTAAGGTGAGAAGGGTTAGAAAGAAGATGAGAGAAAAAGAAACAACCTGAGGGTTGAGAAAGGGGTGAGAAAGTTTTCGGGATAGCCCTTAGCCAGCTTTGGTCCCACCCGTCTGTCACCCTGCCTCCATGTGCGATCTGACCTGGGGAGACGAGGAAAAGTGCACGTCGTCAAAACCCCCCGCGTCTGCGTCAGCGGCTCCAAACTGCTCCGAATTCAACCGTGAATTACCAGCATAAAAACCGCGAGTCTGAAACAAACTGTCTGAATAAGACATGATATATTCATGAAGCTGAAATTTGAATGAAGACATGCCTGTCTGCCCCAAGGCGAGTCAACGTTAGGCTTTTCAAACGCCTCCCCGACACTTGCCAAGACAGAAAAAAAAAAAAAAATCGAAAGATCAGTGAATCCTGACCAGCTTTCAGTCCCATTTAAGCAGAAACACAGACAATACAGAAGATGTCACAGAGTCTGGGAGCTTCTTATTTCAGACTGTGACTAACTGGGTCAGACATAAATAGCGGAGGGGCAACCGGAAGCAATCCCACCAAACAGATAAGAGTCACATTAAGGTAAGACAATCACATTAAGGTAAGCTACAACAGAGATATCAGGCACGTGCTGAAACCTCCACAAAGCTGCGGGCCGGAGAATGTTTGTTTCTTTTTTTTTTTTTTTTATCTTTTTTTTTTTTTTTTTCTTGCTCATCGCTGGGGAGGAGAAGGACTGCTTCCGCAATCGGAGAGACAAATTCATGCTTGGTTTCAGGCCAAATTCTTACGCTCAAAGGGTGCACAGCCCTGGCACACATGGACCGTGAGAAGGATTGCATTAACAAGACGGTAGCGATGCACACCAACAGAGCCTCACGGGGGGGGGAGAAGAAGACCCTCTCAAAAGTTAACCGCTTCGGAGGCTCCGGAACATTTCGGGGCTGCTCTGCCGCGTCCAGTGAGGTGAAGGCCTCCCGTTGTTCCTCATTAGATCAGAGTGTCTTGGCACCGCGCCGAGGCACTTTCAAACACTCGGCGACGATTATTTCATTTTGATTTCATTTTCTGCTGTGCTTAGCGCGCGGCTGTGCGCGGGAGCATCTGTTCCCGTCTCGGCAGTAACGCTGCAGACGGCTCACTGAGTCGAGTAAACACCAGATCACAGATGCCGAACGGTGTGAAGCTGCGTTGCCCTGATTTCACGATGTGGTACAAATGTGCGTATTGTGACAGAAACACAACTAAAATGGCAGCCAGGGCAATATAATGGGACAGCGCTTTCATCCACATCCTCACTACAAAGCTACATTTGTGATTATCAGCATAGAAGACTCCACATGCTGAGTCCTGGATAGATAAACCTGCGTGGATGAGCAAGCAAGTTTTTTTTTTTATAATAATGTGTTCTATAAGGTGACATGGAGCAGACATTTCTTCTTTGGTTGCAGTTAGGCCAGTTGACCTGAACTAGATTGTTTCCCAGATGTGATTTGCCAGTTAACAGTTACTTTAACTTAAAAGTTACTTTTTCAGTACTTTTGCAGTCCACATATTCGCATGTCCAGAGTGCCTTCCCACCCGTAAATGTCAATTTCAAAAACTACAGTAATCCAATGTTAAGTAAACTGCTGTAATCTGTAAATATGTCTCAAAACAGTCCATTATGCACTTCTGGCCTACTGTGATGTAACAGTTGGGCTGGTTTGACAAAGCCTGGCCTCGTGCTGGGTATCTCCTCCCATAAAACCACATCAAACTGTGCAAGGGTATACACGAGACAGAGCCGCCCTAACATCTTCTCCCCAGGCAGAAGAGGCGAGCAGTGCAAAGAGCATCTGTGGGCGGAGCAAAAAGCATAAGTGGGCAGGGCTCACAGTAGCTGATTAGGATTTAGAGGGAAAGGGAGTCAAACCAGCCACTCTCTGCAGGGCTGTGAAAGTGGTATATCAACCAAAGTGTGTTACTAACACATTTTGCTTAGACATCAAGAAACCATTTTAAACTTACAGAAAAGAAGAAATATATTTCCCCTTTAAAATGTGACACAAAAAACTGCAGTGTGAACAGTTTAAGGCCCCAATGTGAGCCGCATGTGCAGAATTACATGACTAGATGGAAAGGTTGATGGCTACAATGGAGCTGAGAGATGCATTTTCAGGTTTATTTATAAGTTATTATGCAGCAGAGGCAGACAATGCAGAGGCATGTGCATCTAGCCGGAATCATTATTTCTCTCCAGATAATTACAGCATCACTGTCTGCAATTGTCCTCCATGTTGCTTCCGGAGAAATACATAACTATCCATGAAGTGGTCAAAAAGGATTAGGAGAGGGAAATAGTCACAGCCACCACCTGCAAAACCACTCCTCCCCATCTGTTGTCTGTCCCATTTGCACAAGAGCATAATTTTTCCTTCCTAACAGAAAAGGTTGGTGTACAATTGACTCTGAGGTTTGTTTTGCCTTCATTTTTTTAAGCAGTCCTCTCATGATAAGAATGAGTGTCTGGAAACTCCTCAGCTTCTCATCCCCTCCAGCAGGAGCAAAAACAGGCACACAGCAGTGCAAAGAGGGAACTTCCTAAGCCCGTCAGTAAAATCCTCTGTTTTATAACCAAGTCAAAGTGTCTAGTTTTCCTTAAATCCTGCTCCATTGGTGAGGATAATGGTTTTACCTTGTGGTACTAATGTGGAAAGGCATTTTGGTGACTTCCTTGACCTTGAAGCAGGACAATGAGTCTTCAAGATCACAACATGTATGCCAGTCAAAATCAGCCGGTCATGGAATTTCTGGTTGTTTTGCATAGTTCTAAGCGAAGCAGACCAAATGTGAAAGCATCACCGAATACATCAACAGGAGGCGGAAAAAAATGGAACGTAGAGTGGGGGAGGAAAGCCAAGATGAGTCTATCAATGTTGCTAAAAATGGGATGAGAGCAGCGATAAAAACATCAAGAAAATGAAGCCCAGTTATAATTTATGCAAAGATAAATTCATGAAAGATTCAGAACGTGCTCGGAAAGTGTGTAATGATTGATGCAGGAAAAGAGAAAGTAGACAGGTGTGTGGCATTGAACGACAGAAGGGATGACGTTAGTATGAAGATCACAGCAGCCGCCGCCGCTATTATGAATGAGACCCACATTGTGGGTTAAGGCAGGAATGTAAACGTGCTTGACACAAGGTGATGAGAACTGGGGTCTCAAAGCACTTGGACTAGCACTTGATAAAAGTCAGAGCATCGCTGATCAATGATATTTTTTGTTTTAACTGACAGGGATAATGCCATCTGATCTAACTTGAAGATTAAGACTAAGGTTTTACACATTGTTTATACCCTTATTGCATGGTGCATGCAAGCCGTAAGGGTCCCAACCATAAGGGTGCCATGGTTAGCACTGATGACTCACAGCGAGAATGTCTTGGGTTTGAAACCCCCTCTTCTTCACAGGTTTACATGAGTTTTCTCCAGGCTGTCTGCCTTCTTCTTCCTGCACAGTCCAAAGAAAAGTGAAATATGTGAATTGACAACTCGGACTTGACTGAGAGCAAGGGTGTCGGAACCCAGGCCTCAAGGGCCATAATACCGCCGGGATTTCTGTCCTCCCAGGCAGAAAACGACTTTTCCCAGGGTAAGTGAGAACCACAGACTGTATAAAAAAGATGAACGTTGCTGAAATGTGAAGCCAGGCAGAAATGACTTTACGTGCAATACCACCGAGTCATGATGGTGTCAACAGCTAAAGTTCCTAAACTGTGATCTGGTGGTCTATCTGAAAGTATTTACATAATTAATTGGATAATAATCCCTAAAAACTCTTATACAGTTAAATTTTGGTTGATCATCGAACCGTTTAAAGCTTTATTAAGCTATAGATCAAAACCTTAAACAGTGGAGTGTAAGGAAAACAAAGCAATGTGATATTCCTACCTACGTCTGACCTGATTGTTGAATGAAGATCCCATGGTCTCTAGCGTGAATTCTTCCCCGAAACGCACATTTTAAAACCATCAGCTGATGGCTACCACCATGGTTATTTACATCACTCAGATGTGTGCACACGATACCTGTCAGGGACCTCAATGGCATCCCGGGTGAAAATCGATACATGTAAATCTGTCAGGTCCTCATACAGGAGGTCTTTTTTCTCAAGGGCAACCCACAGTGTAACCTAGTGAGGTATTTGAATAGTGAACAAACAGAAACCAAACACTCCATGTAATCAATGAACTTTGTTTTTCTATTTAAAAAGGTGATTTTTGGGAGTCGGATAAAGGCAGAGATTTTCGTTTCCTCCTAACTGAAGGTTCAAGAAGGAAGACTTTTAGAACCACAGTGGAGATATGAAGGATATGCAGAAGCATGTATGGTGCAAAGGTTGAAGATGGTGCTATAATCTATATGTGTTTTGTTTTTTCACGAACCACATCGTGTGCATCATAATGCAACTGTAAGTACGACTCCCCGGTGATTGTCTCTGTAGTGATACCTGGTGGGTAATGGGAAAAAGGGAGTAAAAGCAATAAATGACACTGCAGCGTGAGAGTTCCGTCTTCTTTCTCTCTGCAGGGGGACGAGATTTAAACGCTCTCTTTTTGGCATGGAGGCAAACTGCGCAACATATGCTTGACAAAGCATTTTCAATTAATTGCCAGTTTTACACCTGGTAAGCCCAGCGATCTGCTTAATCAAAGTGGGTGCAAAATGGCTGGAAATGCGCGCCCTCCTGTGAGTCACGTTTGACGCGTTCGGGGAAGGAGACTGAAGACGCGGCAAGCCGGAGTGGGCAACAAATCTACACTTAAACGGTTGTAAATCCCCTCAGCTGCATGCAAAATCCTTCACCTCCTGGGAAAAGTAATTCTAGGAAATGTTCAGGACGGCCTGATTGGAAAAAAAACAGTCACAGTGACAAAGCAGAAGGAAACACGATGATAAGGCCCGTACCTTGTGACGTACAATTCAGAACATATAAACAGAATGCGGGAGTATCTGATGAGGCTGATCTGAAGGTGAGGCGAGACACAGAACAGTGGCGCAGGATCACTGTGCTCAAACCTGGAGGGAGGTTTCTATCCAATAAAGCAACTTAGCAGTAATGGCATTGAACATAGTGAATGATGTAGAGAATGATGTAAATAATCCCTAGAGCAGGGGTGGGCAAACTACGGCCCACGGGCCACGTACGGCCCGGTAGGCTTTTCAATCCGGCCCGCCGAACTCGTCCAAATTATCGTAAAAACCTTGTTCATTTTCCCCTTTCCTGCAATGCCCACGCTTCCCCGATAGATGGCGCTACCAGTCACACAGAAAGACGGTCTTCGGTGCAAATCTACCTAGCCCTAACCCCCCCCATCCGCATATCAACCCCTAACCATAACCCCCCGCTCTATCCAAATACTCTTGGCGCGGCCCGTCTGTCAAATCTTAGAACCCATTGTGGCCCATGAGTCAACAAGTTTGCCCACCCCTGCCCTAGAGGATCTTTACTGTAGGATATTTCCCTGTGCTCTTTAGGTTACCACTGGCCTGCTACTGGTCTGACTTAAAAACAGCTGGAATGCCATTTGTGGGCCCCTCACATGCCGTGACTGTGCATTGTGTCAGGATCGTGTTTGCACAAACTTGCACAAACGTGTTTGCAAAAAAAAAGGCAGACTGAAAAGCTGAGCAGCGAGGACGCCTTCTTCTCCATTCTGAGCAGCAATGGAGCCACTTTTGGCGAATGATGGAGACGATGCAGTCCTCTGATTGGGCAACCTTCTACTGCAGTCCAAATGTGCTAAGATCATGTACTCGCCTTTGAAAAGTAGCTGATCCATGTCGGGATTGAGGGGATCCACTTGAGTTAATTTGGGTCAATGATGATAAAGTGTATATCTTCTCTAACCTTGGTTGATTGATCCGGTAAAAGGTGATTAATGGACATAAACAGGGAAAAAAAATGACTTGAAGAAAGAACTATAGAAGAAAATGCAAGGAAAAAATGGAAAAGAATACAAAGGTGGATGAAACCTTGACTTCGGTCTTCACGGAAAGAAATATGCAGCACATTTTGGAACACATCTGAACAAACAAATCTTTTTTTTAAGGTCCCTAATTATAAAGGACGACCATTTGACTTTCATCAAACTTTCTTACAAAGAGAGTTTGAGTGCAATATATTGGAGGAATATGCCAGTACAGTATTTGGATTTGATATTTGATGCCCTAACTATCTTGTTAAATGGCACTCAGAAATAAGGAAGGAATATATTTTCTGATGGAAACAGCAACTATTCTGGAAGCTGGGTGGAATTTATTTGCGCCTCGGCCGAGTCCCGATACTGGATGCCTTAGAAATAGTGCCACCTAGTGGCCTTATACTGGAGGTGCTGAATGGAATGTTAGTGCTTTTAAAATCACTTGTAAATTCCATCATGAAGACATGAATCAATTAATTAATGCTCCAATGAAGCTCGACAGCTTTTCTTTCTCTTTTTTAAGGTCTGAAGCAAACCGAATACAGGAAATATGTCAGAGTTTACTTGTGCTGTTGCTCTTACAACATTTCCAGTGTGGAAAGACCACAATTAAGCTAGTACAGACAACTGGAGAGTTGTTCAACTTCCTCCACCGCTGGAAGTCTTAGTATTACCTGGAAAAAGATGGCAATTTTAGATAATGAAAACATGCTTGTCTGTTGTTTTTTTTTTAACCTTACTGCTGAAACGGGAAGTGGGGGATGAAACATAGACAAACCACAGCGGGTAGAACAACAATAAGTTTCAGTCATTGAACATGACGTATGTGTCTATTCTCTGCTCTTTCTGTTCTTTCCCTCCTTCTCCTCCTCCTTAACCCAGCCGACTATCATGTGTCTGTCTGTCTCTCTCTCCTCTATTATATTATTAGTATATTATTCTTCTTCAACTGTCCCATTTTGTGTCTTTAGCATGCAGTCAATGGTTTTAAAGAAACTTGAGTTGGTCCTCCCATCCATGGTGTCACTCACCTTTATCCTGCAGTAACATGGCTGACGGTGGCTGCTGCCTTCTGAATGATGCATTTGTCTTTGCGGCAGTCATTTCAAAAACACCTTCAGGTTTCTCCGGGCTACAAAACAGCCCGAGGCTCAGCGAACATTAATCATTTGGAAAAAAATAAATAAATAAATAGATAATAATTCTAAAACCTGATGCGTCTTGTCCTTGTAACTACAGCACTTACTAAAAGAGTGTTCACCCGCGGGATCTCGTTCAAGCGCATAGATTGTATTTCAGCCTTTTGAATTCGGGGTTTCTTTCTTCATTTGTACAAAAACAAAAACCTAAGAATTGCGCCGACTGTCAGCAATCAATGCATTCCCCCGAGGAAATGATGTGGTCCCCCGGGAGCTCATCAGTGCCCACCATGAGCCTCCACGTTCCTGAATCAGCATCCTGATCTTCTGTTGATGAACAACAGAACATCAGGATGCTGATGCCAATGTTCAGGCACATTTGCTCACAGCGGGGCCACAGAATGGTCCAGGCCAGGCACTATGAAAGAGCCATAATATGAGGTATAATATACTGTATATAGATATAATATACATAGACAGACATTAACTGGTCATACATATTACTTTTTTTAATAGGAAAGAGAGACAGTCATTGCAATGATGAATAGTTCTCAGGTTGGAAAGATTATTCACAGCATCGATTTCAAGTTTTAATGCACCTAAAGGAACAGCTTCAGCAACACAGAAATGAAGGAAAACACACACTAATTATATTAACTTAATAACGTGTTGTTGCCTGCTCTCCGTTGGACCGAAGGCAGGACTCAAACGTAGCAGTTGGGTCGAGGAAGATCAAGGAAGATGTGGAAATAATCTTCGCCCACATCACAGTCCAGCCATCAAACCCAGAACTCGGTATTTGTCACAGGGGTTTGCATCGAACGCTGGGCAACATCGGTGATGCGGAGGCGCCGTTGCTTCGCAACACGAGGACCCAGAGAATCATCTGTTGGCCTTTTAAGACTCCAGATATTCATCATTGAAGCTCATATTTTGAGAAACAGCCTGATCTATTTTACCTCCAGAGACCTCCTTCTTACTCCGCGGTTAATTGGATAGTTGTCGTTAGCTCGGGGCCCTCCAGCTGTTTCTTCAGCTGTTCTGCAATGATCCCGAGCTTCCTCAACTAAGGCAGTGGGTTCGGGAAATTTACATCACTGCTCTATATCAGCACCTCAAAGCAAAAGCACCCAAGTGATGTACACCACCTCAAAGCACGCCCAGCACGATCTCTGGTTGATCCTGCCCTCCGGTGGAGGGCCCTCTTGGCCTGAGAAGAAAACCACTGCCTCCACGCTGGCAGAAGATCAAATTGGATGCCTACTGGTCTGCATGTGTTTAGACCAGCCCATGCTGACCAGGACCATTTACTGGTATTAAAAAATATGGGTTGGTTCTAAATAATATATATAAATATTACACTCCCTGCCAATTTTTAAAGGCATAAGAGCACTAGATTGCTTTGTAACTCACAAAGGGGCTTTTGTAAATAATATTTACATATAAATATTTATTTTGTCTATAATAGTTACAAACTAGTGAAAAAGAGTCAAGACTGGATGTTAGCCCTAACCTTAAGGCAAATTCTGGATGATAAATGTGAAAGAACTTTTCATTGTATGTCATCTTTGTCAGTGTACTCCAGGATAAGAGACTGAAGGAAATGTTCCATCACAAAAAAATGATGAGTTGACACAGATTTTAGCATGGGACTAATTATGTGGGACTAATGAGCTCATCTCATAGTAGGTAATGATGGAGACCCCCTCTCTGTCTCAGTGAAGCAAAGATCTTGCTCCTAAAGTAGCTCTGTTGTTTTTTTCTATACTCCTCCTTCAAACCCTCCAACACATCTGCTGTGCTGAGTGACGTTTTTCACTCTGTGTTCCTGCTGAAACATTCTTCCTGTTTTTGAGGTGTCTGGTGCTGATAGTGGTTCTGTCACAGGATACTGGATCGTGTATGCGAACTGCTTCAACAGTTTTGGCCCTGAGACTTCTGCTTTCAATAACTGGGATCAACTGGCGATATGGTGATATATATAGAGTGTCAGTGTCTCCAGACTCCCCAGTGTGCTAAAGCAATACACGCAGCTTAGTTTAACCCCGTGAATCTTGAACATATTTGCTCTGTGAGGAGGCAGAATCCGATCATTTGTGCGGTATTCTGGAGAAAGAGTCTCTCTGAGGTCTGTCACGCTCAGTGAACCATGAATGTGTTTGTGTTATTAGCAAGTCACCTTTATAAGAACAAAACAAATGCAGTTTTAAACAAGTAGAAGCACATCCACCCTGAGACACAGCTGGACCCCCAATTATTCAGCCGCTGTACTCTCTGATCTCTGCTCTATTAACAGCAATACAGGGGAATATATAGTTTTCCATTATGAATGTCCAAAGTAAATTGAACATTCATAATGGAAAACAATTATGCACATCTAAAATAAATAACACCACTGCATCTTAACGCTTTATAAATGAGGATGGAATGATTGATGCAAGAAGATGTGTTCCAGTTTGTCAGCAAAAATAATGATAATTGGACTTGATAACAACACTAAAAACTGACCCAACACCAAAACATGGAGGAAATAGTGAAAGTATTTACATTTATCAAAATTAATTATTGCTGATGTTCAAAATTGATAGGATGAGACAGTAAAAGCACTTGAACAGCGTAATGGGTATCTGGCGCCACCTAGTGGTCGTTAATGAAATCCGGTGTTTTGCACTAAAGAAATCGGTTTGTAGGTTTCCTTAAATGATAGACAGTATTTGTGTATCTGTCGTTCAGTCTTTATTTGAATTTGACGCGTCTTACTGCAGGACTCATTTATTGTGGAAACGCCTCCGTCTGCGAGTGGCAGACACAGCAAGAGGAGGTGGCGCGACGTCACCAGCTCCTGACTAGAGGGCGGGGATCGGGGCGTGGCTCAACATTCATCTCCACCCCCCCCACCATCAAGAGCCGTGGAACATGCCGTAGAAGAAGAAACACAGCGGAGAGAGAAGAAGAAGAGTTTGTTGACATTTGCAGACATGAAGGTAAAAAAGTCTTTCTTTTGGTTTAACGCGTTTTATTTTAATAACGAAGTGGCATGGTGAAAATATTTACGGCGTGTTCTTAGCGTTTGGCTTTCGGCAGCGTGTCCTGCTTTATAAATTGATCTCAGTGTGTTTTCAGATAAATTAACATTTGTCGTTGGATTGTAAAAAAAAAAAACAACATTACTATTATTTTTGTCTGTCAGATTCCTAATTATCCAGCCTTTAACCCACTATCTTTTATCTTTACATGTAGAGGCACATCAGTGTACTCGTTGATGGTGACACACCAGAAGCCAAAAAAATCAATGAACTTTTCCAGTGTCCCTACTGTAAGTACGAGGGTGCAAAATATATGATCGGCTACCATATCAGAGGCCATTCTTCAGTGAAACACAGAGGTGATGATCTCACATCTTGCACGTTAAAAAGAATATATCTGTATTTTTATGTGAATTTTGTTCCTTTCATTCATCTCTTTCAGAGTTCACAGTGATCAAGTGTGGCTTAAGCTGTCGCAGCACAGCACATTTTCATTGTTGTTATTGTACGGCAACAATTCTCAACAGATCACATTTTGTTAAGCACTTAGAAATCCATCAGAAGGAGGAGCACTCTGGAGCTGTTGTGGAGCATTCAGAGGCCACTATGAAGCACCCAGTGGCCCCAATGGAGCATCCCAAGGCCCCTGTGAAGCATCCTGAGGCTCCTGTGAAGCATCCTGAGGCTCCTGTGGATCATCCTGAGGCCCTTGTGGATCATCCAGGTGCCCCTGTGACACATCCTGAGGCTCCTGTGATGCACCCCGGATCCCCTTCGAAGCATCCTGAGGCCCCTGTGGATCATCCCAAGACCCCTGTGAAGCATCCTGAGGCCCCTGTGGATCATCCCAAGGCCCCTGTGAAGTATCCTGAGGCCCCTGTGGATCATCCCGAGGCCCCTGTGAAGTATCCTGAGGCCCCTGTGGATCATCCCGAGGCCCCAGTGGATCATTCTGAGGCCCCAGTGGATCATCCCAAGGCCCCTGTGAAGCATGCCAAGGCTCCTGTGAAGGATTCTGAGGCCCCTGTGGATCATCCCGAGGCCCCGTTGAGGCATCCCAATGCCCATATGAAGCATCCAGAGCCCCCTTTAGAGCATCCTGACACTCTGGAAGACCAAGAGAAGGCCCCAGCTGAGCATGCACAGACACACATGCACATAGAGCATCCAGAGGTCTTGGTAGAGCACTCAGCGATCCCTAAAATACCCCCAGCACACCACACAACACATGTAAAGCCCAATAATGTCATAATCACTTGTCCTCACTGTGGCCTAAGACTAAACAAAAAAAACTTCAAGACACACTGCCAGAGGAAACACACATATCAATTTGAGACAGTCTCCAAAGACAGATTTTTGGCCTGTGAGTGTGTGGATGTCAGAAATGGTGTGTTTGCGGTCGAGAAATCGTTCGGTGGTCCAACAACGCCCATACACATAATGAAAAGTGCCTGGGGGTCGACGCAGAAGCTCATGTGTGAAGCAGAGCAATGCCGTCTCAATGGTGACTTGGCTCTAAGGAGTGGGATGCAGCTCTATGAGTGCCACCATTTAGGGTCTTTACTGTACTGCCCACGGGCCGACAGTCAAATTGTGACCCTAACAGAGGAGGCGTTGCAAACAATGGTGGACAATGAATGGTTTGGGGAGGAGCGTAAGGCCAGTCTCTTGCGCCGTCAACAGAATGCAGACGCTGAGGGCGTACCCCTTTCTGTGCAGCTGACTGTGGGCGGGCCACCATCAAAAATCCACATCTCTGTTTGCGAGCCGATTATTACTCACTACAGTCGGCTGGGAAGAGTCATTGTGTCATATGACACACAACGGGGCAGCTGGCATTGTCCCTGCTCCACAGCAGCCCAATCTTGCACGCACAAAGCTGTTGGTAAATGGCATCTCTTTGTAACAAACAGGGAGCTATTCCAGGAGGGGAGGGGCCTGGAGACACCCAACGACACCACAGAGAACCCAAGTGACCGTAAAGACCGTTATCCACCAGGTGACAAAATGGTCGCCAGGATGCTGGACTACCTCTTCACCAAGAAAAAGCTCCCCGCGGAGCTACCTCAGGCTCTCGTAGGGCGGTCAAGAGAGGGAAGAGCGCAGGGCGGCTTCATCGAGCACCTGATCCCGAAGGAAACGGACTGCGTTGAGTGCGGGTGCCCGCTGGGTGACCACCGGCTGATCACCTCAGAGGGAAAGATCCTGACGAGCGCGGGCGTGGTTGAAGGTCGGTACGATCACAGGCCTCTCCGCCGTCTTAGTTAATGGTTCACACGTACGCGAGGAATGCAAGAAATGCGCTAATCTAAAATGACGTGCAAGATAACCGTGGCGGTGGTTGGACTGTGTACTCAGGGATATCAACATACAGGAAGTGTTGCCCGAACTGTGGCATGATGTACAGATACCAGGAGTGGGAGGATGGAGTCCATAACTTTGACGACCATATAATCCTCTCTCTGCACTTGTGCCTGTTACTCAGGAATGCTTTGCAGGTGAGAACGCGGAAATCAATACTTTACCGTGGTTGGAAGAACTCGGTGGATTTTAATTTTGTCATTATACGATAGATTTGAACTCATTTACATCTTTTTTTTGGTTTTTTTTTTCTTTTTGAGCGACTCAACTTCTTAAGATTGAAAACAAACTCAGTCGAGGGGCTTCCTGTGAAAAGGAAAAGGCACACCTTACGTTTTGGAATTGCCTCACATAACATAACCCCTGTTTCTGATCCTTTTTTTCAGACACATGCGTCCATCGGCCAAGTGAAAGAAATGATCGAGAGGACAGAAGGGGTGTCCTTTCCAAAAGAGGAGCGGGTCCTTCAGGCCTACCTTCATTTTGAGGCCCTCACTAACCACGACTACACATATAGTTGTGTATCTTGTGGATACAGTCCGGCTGTCGTCGTTATGCATCTACACACAAACGGTGTCTTGGATGCAGGTGAGTTTGAGAAGCTGTTATGCTCCTCTGTGAATCAGAGCATGTGAACATAATGTTAATCATGCAGTTGTTGTTGTTGTTGTTTGTTTTTTTTTAAATACTTGTTTTACAGTAAAGGAAATGCAGAGCCCCCCCGATGAGTACGATGGCCATGTGGACATAAACGGTTTCTGGGATGCTGTGGCCAAAGAGATGATCAGTAACGGTTTAATCCCATGTACGTCACGTGGTTAGACGGAGAGGTTTGACCGAGCGACAACGAAAGCGAAACACACGCCTGCGGAAGTCTCGTAACGCCTAGCTCTCGTCACGTTTGGTCCCAAAGGCGGTCGGAGGAACCCTTTTGCCGTGCCCCCCAGCTACCATCACTGGTCACCGTGGATCGGCCCGCGCACCAGACGGTCCCATTTAGTCTTGAACACCGAGTTCGAGAAGATCCGAAGCCCCGAAGCGCCGAGCGATGGCGACGGGGAGCAGCGCGGCGGAGATGCGCAGATCGACGAGGAGCGGTTAGCTGACGCACTCCTGAACCTGAAGGTGAGACAGTCGAGGGAACGAGCACAATCCACCGAGCGAGAAGTGCGCCTCTCCTCTACAAACAGGGTGATCGTTAACGGCGCCGAGTTTCGTGTTTCCATGACAGGTAGAGGAAATCCGGGCGCTGTGCGAACAGTGCGGTGTGGAGGGCGACGGCTCCAAGATGGACCTCGTGGTCCGACTGTGGAAGAAGATGTCAAATAGAGTCGCCTACAACAAAGTGTCTGAGAAGGTGCGGGGCGCCTCTGGTAGGTGAAACAATGTGCTACTTCAGGGAGTTTTCCCCCCAATTATGTTCAGCTGCGTTACTTCTTCCCAATGTCGTGTCGGAGTCGTGGGATTAACTCTTGCAGCGACGTGCGTTGTTCCACAGGTAGCTGGGCCGTCATCACTTGTCCGTGCGGGATCGTGTATTCGCTCAAACGCACCCTCCGAGCAGAGAGCCCACGCGACTTTGTCGACCTGTTACTGTCGTGGAAGCACTTCCCCAACGTGACGGTCTGCGAGCGCGCGCGGGACCTGGCGTCGCACGCCGACCACAGGCAGCCCGGGATCTTCGGGCCTTCCCGGGGAACCTTGCTGGATCCGAACCCGCCCAACGTCAAGCAGGCCTCGGAGGGCGGGCTTCACGTCGCCGTGCCGTGGCTGAGAGGTTCGAAGATGCCGGCCGACGAGGGCGGCCACCCGGTCACCGGGTCCTCGCGGCGTTTCGCCCTGAGCGCCGGCGCCCGCCGGGGCGGGGGCGGAGACCGGGCGGACGTTCTCCGAAGGCTGGAGCTAGTGCCCGAGCTGGTGGGTTCTATCAGCCGGTGCGCAGAGCGGCTGTTTTCGGGGATGAGAAAAAACGACGACTTTTTGAACGTGACGAGCCCCTCAACACACGTGTTTCTACACAGAAACCTGCTCCACCACTACAATGTGGCAAAGAACAAAAAAGCCATAGAGCAGTACAGCAAGATCGTTCCCTTAAATGTGGAAATGCAGTGGGACAGCCACGGAAGGGTAGTCTTAGGTCTGCTCCTCCATTATTTCCTCTTCTTTTGGTGTCTTTATCGGCTTTAGATAGTAATATGTGTCCTTCAACAGGCCCTTCACCATCAGCTGGGGTGCCGAAAGGAAGAAACAGAGCAGAACATCTGGCGGCCGTCAAGAAGAGGAGCCTCGAGAGTGTGAGTCTTCGCTGTCATCCGCCGCATTTTAAGGAATTAAAAAGTGACGTTTCCTGCTTTAACCTCCTCAGACCCGAGCTCTTTTTTGATACACATTCTTAACATGTCTTTGCTATTTAGGATTATTGGGACCTGATAAGTAGAAAGACTGAGAATCATGTTTTAACAATATTTTGAAACAAGTGGTTTGTGGGGACAATGATGTCCACATACAGGGACAAACAATCTAAATTTGTAATAACATAATGTTTATGGGTCCATGTATGTGGACATTTGGCCCCGTACTAAGAACAAGTAGCTTTTATATGATAGGTGACCCAAAATCTAATTTCCACATATGATGCCAGTTCTTAGGAGATTAAACGGTAAAGCGAAAGCAATCGCGACTGTCAATGAACATCACTTTTTTAATCTTCCACCAGCTGTCACAGATCTTGGATAAGACCAGATGTCCAGCAGAGCGCGCCGCAGTTGTGGACGACGCTTTCCTGACTCACTCGGACTTCTGGAGCCAGCCGCCTGCCGGTAATGCGTCGATCGGCGCCGTTTCTCTGGGTCTGTGGGTCTTTTAGCGTTCTATATTCAGCTATTGGCGTGCTGTTACAGGGCAGTGCGGCAAGCCTGCAGTGGATAATTCCACCTCTATTCCTTCCTGGACGCCGGATCCACTGTGTACGTGCGTTTATATTTCTCTCAAAGTTTCTCATTGATGTCAATAGAAAGCCCATTTTTTTGTATTTCAGGACATTTTAAACCACGTGTGTGTTTCAATCAATGGTTCTCTTTTTATTTGAACTGAAATTCCCCATATGTAACCTATTTGATGGTGGATGTACATCATTATTAAATCACCAACGTGTGAAGACAGAAGACAGATCACAGGGGTGGAAGAGGCTGAGTGCAGCCTTCGTTTCTCTTTTCACAGATTTTTTTTTTTTTTTGTCCTTAAAAAGTGGTTTCTTTACTTTTTAAATAGGAGGACGCTCTTCTGAGGGACACCACAGAGGCAGCAAGGTGGTCTGAAGTACACGGCCTCCGGTCCATGGTGACAGACGGACGAGAGCTTTGGAAGAGCTGCAGGTATCAGAGGGCCAGAGTGAAGAGGAGGCCAGGGACACGAGGGAGCCAGTCACGTTCCATTTTAAGATGACCTTGGGCTATTTTGTGCAGAGATGTGTGTGTAAATGTGTGCGAATAAAGGCCAAGTTTAAGTGTTGTGAATGTTCATAAAAGTGATGGTCATCTTTTGTCTGGAAAGAGCACAGACACCTCTTCAGGTTCTGATATCCTGATTAAACACTTAAGCAGCATGTGTCCTCACCATATGACACTGTAGGCTGTATAAGTTATATACTCAAAGGAGAAAAAAAAAATTTGACCAGGTAATTTAGGAATTTCATTAAACAAAATTTCTGAAAATATTTAGATTCCAGTATTGGGTCTGGTTTTCAACTTCACTCATCCCAATCAGCTTTCCTGAGATTGTTAAAGTTAGATTGAGGACAACGGTTGTGAAGGCTCCTGCATGTGAACGTATTACTTTGTTTTTAAAAGAAAGACGACTTCCACAAAAAAAATTTGGGAATTTTTGCAACCAGATGTGATTCTGAATAAACAATAATGCTGATGGACTATAGTTTTTTAAGAAAGTCATTAATAGGAGTAAAATAAGAAAGGAAGGTGCTCCATGCAAAACCATTTTATGAGTGTATATATACACAAACACACACACACAGTGCACATTTGCATATTTGTATAACAGTTTTGTATTTAGGATGTACACAAAAATGATGTATACAAAATTAGTCACATGGGAAATAAAATAAATCTCTCAGATTTTTAGCTAGTTGGTTGGTTGGATGGTTAGATGTTTAGTTAGTTAGACCAACATTTCCTTTTTGTGAGGCAACCCTACAAACTATACAAATCAGACAGACTGCATGTATGATAACACACCGTTCAACCGGTCGACTCTATAAAAGGAAATGTGTTTACAGTCTGTACTTCCCTCATTGCTCTGTCTTCAAGAGGATGTAATACATATTAAGAAAACAGAGAGAGAGGGAGGGAGGGAGGGGGAAGAGAAGAGCAGCTTTTGCTTCTAGCTGCTTTTTCATTCTAACCATTCAGTCCTTTTCTGTCAAAGATGCAGCTTGTGAGTACAGAACATTCATTTTGGATCTCTGCTCTACTACTTATTTCTGTACAACTGTGGGGTACGTATCAGACCTCTATTTATCTACCTATGTATTTATTTATTAAGATGTAAGGGGGGAAAAAATGTTTGGGGGAAATATGCGAAATGTAAAAACACAGGTGGAATTAGGTGGAATTAACAGCCACATTTAACAAATAAGTAAAACAGTTTGAAGTGAAGTTCCAGTTTGGATGTTATCGAACGCTGTGTTCAGCTTGGTTGCGCCAGGTTTTAGGAAACTCATTTCATTGTTGCTCCACATCTTAGACCTCTCTCTGTCTTGGCTAGGAGGGCTATCGGCTTCCACTTCCTCTCCTGCTCTTCCGGCACCTGAACTCAGCATCTATTCCAGGTCAGAGGACACGGTGGTGCTGGCCTGCAGGGCCCCGCAGGGACAACAGGGGGTTCTCTTTATGTTGTACCGATATGAACAAAAGGTATCCTCTATTGTGTGTATGTGTGTGTGTGTGTGTGTGTGTGTGTGAGAGAGAGAGAGACTTCCAGCTTGTGTGCACTCCCCCACAGCGACTCTAGCCTCAGATTTTGTCTTATTCTTCTCCTCAGGTGGACTCCCAGGAGCTGCTGTCTGGTGTAGAGAAGGTCTACTTCACCGTGAGGGTGGATTCAGCCCAGCTTGAACTCTTCTGCTGCCTGTACAAGAGCAGAGAGAATCGATACAGTTCCTTCAGTCCATATTTGCAGCTAGAGCAGCAAAAAGGTGCCAGTATTTCTATTTATTTTTAACATGTTTATCTGTATTTATTCTATTTAAACTAAACAGCGTCATGAACTAACCAAAAACGAGCAATCCGACATAGACGGCAAAAGCTAGAGATGGTCGAGACTGCCGTTCCACAGGTGACTCAAAGCGCGACAACGCTTCTGTTACGTTTAATGTGTCTGCTGAGTTGCGATTCTCCGTCTGGTATAAAATCAGAAACACACCCTTCCGCTTCTCTCGGCCTAAAAATGACACGGCGGCACGCAGGTGCTCCCTGTGGTCTCCTTTTGTCCTCCGCTCAGTGGGTGTATGCGCACGGGTAGCCACATCCTGCCCTCCATGTCGAAAGCCACACACGCACACACACACACACACGCACACACACACACACACACACACACACACACACACACACACACACACACAGACAAAGGCAGTTTGTATTGCTTTTCAGAGTTGCTGGTGTCGATGGAAACCAACATTGTATCATTGTGGCTTTTTTATACCATCAAGTGAAATATCTTAAACTGCTGAGGCCACAGAAACATGGAACCAAGACCTTTGTTTCTCCATTTCTCCAGATTCTACCCAGTTCACGCCCGACCCCCCGGCCCCAGTCCTGTCCGTGCAGCCCCCCTCCGGAGTGGTGTCACATGGAGACGTGCTCTCCTTCCGCTGCTCCACGCCCTCCCTCCCACCGCAGGCTCAGCGCCAGCCTCAGAATTACAACAAGCCCATGACCTTCCTTCTGCTGCGGACGGACGAGGGGACGGGATCGACGTCCGCCGTCCCTCAAGCCCCGGCCCGTCAGGCGTCCGGACAGTATCCCCAGCCTGGGGTCTTCAGCGTGGGGCCAGTGGAGGGAGACGAGGGGGGCGAGTACGCCTGCCTCTACCAGATCACCAGAAAACGGGGCCTGGTCAATTCAACTGTCAGTAATAAAGTTCGGATCATCGTTACAGGTGAGAACAAAGACCCCCCCCCCACCCCCTTACTCCCCAATTCCTTTAACTCCTGTAGAATTCCTTGATCTTGGGCTTTCTTTATTGTCATTGCACAAAAAAACACAACAGTGAGTTTTGACACCGAAATGTCGTTGCTTGGCTTCCAGTCTGCTGCAGAACTGTGAGGTAGCTTCAAATATTAATCTGTACAAACTATATAAATATAATCTATGTAACTAGCGCAAGTAGAGAAAGAGCTAAGAAGTGATATAATATGATATACAACAACCCATGATTGCTTCTGTTAGTTAGATATATTATATAGATTACATGTTTAGCCCTTTTATATATTTGATTTGCTTCAAACTCTTAATAAACACTTATATTTCTACTTATTTTGCCTGCATAAACCCCCCCCCCACCAAATCAGCAAAAGCGTAGTAATCAACAGGCGACTGTTGCTTAGGAACCCAGACCCAGTAGTGTACAGATCCCGTCAACGGCCGCGCCAAACGCTTTCTCCGCCCGTTTCCCAGACGTGCTGCCCGCGCCGACGCTCGTCCTCCAGCCTCAGAGGGAGGTGTGGCGCCTGCTGTGCACGGGCTCCCCTTCCTACCCCGGCGCCGTCTTCTCCCTCTACCTGGGCTCCGACCGGCTCCCCGTCGCCACGCACAGCGCCTCCGGCGTCCACCACCAGGTCGCCTTCTCCGTGCCGGTGCAGGACGCCTCGGTGGGCTTGTACCAGTGCCAGTACAGCGCCCTGCTGGGAACCTACTGGGGCCGCTCCGGCCGCAGCGCCCCCCTTAGTCGTGACCAGAGGTGAACTTTAAAAAAAGGAAAAAAAATAGTGTTTTTCAAGGATGCGCAGCTGATTCATTAGAACTGTTGTTTTGATGCTCTTGCAGGATTTTCCCCTACGGCCCCAGGTACCGTACAGCGGTTTTAAAGAGCTTCTTAAGGGGGGGAGGGGTGGGGGGGGGGCAGTGGTTTGTCTGACTTGTGGTTGTGTGCAGATGAGTCTGGCGTGGACTGGCCTCTTGTCCTGGGCTCTTTCTCCACCCTCATGTTGTTCCTCTGCGCAGTGGTCGTCGTGGCCGTGCTCGTGCGCAGGAAAGGTACCCCCCCCCCACACACACACACACACACACACACACGCACACCTCACGTAAACACCCCCCACCCCACTGATGTGTCGACGCTGCCTCTGTGAAAAGCCTCACTTTGTCCCCTCTTTACTTCCTCCCCAAAGCCAAAGCAGCAGCAAAGGAAAAGAAGCAAAGGTACGGCTTTCTTTGGCCTCTCCGTTGTTTTCCCAGCTTTGAGCGAAATCAATGAACCCTGTCAAAAACAAAGTCGACGTCTGCGTGTGTGTGTGTGTGTGTGTGGGGGGGGGGGTCCAGCTGGGACGCTGCTGAGCTGAATCGATCTGGCTCAGGCGCCTGTCCAGACCCGCCCTCCGACACGACGCTACCGTCAAACAGGCCGTAGGGCCACAACCTCGCCATTGAGATACATAAAGGCGCTGACAGAAGCCTCGACGCGGTCGTTACGTCTCCTGATTTGATGACGTATCGGGGTGTGGTCGGGGCCAGTGTGGAGGGTCAGGGACCAGCAGTATGGAGAGGAGAGCAGCAAGACGGTTGTTTACCGAGGCAGACACGCCGCCCTGCTATTGGTCAGTGAGGTCAGGGGGAGGATCTGACTTCTTTTTCCCCCTCAGACAAGCCAACAGAAGAGTTAAACGATAATATTAAACAAAAATGGTGAGCCTTTGGAAGCTCTGAACTGGAGTCAAAGGCTTGAGCCAAATTTGACTGATGGTGAATTAAATGGCGGTTTTCTGCTTCCGTTTCAGACAAGACGCAAAGTTTTGGTCCCGGCTTCACGGCAAGGACAACGTGGTCGGTAGGTCACGTTCATCCGTTTAACCGCCCCCCCCCCCCCACCCCCTTCGGCCAGGCGCATAAATAACAGACACGTGAAGCTGTAAGGGACTGACACCCCCATTTGTGTCTGCAGACCTTCCCATCAGGCAAGAAAGTTTCACATCTCAGGTAAAACCTCTCTTCCGTATCTAAGCAAAAGAATGAAAAAGAAGAATGCTTTCACACTAAAGTCGCGCTATGTCTCCCGAAAGGCCCGTCCCTTCGTCCTCTTCCTCCTCTTCCTCCTCTTCCTCCTCCTTTCCCCGGCGACCTTTGTTTTGTTTTTTCCCCGCACGTGAGGATCTATGTAAACGTTCCTCTTCCTCTGCTGTAAACACACCTACACAAATATGTATTCCAAGCAAGCATGCGAGCCCCCCCCCACCACCACCACCACCACCACCACCGCCGCCACCATGCCGCTGGTGCCTCGGAGCTCCTCATTAGTGCTGTTGCCTCGCCGCACGACGGCGGCGCCTGTGCTCACCTCTTGGTGTCAGCTCAGCAGCTGGAAGGGGAGCCCCGCCGGGGTGAACACACACCACCACCACCCCCCCACCCCCAGGAGGACAGCAGCGACAGACGGAGGTTGGGGTTAGGGTGGAGGGGAGGGAGGGCAGCTGTCATCCAGGTTGCAGCAGCATCAAACAAACATTTGATCAGGGGGTGATGGAGCCTTTTGCAGTGATTCTGTACTCGTTTTTATTTCCCTGTCTGACAACAATGTCTGTTTATTACGCAACGGTGGCGCAAAGGCACTTTTTTTTTGTTTTGTTTTCTTCTCTTTTGGCAAGCGGTCGAATGCTTTTGAAGGTGTAAAACCTCAAGCTACTGTAAGCTGCCCCCCCCCTTAATTAACCTCCAGTAACGCAAGTTCATCAGAGAAGAGAGAGGATCTCTGTCTGAATATTCTTCATCTGGACGTGTCATGAGTCACAGCTTATCGTAACTGCTTTACTCCCTTCTTCTTTTTTTTTCTTTTGCAGGACTGGGCCACAGAAACAGCATCCAGATCTCCTTTATGGAACAATCTAACTACCTTTACAAGCCCAAACCAGCCAAACCATTAACATTCTCTCCTTCTCTCTCTCTCTCTCTCTTTGTGTTTATACTCCATCAAAGTTTATCAGTGTACCAACAGGACAGGAAAGAGTATTTCCTCACTTCCTTTTAATGACAATAAATTTACACAGGTCTGAGGGTTCCCGTATCTGTTGGATCTACTGAGCAGCACTTTCTTCTGATCCTCCTTGGTCATCTTTTTCTTATTATTGTTATTATTATAAAACTATATTTTCATTGGCTGCTATTGTTTTGCATTGCATCAGATACTAGATTATTTTGTGTAATGTCTATTTAGTAATACCTAATGTTTCTTTTTGTTACCTGAAGATTTGTTACTCAATCTGTGCAAAAATAACTCACTAAAGCTCTGAATGACACGCTTTTTGTAACAATAAATTGCTGTTTAAGTAAATAATAAAGTCTTGGATCATTTATAATGAGATTTGTGGACTGTGGTGGCCGTTAAAGTCCGGTGGACTCACTGACATCTGGGTTCTCCTCGAGTTGACAGAGATCTGAGAGGTTGTTCCTGGGATCTGGGGGGTGGGAACAGGGGGATCACTGATGTCTTCACTCCCCACATCCTCTCCAACTGCTCTGGTACTTCTCCAGTTTCTCACCTCCATTTTTCCTCTCGTTCTGGACTGAAACACTGTGTCCACCAACACCCGTTAGGCAGGTGGATGAAACTCGCTGATGTGGAACAGGAACTGACAAAGTTCTTCGTGACTTCGTAAGGTCTGCCCGTCTCTAACTTGTTTGCTTCCTGGAATGTTGTTTTGCTCATCGGTGCATTTCTTTGATATGTGTTGGCTGTGTTTGTGACGGCTGGGATATTCAGAGTTTTGTATCTGCAACAATGGCATATTTGATCTTATCGACTTTCACCTTCATCCGTAAAAGTGAAGTAATACAGATGTATTGCAGATGTCAGACCTAAATTATTAGCACTTGTAGTTGGTAATTAGTATATATTTATGACCGTATACTGTACAGAGAATTCCAAGCAGGACAGTGATGGTCCCCGTAAAATAACTATGCTGTAGTTTGCCTCTCTAGCCTGCAGGGGGCACTGTTTGGATATAATTTGTGCGGCACACTTGTTCAAATATCCCTGTCAGAAAAAGTCCTGCAGTTTATTTCAGCTTTTGTATATTTACATTCCCTCTGTACATTAGTATAGTACACAGTATTGTCGGTGACAATTGCTGAAGCCTTCTCATTTAAAGAACAAATGTACAGTTGGGTGGCACCTCTCACCTGATTCTCTGGTTTTATGGTTCATAATAACTCTGGCAGAGAAGCACCCTCATTGAACTTTAGAAAGAAGCTGGTTTATTACATTTGAGGCCATTATATCAGTATTTTCATTCACCCACAGACGCCCGTATGATGAAATGCCAAGCATAAGCCTTCCAAAGTCTGCTTCGTGTTCACATCTGAGTCATAGTTTACTGTTCCTGGGCACGCAGAGGGGGAATATTCAGCTGCACATAATGGCATCACGGATATCTGTTTGAACAAGAGGCAGAATAATGATGAGGGCTGAGCAATGTGAGTTCGGCATGCTGATGGATTCAACTGATACCCTCTGTGTCAGCCCGTCCCCACAACCCGAAGTTCATTTAAATGATATTTAGAGTCATGAGAGTCAAGATATTCTCCCTTTCTTGTGAATTATGCAGGATACCCATCTATGTCTAGAAGTTAATTTACACTTTTTTTCCCCCCTTCCAGAATTTTAATGAGTAGTACTCACATATTCACTGCAAAAATGAGTTTTAAAGCTGCAAAGTAAAGCAACTTCCCCTTTTATCATTTTATAAATTCTTAAACTGCTTTTATTATCTTAATTATCTGATAATCTTGACTTGATAATCCATATCACATGTTCCTCAATGTGATAATGGCATAAAAGTATTCTCATAAACAGCTCACAGAATGTTTTTTATAGATTCAAAAGGTCTAAAACCAAATTGGAATAAAAAACTATTTAATCACACATTTGTCAACACATTGTTCTGAATTTCACATCTTTTTGGTTTGTTTTATTTCAGCTTTTGGTCAATCAGATTTACACATTATCATCATCTGCTACGCTCAGTCTACTCTCATGTGTGTCCATGTCTGCCTGTGTCCGTACGCGTGTGCTGCTGTTTTATCCCCCCCTCTCCAACATCAAAGCGGCACACCCACATCCAGCATTACGATGCATGAAAGAAGCCACGTGGGAGAAATCAAAGGACTAATCTCTCGATCTCTTTTATCGTACTTTAACACATCACACAGGCTGAAGCCACGTGACAGCGGTGGACGCAATGCTGACAACTCCCAAGTCAGAGTGAATATTCCAATGTTGCATCAAATCAGCCCTGAAACGTGTACAACATTCAGGTACTCAAGCAACAGCAGTAATGCCACAACCAACTCTAATTTGGAAGTTAAAGTTGAGGCCGCACTGGAGATCATTCTTGATTGATTCCTTTTCAACTCCCTTTTAAATCATAGCTGTCGAAAGTGCTTCTGCAGAAACGGTGCAGTGAATCCATGCTGATTGAATACAGATATGCCCATTTCTCCCCCCAACACACATCCTCGTATGTCCTTCGTGAAGACTTTCAATGACTGCATTCCCCAACTTCTTACCCTAAATCAGCCCCACTAACCCTGATCTAATCCAAACCTGTGACACTTAACCAACTTGGGGGGGGATTATTGAAATAAAGATGAGCACTTTCCAGAATGCTGGCTGAACTGGGGTAGCGGACAGGCCGGAAGGCAGACAGCAGGCAACTGAAGCTGAGGAGAAAAAGAACAAGGTCAAAGTCAAAAAGACACTTGGGGAAAAAAGCAACAATGTAGAACAAACACTAGGAATAACTAGACTAGGAAAACCACTGAGAAGCGCTAAGAATAGTCTGCCAGAAGCGTTACCGCACAGAAAACTGGGGGAACAATCTGGCAGCAGGCGACGAGAAAAACCAGGGCTTTTATGGGGTGGTGGTGATGAGGTAATGGCAGGCAGGTGAGAGAGATGACATGATCCGAGCCAGGTGTGCCAATCTGGAAAATCGGAAAACAGGCCTGTGCCCACACACACCTACACACGGCCACTCACACAAGTGACACTGGCAAGGTCCATGAGAAAAGCCAATTAAAACCTCAACCTTAAAACGCTCATACAGCCCTTTGAAGGTGCGAGGACGTGCCAAAATGTCCTCACTTTGATAGCAGAATGAGTCCTTTGGTAGTCAGTATGCAGTAAACACAATGTGCGCACACACGCAAAGGGATGAAATGGCTTTGTGTGTGATATCAGTTGTGATTCTGCAAACTTTGACACACTTTGATGTCTTGCTGCCAGCAGGACTTTGGATGAAGATGATCATAAAATATGGAAATGAGTCTTGTTGGTGAGAACGAGGGGCGAGGTGAGAACAGTGTTGCCGACTGAGTTTGGGAGAAAAGGCTGTCGGATTAAATACAGGAGCCAGAATACGAACTTGCCAAGGATGGATTCCTGTTGGAACAGGTTGCCGCATTAAATGAATATACAAGCTATTAATCTTTCATGTCTGAGATTAGAGAACATAAATGGAAGCTTAGAGATGTCACCACTCAGAATCCAAGCCTTGATCTATAAGATATTGGAGTTCATTTGGGTTTCACGTACCAATCAAAAGAAAATCCCTACATGAGTAACAGCAAACATTTTCGGTAGTGCATTAATAGATCTCGCAATGCGATGAAATGAGGGAGCATGCACGATGAACGGCGACGCTTGTTAATGATTGTTACTGAGCTCCGACCAATCAGAAAGAGGCAATGAATAATTTACATAATACCAGGAGGTCACTAAAGCGTGACCTGCTAATCTAACCACACGCATACACACACCACATGTTATTGTACCTCTATCTTTTTGAGGATTTTCATTCACATAATATATTACCCGAACCATCCCAACTAACCCACTGCACCGAAACTAAAACAAACTCTAACTTCAACCTTAAAACCAGGTCTTCACCCTCCAACAGTCTTTTGAATTCATGAGGACCAGCTAAAATGTCCTCGCTTCCCAAACATGTCCTCACGTTAGTAAAATGAGAGATTTGGTACCCAGTATGTAGCAAAATCAAGAAAACACACACACATGCACACACACACACACACACACACACACACACACACACACACACAAACACAGAAGAGAAGAGGAAGTCTCTTCACTTTGGCCAATGAAAACAGACCTGTTTGGCAACAATGGACGTGAACCGACTTTAATTTTAGCAAGTTGGACAGCAAGTTGGAGTCACATCATTATTGTGCTTCAAACAGATGAAAATAAATGGGCCATTTTTAATTTTGCATATTCAAATTTCCACCACGCGTACTACATTACAAAAACGCATCAGAGCAGCCGTTATTTCAGGTTTTGTTGTTTGTTTAAATGAATTAGTCAGCCCTAACTCCTGATGAACTCTGCACTCGCATGAGACGTTTGCAAAAGCACAAATCCAAAAATCCAGCTTTTACTCGGATCGCCCAAGAAACCTGACAACAAAACAATGAGCTACAGAATTCCTTGACTGGAACTCAAGCAATAATTCTGCCACATTAAAAGCTTATTGATATCAGTGTTCTGTCATGCTATCAAATAATGCTGATGTATACATATTTTTTTATCAGAATAGATTCTAATACAGTGCCATCATTAATTGCAATCTATTATGCAACCACAGTATTGAGTCAGTGGTCCCAGAAACAGTGTCTATGAACAACAAATCAGATTGATTACCTGGTGATCTATTGCATTATGTTACAGTAGTCATCAGATGTCACAGTAGGTGACGTCTGTCAGTCAATCAAAGATAAATTCTCTATCAGATACTGTACCATTGTGCGCACCAACAAACAGTTCATTGTTCCTCTTTTATTCCTTTTTTAATACGTTTTTCTTTATTATCATAATTTTTTTTTTACATTCATTGGTCTAAGTGGTTTCCAGCTTAAAAGGAAAAGGAAAAATTCTTTTCCTCTTTTCTGACGACATCCTTTGGGGACTTCTTTATCTCCTTCTCTAGGCCCTCAGCTCTTGACCCCTTCCTCCCCCTCTTCCTCGGGCCGTCGAGGCTCGCATGCCTCCTTTCTCCCGTCACTCGTCTTCTTCCTTGTGTCCATTGATCAGTCCCGACTCCCAGCGTTGGACCAGAGGGGTCTTCTGCCTGGGCGTCCGGGGGCTGAAGACCTGTTTGAAAAAAAATACAGCATGCCGTAAGTGGTGGGGGCGTGATAAAACAGGAAGTGATGAGGGCGAAAAAGGGGGTGAAAAAAATAAAAAGAAAGAGAATACAAGAGTGGGAACATCAAATGCGAGTGGAGACCAGCGAGCCAACATGGGAAGAGGACAAGATAAAAAGAAAGGGATGAGTCTATTTCCTCTAGAGGCATGTCTTTGGATGAGCATCATTAGCTCAGTTAGGAAGAGGGAGGTTAATGTCACTGTGATCTAAGGCCATGTTCAGTATGACTAAGTCAACAACCGAGGCCAATTTCTCCCGCAGTCCTCCATTTATTCCTGCGTGCCAATCATTAATCGTGTCCCGGCACTGAGCAGATTACCGACCAGCGAGGTGAGTCGGGGGGGGCAGGGAGAGGCGAAGCATGCAGAATGTGGCACGCGGCTAAAAAACCTGAGCCTCAACGCCAAGTTGAATTAGAGGGACAAGCAGAGGCGCCTTAATCAGAGATGGCTGCGTTTTAAAGAGATGCAAGGCCCACGAGGCAGGTGACAGAAAATCCCCCGCTCGCCTCCTTTTGTTTTTTCTTTTTTTCTAATGAAAACACATACAGCCCACCCGCCCACACACGCGCTCACACACCCTCCCACACACACTCAGAGGCGCCATTTCCTCCCTCGCAGTCTCAGGGCCGTTTGCCTTCTTCTCTTATCTCTATAGATAAGCTCCTTAGTGTTTGTTCAGTGTTTTATCAGATGTTTGTGGCCCATATTCCATGCAAAAGAGATGCTGACATCCTCCCAAGGGCCCTTCCTCATTGCATCGTTTACAATCCAGAGCATTTTAAAACACGCCTTCATCTTCACACTGTCGAGAGACCTAGTAGAGCCCCGAGCAACATTTCAGTACATACATTAGGGCTCTGTTATCTTCTCATTTTTGAGTGGAGGTAGTGTGTCCAAGGTTTTATATCCTTTATTGGAGATAAAACCATTTCAGATTTAGGAAATATCCTCTCAACTTCACGACTCACCTCTTGACATTTTGCCTCATCTTCAGCCTGAGCTGGAGGCCACATTCCCAATTTGCCGATAGAGTGGTGATCTGCAATAGAATTGAGGTGAAAAATAAATTATTTATATATACATATATATGTGTGTATAAGTGTGTATACATATAATTTAACATATTATAGACCAGTATATACACCAAGTAGCTGAAGGCAGGATGAGCTAAGCCTCAAGGAAATGGTTCTAGATTCTGTTGGTGCGCCATTTCTGTATTTAGTTACTTATTCATTTATTTTTACATTTAGTATGATTTTATTCACATATTTCTTAATTTATGTACTTCTGCATTCATTTGTTTCTCTGTTGCCAGACCCTCACCCCCACATTTAGTTATTCATTTCTGTATTTCTGTGTTGCTACACTGGTAGGTGGTGCTGCACTCATCCCAAAGAAGGATTGAGGAACTGTAGGTCAGCCAGGGGAACCAGAGAGGGGCAATCAATTCCTATCTTATTTACTCTTTCTTAGTAGAGACCGTTGATTCATACTAAATACTCAAAATTATTCGCTGATGTTCTTGACTGACGAGCAATGGCTCGAAGAAACCCTACCATCAGAATCCTAGAAAAAATGTAGAAAGCAACAACTTGCAATGAAAGGCATTGATAAATTGAGATGAGATCACCCCATACTAACCAATGATGCCGCAGAAATAAATCTAAATAAGTAAGCAAATAAAAAGGCCATATGCATAAATAAAGGTTGGCAAAAATGTATGTACTATATTTATATTCCTACATTTATCAGTTTATTTACTTGTGCTTTAGTCATTTTTGGTCCTCCATACTCTACAGTGTAGAGTCTACACTGTACTAAATCACAGTATGGGTAACAGGATGAAGGAGTGGAGGGAGACAAAAGGTGTGTGCTTGACTAAACAGACTGACAGGTTGATAGGGAAATTCTTCTCAAAGTGAAAGTTACATAATTTAGTGTCTTACAAGGCATTTCCTGGTTCAATTTATTGCCCAAGTTTGATTTTTTTCAGCTCACTTTCACTCTGACGTCCAAGTATTTCATCATTGTTCAGTTTTGTGTTTGAAATACTTTCAGTTAGAAGTTGTTTCTTTTTTATGATTTAGCATTTTGCAAAGATCCTTAAGAATTCACAACTCCGTCTCAGTTGTGAACCTGTGAGCAATGAGAATAAATACGGCCTTTAATGGCTGCTGAAAGAAGGAGCGACTGATCTGACTCATTCATCAGGTCAGCGGCGGCAGCGTGGGTACATTAAACATGGTGCATTCATCAACGTGAAGTGAAACAGTCAGCATTAATGCTGAGTTACTTGCTGTTCAAGCTCCCTCCCTGCTAGGATGTCATTGAAGCTGAAGCTTTATATAGAGTGCTGTTACAAACCTTTATTTCCTTCTCAAGTCAGTTCGGGTCTGTGGTGATGAATGATTGCGCATAATCTCTATATCAAAAAAATCAAGCAATTTGATGTTTCAGGGTGTTTTCATCATCCCACCACAGCTGTTTTTTTTTTTTTAAATTATGCATGTGTACAGTCATTTGAAAAATGAAACACACAGACATACCAACAGAGTGTGTCAAACAAATCACACCCCTCTTACACTCATATACTAACCTGCACTGGATTGTCTCTTTGGAGGTAATGTGAACTTCCTCTTTTCTTTTCCATCCTCTGGTCCTCCTCCTTCTGCTTTTGTAATCTCTTTGCTCCCATACAGGCTGATCCGCTGCCTGTAAAGCTCCTGCTCCCTGTCTTGAGTCTCACGGATGTCCTGCTCCATTCTCAACACCTGGTATGAGGAGCGCAGTTTGAAGAAGGGGTTCCCCCTGGGTGACCACTCCACCCCTGCTGCCGTCTGTTCCACCGCACTGCTTTCAATCCCACAGCGTCCTTCTCCTCCTCCTCCTCTGGACAATGGGTCAGGATTTCCAAAATCAACTTCTGTGATCAACTCAGGGCCTGGTTTGTGTTGGTAGAGGGTCTGCGCTGGCGAAGCGAGCTTTATCTCTTGTGTGACATCCTGGTGGATATCAGGAAAGCTTTTACTCTGACGAATCGGAGAGGCCAACCCGCTTCTGTACACTGAAACTGAACCTGTTGTATTGGAGGAAATTGCTGTTGCATTTAAAATGTCACTGCTCGATGAGGTCTTGCTCTTTGTGATGTTCAATAGAGAATCATCGGGTTTCTGAAAAGCCTCAAAAATCTCTTTCCTGTCCTTGAGCTCCTGCGTCGTACCTTTGTCATAAAATCCCGGAATTTTACCAAGCTCGACTAGGTCCTGCTCCCTCTGGACCTCCTCGTAGATTTCCAGTTGCATCTTTTTGCCCGCATACTGTCTGTCTTTGTCTTGATACTTCTCTGACTTGGCGATTATTGTCTGGTTGAGGACTGACTTCCTTAAGGGGATCTCCACATACTCAGGTGCTGTGGGTGAACTTGGAAGTCCCCTGGATCTCCTCAGACTTTGCTCGCGGTTTATAGATCGTCGGATCTCCCTCTCAATCGGAGTTTCTTTGAGCGGTGTCACCGGGGTGCCTGTGGCACCCTCCAAGGTGTTGCATGGGGATAAGTCCGTGGAAACGCCGCTGTCACTTTGGCTGTCATCAGACGAGTCGCTCTCCATGCTGATGCCTCTGGAAGATGCAATGTGATTTTCTGTTTCCTCAGGTTGGAGCAGTCCTTCACTATCTTGCCTTCTGGCTACCTCTTCTCTTTCAGGTGTGCCTTCTTTCTGCCCTTCCTCTCCACCTGTTTGCTCGCTTTTGCCCTCTCTTCTTTCCCCCACCCTGTTGTGCCTTTCTGTCAGGGCTAGAACACAGCCGGAGCCTTGAGCGCCTGCCCCTCCCTGATTGGACAGTTCCATGGCAACGGTTGACAAAGGTGGAGTGCTCTGGCTGCACACCTGTTGTGCTGCTTCCTGGTTGACTCCCTCGAGTGCTTGCTCACATGGGCTCTGGCCGAACTGCTCATTCTGCTGTTTGTCTGAGGGAACCGGGTCAGAATGTGAATGCATACCTCTTGTATCTCCCTCTTCTCCCTTGCCTTTGTCAGCAAACAGGGGGGAGCACACGTCTTCTGGGCAGTGTTGAGATACCTCTGCAGCTGGTATTGCTTCCACAGTTTCGCTGTAGCTCAGCTGTGAGGAATTCTCACATTTTGTCACATTATACCCTTCCCCTTCCTCCAGTGTGGTATCTAGCTCTTTATCAAGCTGAGGAGGTATCTCTGGTTGTTCTGCAATATTCTGAGAATCATAGGAGTCTTCTTCCATGTCCTCAGCCACCTTATCCTCTAGGTAGGAATCCCCCCCTGCCTTTAGAAGTTCGTCAGCTGCTAAAGCAGCAGAGGACAGCGGAGGTGTGTGGACATCCGCTAATGGATCGGTAAACTCATCAGAATCCTCCTGATGTGTCAATGCTTCTAAAATTCGGGCCACTTTTTTCAAGTCTGTCATCTTGTCTTCCGCCATCGTGATTTCGTAAGTTTCCTCATTCTGCCCAAGCACTTCAGCTATTTCAGTTGTCGAGGAGGTTTGGCTCTCCGGCAGAACACCCTCGGCCCCGGGCCTCAGGACATCTATGTCCTCTTCAGGTTCTGCCCGGGGAGCCTTTTTATTCAGCTGAGGGGAGGTGTGACTCATAATTTCTCCATCTTCACACAGGACCCGGGACTTGACTGGCTGATTATGTGACTTTAAAGGTTCAGCTCCTGCAGGGACACAGAATGTGAAGCCACAGAGAGACCTTAGCCATTGGGTCTGAGCAATAAACATCAGAAAAAGAATAATTCCCCCCATTAAGTACAAGGACATCTGCATCTTTATATAGCTGAAATTTGCAAACCGCCCAGTTTAAGTTTATTTAGATAGAGTATAGTGTCATCCACTCATGTATTTGTGCAAAGAACCATTTAGTGAAGCCATGCAAGGTAGATTTGATTTACAGCCTGATTGCAGGACTGAGACGAAGCTTATATCACTGCCCGGATTTGGCAGGAAGGTACAAGCTGCCCTGTTTCGTCGAGCAGCGTGCAAAGTTTTCTGCTGAACACACCTTTCTTTAATCAGCTTATAGGTTGAGGTAGACTTGCACGCATGCGCACACGCGTCCACACAGGGCACAAGTCTAAAGTAACAATAGGAATTTTCCAGAGTTGTATCCCGAACAAAAGGAACAAAGGGCAGGCCAGCTTATTTTTAGATCTCCTTACAGAAAAATCGGTGCACTGTTGTTCTGTTTGGCCTTTCAAAGTTGCCATGTAAATACCAAAACTTCCCTGACACTGTTCTTTTCACCTCCTTCCCTCCTGCTTTCCTGGCAAAGCAGAGTGGCTGAGGTCCCACAGCGTTGTAATTAAGGGAAGTATAGACGGCAGCGCGGGGAGGATTACTTTCTGATTAACTGGGACAAATGCAGGCGATAAAGAGAGAGTTATGGTAAATACCCCCATCGTCAAGAGATAATGAATACTGACAGTCTGCTGGGCAGGTGGAGTAGCCAGAGCAGAAAAGCGCCACCTAATGGGGCTAAATGGGCAGAGAATGTAGAGGGAATGGAGTGTCAGCAAGACCATGGCAACCAATAAGCAGTAAATCATACTTGTTGTTGATAAAATAGCCCATTATGCTAAGGAATGAAATAGAAGAGGACATTGTTCTTCCTGGTTGGTAACAGGAACACATGTAATAATAATACTAATAATTATAAGGGCAATACATAATTGTCAATGCTAAAATTCTGTATGTGTTGGTAAGTCCTCTTGTAATAAATATTCAGCATATTTTACATATTATTTTGTTATTATTTTCATATTATGATGGAGCTTAAATTGTGTGTCGCCGCTCATCATCCATAAAACACATGCTGTGTCAATCCTTCCATAATCAATTGCAGCATGTAAAAAAAGTAATTACTAGCTGGTTTCAGATTGACATAACATGTTTGTCATTGATTTGTTTTTTAAATTGCAGCTCCTCGCTGTGTGTCACAGCTTTGTTGCAGGAGTCACTCTCTGCACGTCATCTTGGTGGGAGTCTGTACCAGTCAGGAAAGGATCATTATAATTCATTATATATTATATCGAATACTAGGATGAATTCAATTGCTTTTTCTTTTTTTTTTTTTTGCTAAAGTGAAACCACTTCATACAATGACGGTGGCTTCCAGAGTTATTCTAAACTAATGATGTCATTATTTTATTTATTTATGTTAGTTTCTATGAGGCTGTGACAAAAGTGATAGAATCTAAGCTGAGGTTTTACAACTCTCTTGTTAGTATTTTTTTGTACTGTGTGGTTCCAAGAGATTGCAGTTTATGCTGTGCTCATTATCTGCAAAGATCTACTAACGAAACCATGATCGTCATTAAAAATACATCAACAATGGGCCCCACAAAGACTCGCCCTCTTTTTTTGAGGGGGTCAACAGCCTCCTTAGGTGCTTTAAAAAGCAGAGGTACAAAAATGCAAATGCCTTCAAATAAACACTGCCAAGATTGTTGTTAATTAGAAAGGCTGTAGCTCCAATGCTCTCTAAATGCTGTTGACATCCTCTATGCACATTTCCACACTCCCTCCCTTTGATATGTGTGAGCCTGGCCTCTGCAGGCTTGTTTTTGAAAATGATTTGCCTGATGGAGGTATTATGGATGCAGGCCTACAACTAAATACCATAAGAATACAGAGCTGGACCTACCTGTTAACACGAGAAGATGGCGTCCTAATGAATAACTGAGCTCCGATCTTGTCTCGGGTCAGTTTATGTTCATTAAATACAGGAAGAGTCCCTCAGCTCACAGCTCTGCAGCCTCACTTCTTCCTCCTCCCTGTGCTCACGAACACCTCCGCTTTTCTCTTTGTGCACACCCACATTTGCATGCTGACAATGGCAGACATTTACACGGTGAAACAAACCTATGTGCACGTGCGTGCACACTAACACATGTGTGAGAGGCTTAACCCATTGTTGTGGATTTGGAAATATATAGAACTAATCCAATTAGGGAGCAAACACATTAACTATTACAACATACAATTGAATTAGGAATGTGCCAGAGGGATAAATGGAGGGATTATATCACGACATGCTTTGATTTTGTCCTTAAAATTGCTTGTTACACTTTATTGGGCATTTATTTGCTGTGCAATACATTTTCTATGAAGGGACATCAGTTCCCATCCTGTGTTTCGAGAAAAAAAAATTGGACAGAATATCAGCAACGGGGATGTAAACAACGAAATCCCATCACGCTATGTTGTTATGGCACATATGGCACAAGGCCATACTATATTTGGGTCAATGCCTCAAATATTGATTCTCTCTACAGACTTCATGGTATTTTGCTGAATTTTTTTTAAGATGCACAAACCATTCAGACATGTGTTCCCCACTGCAGGACAGCATCCAATGCGGCATTGTTTCTTCACTACTGGAGTATATTTTGATTTCACTTGAATCATTCCTGAGTATGTGTGTATTTATGTATCCAGCATAAAGGGCTACACATTGACTCTAGGAGTTCTAACCCAAAACACAGACACGGTTTTGTAGTGACATTAAATTATTTATATGCACAAAGGAGCATTTATGTAGATAAAACAGCATTATCAAAACAGTTCTGGAATAGTGGGGAAGTGGCTACATGGCTAAAAGTCAAATCATTCCTTCTGCCCACCCATTCCATCCGTCGATCCATCCGTCCATCCCTCTGCCTATCTGTTCATCCACCCATCCTTTCCATCCATGCATCCATCCACCTGGAGTTCCTGAATACACCTGGAGAACATGTCAACATGAAGAACCTGCCCCAAAACTCTCATTAAAAAATATTTCTTTATTCTAGTGGATGTTATTGTTCTTAAATATTACATTTTAAATAATTTCTCCATGGGTTTTAGACAGTTTACATCTCAAACAATCAATCAATCAAATGAAAATAAAATAGAGGGACTCCAATGGGTGCAGTCCATCCTGCTTGTTTCTTGCTTTCAGCAGCAGAGCTACATTGGGACAGATTGTATAAAGAACGAGCATATTTTCTTCACAAAAGCCTCTCATTGGCCTTGTTTCTCTGCCAACCCCAGCATTGCTGTTGTTGTGTTCTGGGGTTCTTGGGGACAAAGCTCCTTGGTTGGGTCCATCACAACTGGCGGCGGCAGGTTGTAGCACTGCAGCTGAGCCAAGAACTCCTCCATCTCCTCCTGCTCCACCTGCCTTCTCCTGCTCAGGAGGTAAAGCTCCAGAGATCGCCTCTTCTCTGAGTTTACCAGCCACTGCATCACAACGCAGTCTGGACAGGACGTGTAGCGGAAGGACGCTTTGAGCTCGAAGCGACTGGCCACGTCAAAGTTGAAGGTGCTGCCTTCCATCGAGATGTTGTAGTACAGGTACTGGCACCGATCACCGAAGCGGTTGATTTGAGTGTAAGCGGCGCTGGAATTGTCAGTGGAGTTGGAGAAGTACACGGTGATGCTGTCTCTCTGTTTCAGTGCTTCCATGGACGGCTGGTGTTCAAGGCTGCCCGCAACAAAGGCCAGGCCACCCTGGAAAATCTGGGGATCTACTTTATCCAGTGGATGCAGCAGCTCCTCGCAGACAGGACGCAAATGGCCCATGGACACCAGGCAGAGCGAGATGACTGCAAACGCAGGAAACGCACGTCTGGATTTCCAAATCATGTTGAGTCTCAGTGGCCGTTCAGATACTGTTCCTGACAAGGACTGGAGCTTGTTAGGAGGCTGGTCTAGGTTTATAGAACAAATCCCAGTGTTGCAACCGATGACGGGGCTGTCCTCACTTTATCTGAACGTGGGTTTTGAAAGTGCGGAACAACCAAAAGGAGCCATCGATCGTGTTAAGCAGCAAAGCTAACAAATTACTCAACGGTGTGTGATCACACGTCAAGAGTTCATGGAAGAGCTCCAGCGGGCTCAACCTTCTGATGGGAACTGGACTACGAACTGGAGTAACATTAAGGTTTTCCATTTTCTCAGTTAACATTTTCAACACCAGATAAAGGCTGGAGAAGGCATATATTAATACAATATTACAAAGTTCAATCTCTATAATCTCCATATCAGTTTTTTGTGACAATAAAAAATGCTCTAATATAACTAAAAACCACCAATACTTCATCATATGTACTCATCACCACATCTCATCTGAAAGCCTGTTATTCATATTTGTCATGATCCCACTCTGGCTGTGCTGATGTGGGCGTAACTGTGACATTGATCGAAGGCAGCCAGCACATCTGTGTTTTTGAGTGTCATTAATGGCTGGAGCAGTTTTTTTTTTTGTTTTTTTTTTATAAAATTGCTAAATCTATCACTAGAGTTGCAAGAAAACTGCATTATTCACAAAAAAAAAATTAAATGAAATAAAATAATCATAAAATGTGAACTGAGAAAAAGCTTCGTGCTGAAATTGAAAGGCTCAGCTGAGGACTTTCAGAAATCTCAGGCACATATTAACAGGTCTTGACAAATTTACAATAGGTAAAACATTAAACAAGCATGGAGTTTATGGGATGACGCCACAGCGGAAGCCATGCCTGTCAAAGAAAGCATAAAAAAATAAATAAATAAAAATAAAAAAAATTGCAACATGTTTAGTTTGCAAGTTTGTAAATGATGACTGGTATCAGTTGTTGCAGTTGTTACCAATTATCAACAGGACATGTTTCTGTGGTGTGTTCAATCAAAACATATGGCTCAATTTATGTGGAAATCCATGTAATTCTAAATCCAAACCCAAAAATCCTTGTGCCGCTAGCAAACTGTTAACAAACTGGTAACAAATGAGAATAGCCTGGAAATTTCCAGGTTAACAAAAGTAGAATCAGATGAAGAAAAATAAAAAGAATCTGTTGAAATTGCAGCAATTACTATTTGTTATTGAAGAATGATCAAAAGAAGAGTTTTCAAAACTTTATTCTGACTAAAGTGAACAATCTCATTCTTCTAAAGAGCAGATAAATCAGATGTGATGAAACTTTTAATTACTTCCAAATTTTATTAGCACACTCTTCAAATTGATATTAGAAGATTGTTAACGACTCAGCACATAGGACAGAACTACATCCACATGTACATCATTTATTTGACAGAATACTGAAATTTAGAATTTGAATGAGTCCACGGTGAATAAAGTGGGAATCTGATGTTCCCAGGCCTGCCTTGGTGTTTCCTTCTTCTTACAAAGCTGTGTGATTGTGTTGTCATTAAATGCAAAAGGGCACTTTTCATGGTTTTGGCCGCGATGGTCAGCCGTGCTTCTCCTCTCTCTCACAGAGCCTCTCGGTGGGATCCATCACAGCAGGCGGAAGCATGTCCAGGCACCCCGCCTGAGCCGCAAACTCCTCCAGCTCCTTCGCACTTAGTCCCCTCCTCCGGCTGAAAAGGTAGACGCGGCGGGGTGTGTTCGACTCCATCGCCAAGCAGTCCCGGCAGGACGTGCCGAGGAACGTCAGGGTGAAGTTTGCCTCGTCGGAGGCGAGAACCCCGCCTTTCAGAGACACATTGTAGGAAGCGAAGTGACACCTCCCATCAAAATGGACGCTCACCGAGTAGACGAAGTTAGGGGTTCCGTTGTGGAATCTGAGGTGAGAGAAGGTGACGCTGGAGCTGTTCCTGCGCTCGAAGAACTCCAGCTTCTCAGGATCGGTGAAAGCGCCTGCCACCAGGGCCCAAGTGCCCTCTAATTGATGGGGGTCGACCTCCCCCAAAGGTTGGACGGAGTCCGAGCAGAGAAGAGCGACTGACTGGCTCGCACACGCCAGGTAGAAGACAGCGAGGACACGGGCCGGAAACATGCCTGAGGCAGAAGCAAATGAGTTTCCCTGAGCAGGACGCCGCTCCAATGGCTGGTTGGCTTTTATAATCGGCCTCCAAGTTGCGTAACACCGGTAGCATCAAGTGTGCCACGTCCCGCCGAGATTGTGCAATTTCAGAAAAAAAACCCACCGTGTTAGCATTTCATTTTCACACAAGCGCATGAAAGAATATAATTAATTTGTGCTGGATTGAAAAATGAAAATTAAATTAATTTTATTTAGAGCCCAAAATCACTAACATTCACCTCGGAAGGCTTTACGACCTGCACAGTAGGACCCCCTACGTCCTTAGACCCTCAAATCAGGTCAGGGAAAACTTTAAATGCCCTTTAAGGGAAAAAGAAAACCTGAAGAAACCTGAGGGAGAGCCACAGATGAGGGATCCCTCTCCCCCATGTAGACAGATGCACAGAGACAGAGGACATCAACATTAATCAAATCAAATCAATCTTTATTTATATAGTGTCTTATACAATCAAAATTGTTTCAGGGTGCTTTAGAGAATCCCAGGGCCTAAGCCCAGACAAGCAACAGTGGCAAGGAAAAACTCCCCTTTAACAGGAAGAAACCTTGAGCAGGACCAGGCCCATGTAGGGGAACCCTCCTGCTGATGGCTGGCTGGGTAAAGAGAGAGGAGAGGAGAGGGAGAGGAGAGGAGAGGGAGAGGAGAAGAAGAAGGAGAAGGAGAAGGGGAGGAGAGGAGAGAAGAGGGAGAGGAGAGGAGAGGCACAGAGCACAGAAACACACACAAAAATACAAAAATACACTATACAACGGATCAGCGGGCCAGATGTCATCATGCAGCTCCGAAGGTGGCGATACCTGTAAATAAATAAATGGGGGGGGGGCAGAAAAACTACAGAGGAGTCTGCATAACTAGTCTGCTTGATGAGGAGGAGGAAAGGAGAGGAGAGGAAACCATGACCCAGTGGTGTGACAGAGGCCTGTCAGGTGATCATGTTTCTGGACCCCGGCAGCCTTGGCCTATAGCAGCATAGCTAAGATGTGACCTAACAATCAGACGACCCCCTAAGTATGATAATTTGTCTGTCTATGATAGTAACTGGAACTACAGAATTAGTTACAATAAGCTTTTTTGAAGAGGTAAGTTTTAAGTCTGGTCTTAAAAGTTGCGATGGAGTCAGCTATTGTGTAATATCTACGCAAAATACACATAATAATTTCTGTTCATTTTAACGAAAGATATAGGAGTTAATTGTGTAATCTGTCCATGGAAGAAGGTATCATTGAGAATAGAAGAGTTAGATTCAAAAAGGTAGATTAAGAAATTTAATAATGAAATCATTAAAAAAAAAAGCAACCAGTACATTCCCATTAACAAGTTGTGGTAAGTCATTTGCAGCCAGAAATAAAAGCGATACAGAAGCTGACAAGTGGTTGTGTCCTTTTATCATTATGACCTCCTGGATCACTTAAGATCTCATCTGGACAAAGCTCTTTGGTCGGATCCACCTGAAAGCAGCAGAGGAATGTCGAAGCACTTCAACTGCCACCCGAACTCCCCCACCTCCTCCCACCCCGGATGAACAGGTACACATGGCGGCCTCCTGTGAGAGTGGATCACGCTACCTTCTACCTCCCAACTCATGCGTGAACAACGGCTTCGTAATCCAAGGTCCGGCGGACAAACACGAAGCTGCCACTGTCGCTTTCTTTTTTTAAATTGAATCTCACGTATGGGACCTGGCCGGCTGCGACAAAGTCCCACCTCCCCGAAAACAGGGCCAAGCAGAGGAAGGGTGGCCGACAGACACCAAAGCGTGGAGAAGGACCGCGCACGGAGCAAACAGTTTCGATGACTATTGCACAGACAGGCGATATTTACTGTAAATGGATGACTCATACGGAGCTGGTGGGAGTCTGGCTGGGTTTATAGTTGTTTCCAAAGTCAGAGTAAAGTTCAGTTTACCGTCCGCAGCGTTATTGTGAAAAACACTCGCAGGACTCTGGACTCTTGCTGCGCTAGCGATTTTGTACGGGAAGAAAACATCAACTCTATAAAAAAGCATATCACTGTAATGTCCAATAAACTGGGGTCGTAACTGATTTTTATTCAACACCAACGGCTCTGTTCAGATTTCAGACAGGAAATGTACGCCCAATCCCAGAAAGAACCACTTTCTTGCAGTCATCTGAGTCAGGGTTTTCTGAATGTGGAGCGACGCCGTAAATTGTAAATCTTCCTGACTTTAATCGCATCTCATCGTTCGTTACGAGGCGTGGCGGGGTCCCCGTCTTCGCTGCTGTCTTCAGTCGTGCTTTTTCACGTCGCCGACGCCCTCCTCCGGACAGAGCGCATTGGCCGGATCCATCACTGCAGGTGGGGGCATCTTCAGGCAGCCCGCCTGATCTCTGAACTCCTCCATCTCCTCCTCGTCCAGCTGCCTCCTCCTGCTGAAGAGGTAGAAATGAACCCGCTTGCCCGACTCCACGTTAAAGCTGATCAGAACGCAGTCAGGGCAGGACGTGCGGACAAAGGTGGCGTTCACGCGGCCGCCGTCGAAGGTGAAGCTGCCCGCGTCCAGGGAGATGTTGTACGACTGGTAGTGGCACTTGTCTTCGGCGCGCATGCTTCGCCTCAAGGTGATGGCCCTGGGATCGGTGGCGTTGCTGAAGGAGGCGGTGGCGCTCTGCCGCTGTTTGAAATGCTCCATGAGCGGAAGGGCACTCAGGCTGCCTGCCACGAGGGCCCAGTCCCCCACCAAGGAGCGGGGATGGAGCTCCACCAAAGGCCGGAGCAAATCCCCGCAGTCCAGGGGAGCCGAAAGCCCCAGATGAGCCAAGCCGATGACAAGGACGACGCGCACGGCCAACATATCTGCGCCCAACTTGTGTGCTGCGTCATATTGTGGCTTCGCGGTTTTATACCCGCAAATTCGCCCAATATCACACCGAAAATACCAGAAGGTCGAGTCATTCCGGGATTTCTGTCCTTGTGAAATGAGTAACTTTTGGACTGTTTACACTGGGTGGTTTATCGTCTCTGGCTCGTTATCCAGTAAATATTGATGTTTTGCCACGATCGCAGTTGCAAAAGTGAGATTTACCATAATTACTCAGGATTCGATGCTGCAAGCAAATTGAGCCGCTGTCGGGAAATACGGTATATCACCCACAATATTGAAGTGTCTGATCAATAGCGCCACAGCGATGATCTGCTGGAAAACCCTGGACGCGGAGGCTAAACGCCTACACTTGTGAGCGACGGTCGATCCGCCGCGGTTCGACAGCTCTTGCCCGCATGGATCTTAGTTCTGTAACACGTGTACATTTGTGTACACGGCGCTGGTGAGGATGTTATCGTCGCTAACGCTCTATCCGCCTGCGTCTTACGTTATTTTTCTTCAGCGTGGTCCATTTACGCTCCAACTGCATGAATATAGGATGTGATAAATGATGATGAAATGATGAAAGACATGCACACGTTTGTATTTCCATCTTTGGAAGGACTTTTATGAAGATAATCAATTCCCTATCTTCTAATCATCACCCCCTAATGCTCGACTCTGACCTAAAATTTTAACTCAACCTAATTCTAATCTTAAAATTTGAATCTTTAAAATCCAGAATTGTCTTGAAATGAAGTTTTTTGATGAAGATGCAGAGTACATGCAAGAGACATTAGAATGTACTGTATTTTCCGGACCATTAACCGCACCGGATTTTAACGCACATTAAGCAAACCAAAACAGTCACACACACAAGCCGGGCATTTGGTTTATGTGTAGGTTACCAAAGTCGTATAAAAACATTTCGAACGATTTAAAAATTGGTTTTACATCAGTCATCACAACTAGAATTAATCCATACATAAACCACATCAGATTATTAGGTGCACAGTCAATTTTTGACTAAATGTAAGGATTTTTAGTCTGCCCTATAGTCTGGAAAATATGGTACACATGGAAAAAAAAGTGTCTCAACTCAGATTTGTTGTTAATTTTATTTTCTTGTTACTTTTATCCTCTTTTATCATCCTTCGGAACGGCTGGATCCTTGTCTGCTTCCTCCAAGCAAAGTTGCTTCGTGGGATCCATCACGTCAGGTGGAGGCATCTTCAGACATCGCACCTGAGCCTTGAACTCCTGCATCTCCTCCTGCTCCAGCCGCCTCCTCCTGCTGAACAGGTAGAAGTGGATCCGCCTCCCCGAATTCACGTGCATGCGCATCACCAGGCAGTCGCGGCAGGACGTGCGGACAAAGCTCGCGCTGGTGTTGCTCCTGTCAATCCCGTCGTAGGTGAAGCTGCTCCCTTCCAGGGAGATGTTGAACAAAGTGTGCATGCTGGTGTTTCCCAGGCAGATGTGGCGGGAGTAGGAGACCCTGCTGTCGCTGGTGTTGCTGAAGTTTATCGAAGCGCTGTCTCTTTGCCTGAATTTCACCAAAGACGGAAGGTAAGTCAAACTTCCCGCCACCAGAGCCCACCTTCCCGCCAAATGGCGCGGATTGAGCTGCTCCAAAGGTCGGACTAGTTCCTCGCAGGCCAGAGGAGCTGCGAGTCTCGGCCTGGACCAGCAGAGGAGGAGGAGGAGGACGGTGCTGGAGACGAGAAAGGCCATGATGGCGCTGGGGATGAGTGAAAAGGACTCAGCAAGCATCGGAGACTTATATTTTCCACCCGAGTGGCAAGTGTATCAGTCAATATTTGTTAGTTACAGGCCACTCTGGCATGGCGCCACATGTGCACAGGCAGGGAACATCCCACCGGACGTTGCCCAGGGCAGCGCTCCTTGGTGGGAAGGACATTGGACGCGGCCGACCATTGACCTTCACCTTCTCATCTCACTCCAACTCGTGCTCTTGTGTGACCAAGATCTGGCTGAGGTAAAAGGAGCAGAAAAGAGGGAAAAGCACCAAAAAAAAACCAAAAAAAAACACACCAGACAGAAAAGTCTCCTGTCTCGGAGAGACAAGGTCAAGTGTGTTCACTCACACTGAACTATGCAGGACAGCACTTTAAAAATGTATTTCTCATCCCAGTTGAAAGCTGTGGTCTACCTCAGCCACCATGTAGACTTTGTAAACTAATCTATGTAAAGTATTACATCAAGTGTGCGTATGTTTGTTTGTGTGTGTGTGTCTGTGTGTGTGTTTGTGCTCAGAAAACTTTCCCAATTTTGTAACTTAGCGCAAATGAGCAAAAACTTTCAGCTAATCTTTTATTTACTTGGAGATAAAACACATTGAAAACGGCTGCCATTTTTCTGTGTTTGTTGTATCCTCTTTATACCAGGCATTACATTTTCACAAAAGTATTTCAGAAGCTTTATTTTTATTACCTTTATTAACACCAAGTCTAGAGTTTATGCATCGTAGTCAATCTCATCGCGCAATTATGGAGTAGCAGGGGAGAATGCTTGTTTAAAGTGTATGATAGATATTAGAAAAGTAGTTCCACAGATTTAAACACATTCAATTGAATCTGTTCCATAATTGTAAACCAAAGGTCTGCTGAGCCATCCTTTATGAGACACATCGAGGCTGTTGGGAGAAAGATCGTTGGCAGGATTCCTAATGACGACTTCAGGCACCTTCAGACGCTGCAGCAGAGCGATAGACCTGAAGCTCATTATCGCGCACAGTGTGAACAGGCCAACACAACATGTTTCAGCGCATCTCCATAAAAACGGAGGCGCGCACGAGCGATTGTGCCGCAGAGGGCAATCTCCGCAGCTGAAAAGATGATGTGAACGCAGCCCAAATCATCATTTGTGCTTCTTTGGATTTAGGCAATGTTGCCCTTTCAGAACAAATTGAATGTTTGAGGAACCCAAGGGCTGGAGAAAGAAAGGAACAAGGACATCGGAAACTGTGGCACAAATGTCAGTTTAATCAATAAGTCATTCATTAATCCAAAGGCAACACTCAGACTACGGCAGGGGTGCAGCGCCTCCATCTGAATAGCAATTCATATTTGCATATAAAAGAGTTTTAAAAAGTATATACACATTTATATTAGTTTTATTAGTATTGCCAAAATTTGCATTGCAGAGTAAAGAGAAAAAGTCATACAGTATATATGATATAAACAAAAATAACAATAATTTAGCTTCTGCTCTGAATGTTTGTAACTTTAGAAAAAATAACCAGTGAATTACCCGTTAATGTAATACTAAAAACAGGCTGCAGGGGTTTACATGACGCTGCAGCACAGGCCGGTTCTGCGTTTGGGCGTCTTGTCCTTCTCTCTGTGGCTCGCCCTGTTGGGGCTCGTCTCAGCACTGGCCAGCAGCTCAGCTGTTGCTGGTGCTGTGTGGGATTCAGGGCCTTTGGTCTGGGAGAGAAGGGAATCCTGCTCTACCGGCATCTCTTCCGCCCACATGTTCTGGGGATCAGCCGGGAGCGCTTCCTGGAATTGACCGGGTAGAGCAGGAGGTCCCTGGGTTCCTGTAGAGGTCTCAGCCCCCTCCTGTGTCACTGCGGCTACACCGTCGGTCTCCCGCTCACAGATGGAGTCGGACCGGGAGCAGACGGGTACTGCAGACACTACAGTGTCCCCTAGAGGAGTAACAGGAGGCTTTTCCTCCTCTCCATCTGCAGCTATTGGCGAGATCTCTGCGCTGGGCTGGGTTGTCTCCTGCTTTTCTTCTGCTGCCTCTCTTATGATCTCTTCTTCCGCAGCTTCCCGCCTGTCTTCCGTTTCCAACCGCATGCCCCCAGGTTGACTTTCCATAACCTCGGGCTCCTCCTCCCCTTCATCATGTTCTGCTGTTGTCATTGTCGTCGTTGTCGTCGTCTCCTCCTCCTCCTCCTCCTCGCCAACGCTCGGACTCGGTGCGGGCGCCCCCTCGGAGAGGCTCATCCTCAGACAGTGGTCGTCTCTGCTGGTTGACACGGCAACAGGTCCGCTGCTGGAGGACCGGTTGCAGTCCGAGCGATCAGGACTCGCGTTTGTGTCCCTTCTACCGTTTGTCAAAAGAGCTGCGGTCTCATCCGCGAGTGACATTTGGGTCGCCCAGTCTCCATCTCCAGTTGATTCTACAGGACCAGATGACGGTGAGATGAAGGTGTGAACACTAAAAACTATACAGTGAACTTGACGCGTTCTAGTTCCCCTCTGCATCTCCGCTGAACTTTTCATGTACTGTCCTCTAAAAATGCAAGTTTAGCACTTTAGTGTCTATTAACATAAATATGCAAACATTATTCCACATGTGTGAATATTCATCACAGCATGTTCCGTTGGTATAGAACATCTGCACACCCCTTTTTTGACATGGCAGCTTTATGCAATTCAAGTAAAGAGAAGCCCTTAATGCGACCAACACAATAACCTGACTGTGGAAACCCGCACAGCAGTAGATGAGTGCTTGGTTGAAGCACAGCTCTCAGTCTTTTGGGTTGGAGTCTATTATCATAACATATTTTGACTTTGCAATATTTGCCCGCTCTTCTTTGCAAAAGTGCTCCAAATCTGTCAGATTGCATCTCCTGTGTGCAGCCCTCTTCGCATGACCTCAGGAGTTCCTGCAGCTCCTTTAATGTTGCTATTCGCCTCTTGCAAGCCTCTCCCAAACAGGCTTTTTTTTTTTTTGCCCCCCTCATCTTTTCATCACTTTCGGAGGGACGTCCAGTTCTTGGAAGTGTCAGTGTTGTGCCATATTTTCTCCAGTTGATGATGGCAATGTCCCACTGTGTTCCATGGTATACCTAATAGAATTCTTTTCTACTTCTGAATGACACGTTACAACAGTAAGGTCCCTCTGATGCTTTGAATGGCCTCTGTGGACCTTTAGCTATAAGATACAAGAAAGAAAATGTCCCTCGGGGATCCAGTGGGTTATATCTGACATCTGATGCCCAAAACACACTGTTAAATATAAAAGTTTTGAAAGCAGTTGGCGAAATATGTCAGAAATGAATTAGTTACCTCCGACATGAAAGAGCCTCTGTTAACTGTTAACTTCCTTGTGGTGTTAAATATATGCCTGCATCACTTTTTCTTTTTTTTTTTTTTAAATCACCCCACAAAGAGAAAAACTTCCATATTCGAGAGTAAGTTAACTTTAAAAAAAAAAAAGGTTTATTTGATCTTGCTTACCTGCGCGAGCTTCTCCCATTTCTGCTGCCTCCTGCTGGGTAGAAGGGACAACAGAGGAATTAAATCTAGCGTGACTCAACTGGTGAACTTGTTTGTGCTGTGGTGGGTGAAGCTCTGGTGTATTTCGAACTGAATATAAAAAAGCAACAAATACGACGCAAATCCTGGAACATCAAACAAACAACGAAAGCAAAGGCGATAAAGATCTCTATACAATTTTTCCCCTTGCCCAAAGTGAAACATTATGCTCCATGCGCTGCGTGCAGTAAAGTGGTTAGCCTTGATACACGTGAAATTGTTCGGGGGCCATGAAGTCCAGCATGGCCACAAGAGGGAGCGGTTGTGCTGCAAAGCCTCACTTTAGATAAGTCAAACTGTCTAAAAGCCTACATATCGTCGCGTCTGTCATCTCATGAAAATGCCTGTGTCACTCATTCAGTGGAAAATAAAAGCTCTACAGCAGACAGAGGATTACACCATACGTTTAAGCCATCTTTCTTTACCCTCGATCCGGCTCGAAGGACCAAATATTTGAGGGCGAACCTCGGTGGAAGGATTGAGACGGCAGATTAGGAGCTGTGATTCCGATTAGGGAATCAAGGCACTTTGAGAGAGAGGTCTTAGTTGTCTTCCTTTAATGGAGGCTGTTAAACTTTAAATAACTGCACAACGTGTCAAGTCGCTCGGATTCTTTGATCGTTATATTCGCTGTTTGGGCTTATTTCTGCGCGGCTTGACTTTCAACTGCAGTTCTCTTTGAACCAGTAGGTAGTGCTGTTGGACTTTAACCTGTAGGGCTTTTTTTACCCAGAACTTCAGGTGAAACCCACTATTCAAAGTGAATCATCGCTTTATGGGGACTGTAGGCAGACTCCTAAATCCAAAGACAAAGATATGAGGACCATCATGAAATATTCAAGAGGGGAAGGACACACTTGTTTGTCAAGAACCTCAGTGAGTTGGAAGAAGCAGAGTGGATTAAGTGCTGAATTGTTCATGTAACAGAGGTCCAACTTCAGTTCCTGCTACAGAACAAGGTTCTACATCAAAGGCACATTAGGGAGGTAATACAATATTCATGGCAAAACCCCAGACGAACAAGCTGGATGATAAAGCAAGTTTGTTCAACACATTTTTCAGCCCTTATAGTGTCTAAAGAACAAGAGGGTGTGTGTGTGTGTGTGTGTGTTCCTCACATTTTGGCCATTTTTCACAGGTTTCTTCTCCTCTTCCTCAGTCAATCGTTGACTCTCTGACTGCCGCCTGAGATACACACACACACACACACACGGACACACACCCTGTGTGATCTGTCACATTTATAATGGTTATGAAACACTCAAAGGTAGGCGCCATTAAGAAAGAAAAACACCCACCCACAACTGTGCTGATCAATGTGCTCTTCCATCTCTGGGGCCTCAGTGCCCCATAATGGGGAGCGTGGGCTCTGGCTGTCCGAGGAAGCTGGGGACAGGGGAGTGCCTTCCATCAACCACTGGTCCCTCAGAGACTTCCGCTGCAATGAGATGAAGAGGAAGCGGTAGAATGTTGTGCTGTCATTCCTGCTCTGTGGTGAAGCAGCGGCAGGACTTCCAGGGTCTCTTTGCCGTTTAAGGCTTCGGTTAGCACCGCTGCATATCAATAAAGACCTAATCAAATCAGTTAATGTTTTATTATTATATTGTACTCAGTTGTGAGTTTTAGGGGCACTTGTTTTTACGAGGCAACTTGCAAACGGGTCGATTGCATTACAAGAACACAAAACAAATCTGATACTGATATAGTAGTTTGGGAGCGAAGTTATTATCACATCCTAACACAAACAGAGGGAGATATTTTATTATCTGGCATTCCTCTCACTGCCCACCATTCTACTTTTAAATGTTGAGATATTTTATTTTGATTGTCTCCAGCCAATTGTTACATAAGTATTTATGCAAGGCTTTAATATTCATTAGGACATTGAAAAACCACAACCTGACGTTTAAACAGTAAAAAAAAACACACACGCATGAGGTGTAAAATCACACCCTGAGAAATGTCCCCACAGAGACCAAGAGCAGTAATAAAGAGTGCCTGCCTGCATCAACAGCTCAAGGAGATGATAATAAAGCCTGAACGACCTCAGCTGTAATTCAGCTGTGTTCCTGCAGGTGTAAAAAACGACTTGAAGTACATCAAAGCCTACAAAATCATCACCAATCATAAAATCATTACCGTTTTCCAAGTGCACTATGGAGTATTTATCCTCCTTTAAAGCACGTGTACCTAAAAAGTTAACGCAGCAAAGCGAATCGGTTCGTTCCACTATGACATTAATGCGTACTCAAAACCTGCTTTAAAGGACGCCCTTTAAATGTCTGGCTTTATTTAAATACCTACATAAAATTCATTCATAGTTGGCCATTTACGATCGGAATCAGTTAAGACTGTGGTGGCCCAGGGTGAGAAAGTGGCCTGAGGCTGTGGACTATTTCATCTGAACAGATCTCCAAGTCGTTCTCCTCTTACACAGGAGGTCAATGGACTACACATACGGTTACTTCCAGGTCCTAGATAAGCCAGCTCAGGCATTTCCTGTTCAGATACGTCTTTCTATATATTGTTGGTTGTCGGGGGGAAGGGGGGGGTATGAAAGGGTAACAGCTGAAGAGAATTTTGTTGAAGACGTACACTGAGGGCACAACAGTGATCAGCTGTCTTCCCCTCATGACGCCAAACATTAAACACCTTCTTCCATCTGTTTCACTTGTTTTTCATTTCAAACCATTCAAACAATTTGGTCAAAAATCTAAGATTTACATGGTTTGTGTACCTCACCAGGAGCGTAGAAGAGTAGAAGCCATCACAGATGCATACATAACTCATTCTCAGTAGTTCATTAGGCTGATGAGTAAGAGTGGATAAACATCGATTAATAAATAAAAATCAATATCTAAACAGGGCCTGAAACAAGTTACACACAAGATTAAATCCTGCTTTTGAAAAACCAGAGATTACATCTTCAAAGAAGATAAGTTTCAAGTAATTTGCTTTAGTTTAAGTAATGCAGTCAATGATGCTTGAAGAAAAAAAAAGAATATCACTGAATCCAAGCTAATCACTGCATTGTCAAAACAGATGGAGAAATATGCTTCAGTCTGACGTTACAGTGCCACATGCTCATTTCGTATATGCAAATTCTTTAGTTCTCTTTAATTTCACATAGTTTTGTGTGTTTTGTGGTGCTACTTGAAAATATACCAATTTCAATATACCAATTTCAAACAAGGCAGATGTATCTGACAGCAATAATAAGTCATAAAGTATTTAAAATGTAATTCAACACAGCTGTGCTACATGTGCATGGCTTTTAAATGGTAGTAACAAACATCTGTTGCATCTCCGTTACTTGCATGCACTTCCGTTGCATTTACAGCACAAAAAGCAGTGAAGCTCCTTCTTTTAAAGCTTAACAACAGGTTGAAGATAGTTCAACCAGCAGATGGCCCAGACTCCTCCATTCGCTATTCACTTAACTAACAGTGAGAAACCATCTCTGTGCTCCCCCCTCCTACTGTGCAAAATAAGCTTTGCTCTGTTCCTCTGGCTTTGTCCTCTGCAAACATTCAGTCTTCAAGCTCTGGATAAGCGGCTGCTCCCTCTTTATCACAATTGCACATCAGCTGTGACGGTGACACTGTATTGACAGTCACCACACAAAGTGCCAGCATTGAAATTTCATTTTAAATTCCCTTCTGAACCCCCACGCAACTATTATTCTCAATCTCCCAAAACCAAGTTTGGTTGCACGCGCTCCTGCACGTCCTCATTTATACAAACGCTCATATCTGCACGCACGCAAACGCAAGTTGCACGGATTTCACGACCTGTGGAATGTGCACTATTCCAATGTAACACGATGGAGTAGGAAGTGGGAATGGCAGTAGTGGGAAATGATTTGAAAACAATAGAGCAGCAGGATACACGGTCACATAATAACATTTTTCAGCAAAGGAAAGGCTTTGCTTCTAACCTCTGCAAAAAAAAAAAAAAAAAAAAAAACATACCAGGAAGTGGGGTTGTATGTGCACATCATGAGAAAAAGGAAATACATTTGGATGTTATCAACTTGTTAACAAGTCCGGCTGGTTCTGTGGGGGATTTCAGCTGAGAATAAAGGCTGCAAGTGTAATGAGCATGATCTTGGTTGAAGGAGACTTCATGGGACTGTGTCAGACCTTGAGCTGCTGTAGTCGGAGCCTCTCTTCTTCCATTTCTCTCCTGGCTCTCTCCTGCTCCTCCTGCAGCCGGAGCTTCTCCTGATGAAAGATATAAGAGAGCGAGAGGCAGACTGAAGCTCGGGTCGGCAGACGTAAGCCGGCACATTTAAATTAATTAAAAGAAAGAGTGGTGAATAAAACATCACTGAACGGGACTAAAAACACCTGGTCAACCATCTGTCACGATGATAACATCGCCATAAACATCAGGCCGTAACATGCATGCCGCTGTCCCCATGGTAACCTGGAGTTGCGCTTGTAGGGCCAGGGAAACTCAGGCTCAGCACAGTAGAGCTCAAGCACCAAAACGCCATCCTGCCGGGTGAGAGCCCTGTGCTTGACCCACTCATCAACCTTCTGACTGTGCTTATTGCACTTTAAACCCTGATACCTGATTTCCCAACAGTTTTCTGGCAGAAAGTCTGAAATGTTAACTCCCTCCATGTCCTTTCAAAGAACCAGATTAGAGTCTATCAGCTGTATTTACTTATGGACATCCAGTTTTTTTATAGCATGAAGTGTTTTTTTCCATAAGTAATGCAACCCCATGTATAAAACTGTAAAAAGCATGGAATTCATTTATTCAAATCTGACAGCAGAGGCTGTATAGACATTCGTTCTGTATGTATACATTTCACCTTTTCTTATATAAATGCCCTGTTCACATGTCTGTCTATGTTTACTCACAGCAATGGCCTCCACTCGCTGTTTGTACTTGTCTGCTTCATCCATCCTGGCACCTGCGACGCAGCAGAGACAAGGATGAGTTTCCGAGGTCAGATGTTGAACAGACATCAAGCTGCTAAAATGATTCTATTTATTCATGAAAAACACGTGCCAGTTCAAACACCACACACTACTTTGACTCCGTTTCTAGCTGGGTGAAGTTATCTGTGATTTTTTTTTTTTCTTTAAAGACGATTCAGAGTCAATTTCCAGGTTCCTCTGGCCCATTGTGTCTTTTCTGGGAACATGAATATGCAGATGTTCACAGGTGTGAATATAGAGGCTCTCCATCATTTCACAGTCGTGTAAAACCCAACCTATTCAAAGGCTTGTTCATAAGAGCTTCAAGCATCTGGATGAAAATCACCACGGGCAATTTTTTCCTTTTTCCCTGGAGCTGGCATTGAAATGGGACCATACTGGTGTTGCGCAAAACCCAGAGCTGCAAAGGAGAGCATAGATGAGGGTCGCAGAGAGAATTCCAGAAGCTCTTAACATTTTAATAACGTCTAAACATGTACTTTTCAGTTTTTATTTTATTGTAAGAAACCAGCCATAATGACAACAGTGTTCTTACACCGCATGAGGTCAGATCATCTTGATTTCTATGACAACTGCCAGAGGGCTACCATGGACATAAAAAACTATTTATGCACACATACAAAACACTATTTGCTTATTAATAATAGGTTTCATTTCTTCTTGATTTGCTCCAACCAACATTTAATGTGGCCTGAAATTATGTGGTTGTACCAACCAAACCGTATAATGAGAATTAAGCTTGAAACCTGTTTACAAATACGCATTCATTCATTTATTCATTGTAGGATTACAGTGACTAATGCTAAAATGTTGGTGCGATGTAGATGAAGGAGAAAACCCAAGGACAAAAACTGGGCAAGCGACCTTCTGCTGCTTTCATTCCGGAGTTCCCCTCAATAACAGATAGATACGATTATACCATTGATGCAACAGCTCTAAACTATATAAAGAGAGGTAGATAAGATTTTTTTTTTTTTAATCATTATTAAACACAGAAATTCATATTTGGTAGCACGACTGGTGCAGCGACAGCTTACAGTATAAGCCTCCACGGGGACTCCAGACTCATGTCTCTTCGGGGCTCTAGGAGAGTACCGAGAATAGCAGCGGGAGATAAACAAGCAAACACAAACACAAGCTTTGATGAGGGGGTATGGAGGAGCTCCCCAAAGACACACACTGTCTTCAATAATTAGACATGATACAGGAGAGCAGAGAAGGGAATGCTTACAAAGTCGAAAAGTTAATACAGAGAGAGGGAGGAGGAACAACAAAAAAAAAAAGAGGATCCGCAACATAATAATATCACGAAATATGATAATTCTCCAACATGTGGTGTCGAAAATAAATAGTGGTATTTCTCCAGGTTATTGGTAAAACTGAAAAAAAAAAACTTAAAGTAAACCAAAATAATCTATTTAAAACAGGGGACAGATTAAATCAGATTCAAACTAGGGGTCAACATTATCAGTAAATCAGACACTTGGACAGTCCAAGTTTTGCCAGAGGAGACTGGACTCACTCTAATTCCAAAACTTAAAACCTTTTCTATTCTGGTTTACTCAGCTCTATCTGCTCTGAACATCACTCAAATAATTACAAATCTTTACTTTAGCAAGGAATCACTGCACCTTAACTGTGAATGTTCACACAACCCCCACAATCATCTTGGAAAGAAGAGAAAGAAGAGAAAGACCTGATTAAAAAGAAAAAACACAAAGGCTCAGCATGTCCACCGCATCCTCGTCTCTCAAAACCCAATAAAGCCCTTTTCCTCAGATCTACTGTAATCCAAACTTGATCTGGATGTGATCATCAGGATCTTCACATGTGAACGCGAATGCAGGATTCTTTTCTTCTGCTCGCGACCTAGTTGGGCTTCCCCGTCTGAATACAGCAGGAGACCCTCCAGAACAGCGTGCACAGCAGGGTGCAGGCATGTGCACTGGCAGACACGCTGAAGAACACAAAGACGCACAGGGTGAAGAAGGGGAATGTTTAACTGCAAATATGCCAGAAACATCTCTTCCAACTGGAAAGATTAAGACATGCGAGATGCTCAAATAGCCCGCTCCACCCACGCACTGCCATTTGGACAATCCCCAAATTTTTGAGCAGATGCAAACAGTTTCCTACTGTTTGGTACATGTCTGAATAGACATACGGAACCACACTCTCAAACTCACTATTACTTTAGTGGAACCTAGAGGGAAAAATAAATTGCATATTAGTGCTGCAATGAAGAGTTATTAAATGTTGCTCCAGCTGTGACATATTAAAATGCCTTTGCTCCGAAGATTAGAGTACAATCATTTTGATTGAGATTCATTTCCAAGTTAATGATGAAATTTGTCTATGAATACAAATGCCTCCACACCCACTGGTGGCTTTCATTATCACGTTGGAAATAGCTTCAATTAAATCAACCAACTTCCTGGTAGAATGAATGAAGCTGAGCATCAACCTCATTTTCTCCAACTGATCATTGTAAAAACAAAGTATCTGTCAAGAAATCAATTAACCACAAACAAATTTAAACTTTACTCTTGTGCAGTTATATCTACAGGCCTTTGCTCCAAAAATGAAACCACGTCAAAAAAAAAAAAAAAAAAAAAAATTTCAACATCATAGAAAACGCAGAAAATCCAAAAATATCCGCAACGTAAGCTGTGTAAAGGGCTGATATCCCACTTCTGGAGCTCCAGATTTTAGTTTTTCAGAGGGAAATTGATGTGTGTCAGATCTCATTCATGTTTGCGGAATACCCTTTTAACGAGCTGCTCATCTGATTTCTGTAGACTCCTTCAGCCCCGGTGCAAAAGAACGTATAAGCTTTCAGCACATGTGCACATGTTGATATAACAACGCATATTCGCCTGTCGGGGTGCCATGAAGTCTATATGCTGAGTGAGATTGGCTCTGTGGGAACAGATGGGGGAACAGTGGGGTGCCTGGAATGAGAACTCTTAAGAAATCATTTGATATTACAGTTCACTGCCTGTGAAGTTCTGTGTCTGACACTCAAAGGCAATAGAAGTCTGACAGCACTCAAATCTGACACAGCGTGAATCTAAAAGGCAGCAGAGTTACTCTACTTTTGTTTCAGCGAGTAACCCCCCCACCCCCCACCCCACTACTTGAACCGTAGCAGAGAGAGCAGATGCGTAGGTGCTGGCCACAAGGAAAGCAATTTTCAAGAGTTTGTAAGAGTCCGAGGTCATCGGGATGAGATCAGGGAGAGGCTTTAAAAGGCCACGCTGTGACATTTTTGGTTTTCTGTTATGATGTAATGATGCAGCCGTTAGACCGCCGGCTGCCCCGCTTCTTTGCACTTTCGGGTTTCTGCTCCATTTCTCGGAGAAATGAAGATGGAAAAGGGGAAGGGGGGGGGGTGGCAAAAAGGCAGAAGAGCGAGAGAGAGCCAGCCAGCGACAAAGAGAGAGAAATTCAGATCAAGTGTCCCAGCATTTGTGTGCTGCAGCTGCGCTGTTCAGGGTTATTATATTGTTATTTAAATTATTTCTGGAGAATAATAGTCTTTTTTTAATCTGGAAAAAAATTAATTATTTCTTGCATGTGGAGAAACTTTGCATCCTTGCACCACTACATTCCTTGGTATTAGTCTATCGATTTGGATGTCACACCAGAATATAGGCTGACTAATTATTTAGCATTTTTATTTGCTAATAACGATACAAGAGATATTACACACTCATCTCTGCTTTGATGTTCATCTGCATGATCAGTGCTGCTTCTGGGATTAAATATCCTGCTTTATTCAGGGAACTAAACACATCATTAGAATCAAAATGAAGCCCTTTCCAAAAAACCCTTACTGCTACCTGAAGGCCTTGGTTTAGCTTTTCCAAGATCAATGGGGTGAAAGCTTCCTTCCGCGCATGTGTTTGGGAACGGGACAGTTCTCAGCGTCCTCCAGACAGAACATGTAATCGCAGCGACCATGATCTCTGAACCTGCGCATCCTCTACTGTCGTCACCGAGCGCATCTCAGGAAGAGCCTGGCTCCGATGTCGGAAACGCATCTAAAGTCAGACGCCGGGAAATCGAGTAGATCGCGGATGGAAGATACTTATCAAGTGCTTAACACCGACTGGCTTCCATATTCTCTAAACGTATACGTAGAAGTGAGTTTGGATTTGTAGCGTGTTTACGCTGCTGGTCTGTGGGGGTTGTGTGTTGCGCGCGTATGTTGGGCAATGATTGTGGGTGGAACGGATGGAATGTGTATGCTGTGACAGGCTACATGCGAGTTCCCTCGACAGTCCGAGAGCAGTAATGAAAACAAAGCATTCCACTGCTGTTTTTGACGAGGGTATCACTGCTTTGATGCACTGAGCACAGCCAAATATTTCACAGGAAGGAAAAGACCTCCCCTTTTCTCAAAACCGATAACTCACCTACTTCAATTCATTTCACTTCAAAGTATGGGCGTAAACATCCACCAGGTGTGTGTCTTGTTGTGCCTTAGAACGCAGCGATACATATTGCAAATGCCTGTGCGCTGCTCGTCATGTCTGAGCGCTCTCAGCTTTAATCACGAGCCGTGGCAAAAACGACCATCTGTCGCACACATTTAAAGTATTAAATGTGGGAGGACATTGGGTGAGAAAATCAGTCCCATGCACATTAGGCTGAGCAGGAGATTGAAGTGACAGCATGGCGAAGCCTTTGTAAAACCTTGTCATCCACTCATCAAATTGGGAAAGGGCCTGAACACATTAACACGGTCATCTGAACCGTGCACGCGCAGCGAAGCAGGAAAATAATGTGCCGTGCAGCGCGGGTGAGTCATCGTGGCCTTCCTGTAATGATTAACGTGCGGGATTATCTATTTAATCCAACGGTGAAGAAGTCACATTGTTGTAGACTGAAGTGTCTATCAGTGAAATTACACAGATTAATGAACATTACTTTCGGTTTTCTCATTCCGAACTTGTTAAATATTGAAGTTTGATCGGACGCTGGCTGAGTCAGATCCCCTCCAGCTTCACCATCCCCCCTCCAGTGGCAGCATGTGTAAAAGGATGTCCAACTGTCTTAGCAGGCTTCATTACTGAATGAGCAGGAACATACTGATGGATGTAGAGGACTGCAGTGTGCTTTCCTACGTCCATATCATCTAATACTACACCAATAAGGTATAACATACATATATGTATGTTACTTTTAGAACCCTTCCCAGCTTTTAACAATTGAAACTCAGCATACTGAGCTGAAGTGTACCGTTTGGTGGAAATATATTGTATTATAACACTAAAATACTATTCCAGTTTTTATTTACCATACAGTAAAATATAGTCCCGAATCCTGGAAATATTTGATGTTTGAATATTGTTGAATATTTTGAATTAAAGGATAATAACCTACTGTTCAGACCTAGCTTTTCTCATTTGTACCACAGTAATCAACCTGTGAGACTCCACAGGACGGGACAATGGGTAATCAACTCTGCCTCCATGCTGCAAGTCAGACGGACTTAATCAGCGAGCTTTCCTTGTTTGGATGTTCAGAAACTCTATAATCTGCCATCTTATCTGTACAAACACCTGCACAGAAGCTGGGGATCAATTTCGTTTTCGTAATAAGGGGGATTCACCGGGTGGTGGGCCTCAGGCAGCGCATGTTAGCGTGTGTTATGCTGCGAGCAGGAGTGATTGAGGATTACAGGGGAGCAGACTTTACAGGAAATGGAGACGGCGTGAATGAGGGCCGTCTTGATTCAGCTTGATCAGGATAAAAAGCCAGATGAGACTTTGACAGACCTGTTCTCTCTGACTCTATTTGCTGATTTAAGGATTTCATCTACTTTCTGTCTTGCTCTTATTAACAATACTGTGTCTCAACAAGTCCTTCAACCAGCATTTCGACTGTCTTAAAGACAAGAGCACTCCTGTGTCCCAGCAAAACTCAAAGTGCTGCTGCCTCTGTCTGTGTGGACATTCACAGAAGAATATGGCAGCAGTTTTATTGTTTCACCTTCTGTTTTATTTCTCTACTGCTCTGTGTTCCCACAGGACAAGGAATGTAAATGGCTTCTGGGTTGGAGGAAAGTTCTGTCCTAGTTCTGGATGATTATATCCGAACCTGAGCATGACCTTGGTTTGCCGGATGACAGTGGATTTGTTTTATCTGGACTCAAAACACAGCTCTGCATCAACACACTGATGATAACACCAAGATGAGGGAACCTTTTAGTTCTATCTCAATGAAATGAAAATGAAAAAGCCTGCACTTCAAATGAGCGTTTTCAAGAAGGGTACCTGCTTACTTTAGTGAGCTGTCTCTGGAGCAGGATTAGTGCTTGGACAGCTGTGTGTCACACAGGTTGGGAGAGGAATGCATGACTGGAGTAATCCAGTTTTGGTTCATTTTACCTATTGTCACCGAGTCAAAAGCCCATAGGCATGTGTGGGCCTCATCAGCCATGTATCCATGATGACACGCATCTCATCTCACATAGCAGTACAACCCAATTCAGGATTAGACCTCACATGGGAAACTCGTATCCTCCATTTGAGACAGTAGGGCTGTTTAAAATAACTCTCAGATATGATTTAATATAAAATTTCTCACTTATGAGGGAACTTCAGCACAACTGATGAAACAAGACGGAGCTGAGAGAATAAAACAACGTATTTATCTTCCCTCGCCAAACAAAGAAAACCAACTCTGTGTTGCTCCGTAAATCAGAGATGACGCCTGTTTTGACCCACAGCTGCTGACAGAATACTGTTTAGATTCAATGAAGGATACATTTATATCAAAATGACTGATGCAGCAGATTAGAAATTAAGCATGTTGTGAATTATTTAAAACACATCTGGAAATGTTTCTACCATTTTTCAAGCAATGTTAATTTTTCACATGACTGGGGTTGGGGTTTCTTTTGTATCAAGAACTCACTAGGCACTACCTCCTCTCAGAAATGAAGAGAAGCATATTCAGATGACAGCAGGTACCATTTTCCATTGCAGATTAAAGATTTATGAGGGGGAAAAAAGCGATTCATTTTGATTTAAGTGTTTAAGTCAGATCTTTTAACCAAAGTCTAATGAGACCTGATGTAACATTGTCATACTGATCCTAATAATGCATTCGCATCTGAGTGCCAATTATCATCAGAAATCATTTTAAACAATGAGACTCCTCTGATGAGGAGAAAAATAGTTACATATTAGAAATGCTGCAGTTCCATGAAGGAAGAAGAAAACAAGACAGAGCCAAACCAAACCCAACCCAAAACCCTACAAAGCCACTCACAATTTAACAATTCCAGCCACACATTAGCATTGGCTTTGGGAGGTGTTATAAATGAAAACACTGTTCTGGCATGCCTAGAGAAAAAGAGAAAGCTGTGAGAAAGCCAATGCTGTTAAGGGAGCCCTAACACTGTGTGTTCATTCATGCCCAACAAGAATAAAGGACATAACATCCTGCGTAATATTATCTGCAGACTTTAATACTTTAACCCACCATTAAAGCTTGCTGGAACAACTGAGGTATGAAAATCTGAATGGTCAAGTAACATGCTGGGCAAACTGAAACACTGAACCCACATGACCAAGATTTCACCAAAAAAACAAAGACACACAATGTCATCTACAAGTCTAAAGCAAAGTATGCTTTTGGTTTCATTTTCACTTGTGTAATTTCCAGCACTGTTCAAATAATATCAAGAGCTGATTCTACACATTCAAGCGATCACATCCTATTCAAATGAATTTATGTTTTGTACGAATGAATTAGATTAAATTAAATTTCATATTTTTGTAAGTTTTATGAAACATAATTTACACAGAGTCAGTGGTTTAAAGGGGATTGTGAATTTATCTGACTGAGAAGATACGTATATGTAACAAAAAACTGTTCAATGTTGTCATCATCTTGCAGCTCAGGTCGCAGGTCATCCTTTGCCACCTCGGATCATTGCCTCTTTTAGCGAGGACAACCTTTAGTGTGCTTACCCGTCTAATCTTGGTTACAACACACTGCTTGATGTCAAACAAAGGCCATGTGTGCAGAAGGCAAAGTCAACTGCAAACGGTCAATGATTTTTCTCTTTTCTTGCTCTCACACGACTGAGCTGAACTTTTAAAGCTTTACGGATGACTGCAAATGGAAGGAACACTGTATACACCAACACATCAGACTATTTAAGGAATTTAGAAAAAAAAAAAAAACAAACAAACCGTCAAAGCCTCACAGAAGTCAGAAACAGTTGCAGAGCCACTGATTACAGATCTCTGTGAAGGTGTTTAAGGTGCTATTTTATCTGTCTGAGAAATGACACAGGAAGTGGACGACATCATCCACGAACATGTCACCTGGTGCACGCATATTAGGCAGAGGCCCCAATTTTAGCACGCATCTGTGGAATAGATTTACATCCTCACAGAGGACAACACCAGAATCCCACAGAGACGTTTACACGCATACTCAGAGACGGAAGCAGGATTATATAAGAGTTCACCAGGTTGTCCGTGTTTGATATAATTTCAGGTAGAAATCCGCAAAGTTTATTCCATCTGAGGACAGACAGATGGGACAGCACAGAAATGCAGAGATGTGGGACGACTCACCCCCCCCCCCAAAAAAAAAAAAAAAAAAACAAGAAGGGAATTTCATCACTCCCCCTTTTATCATTGTTTGTTATCCGTCTTTAGGCTGTCAGACTCCAAACGTCTTCGTCATGCTTTCAAAAGATAAAACTTTTTTTTTTTCCCCCCCCGATTGGCTGGCTGACAACACGGCTCCCCCCGCATTTATTATCTGTCTTTAACAGCTATCTTCCGCTCGGCATCCATTCATCACCCTTCCTCATTTCACATTCAGACAGATTTTAGCAGATTCTTGTAAAAACCAAACTATCTTGCAAGTGCCCCGGCGCATCCATCCTGAGCTAATTCAATGATGTCGGGTTTCAAAGTTTTTTTTAAAAGTTGGCAAAAATGAACTGAGAAATAGGCCAGTCAATAATTACACACTAAATGTCTCCTTGATCTTCATGTCATATCTGGTCTGAAAACGCGCAGAACTGCAGCTAAGAGAACCCAAATGGAACCAGCGCAGGGAGCATTGTGTGAAGGAGGCACAGACGAAGCACTCTTTACAAATAAGTGTGCTTTCAGACAGGCAGGTTTTAGATCGACCCAATTGAAGTTTTGGCCTTAGTGCAGCTCTGGACTGAGTGAAAACCCACATGTGTGAAGGAGGGAAATGATACAATGTATCCTTTTCTTTCTTCTGGTGTGGGGTTTTGGGTTTGCAGCAAGCCTGTGCGCCAACACCCTGAATTCATTTATCTGGATAAGTGTCGCTGCATCAGAACGCTGCAGAACACCTGCATTATTTAACCTGCGAGGACCTCCTGTGCAGGACTCAAGTAAATCTGTCAAGATCACTTACAGTCATGTTATCATAATTTATGGCATGTTATCATAATTTATGGTGTATATTGCAGCTATTGCATAGCTGCAATATACACACACCGGATTAGTTCTCATTCTACGTCTGCTCTTCCTTTAAAAGTGCTCAAAAACTGAGGCAACTTTTTAATGATTCAGCCTTAACCCATCTTGTCTGTAATGAAATTAAAATATCAAAGAAGCCCAGACACTTAAAAAAAAAACTAATTCTCTTTAACAGTGTAGCATTTTATCTAAGATCCTCCACAAGAGAGTGATTACCCTTTTTTACCGTCTCATAAACCATTAGCCTGGATCAGCTTAAAGCATTTTATATTTCCTGTCCCCTGATCTTGAATGCATCTTTGAAATCTCGGCGGCAGGTATGCCGGAAACCAAACCTTTGAGAAAAACACTCTTTTCCTGAGAAGTAAAGCGCGGCAGAGGAACACCTCAGGAAAATAGCCCCGGGGCCTCGGGTTTGTCAGCTCAAATCCCGTCAGGAGGTCCTGCTGGGTTCGCTGCTTGTGAACCAGTAAGCCCAGTTTCTTGTTAAGCAATATGTGGCTGAAGGAGAGGGTTTTTGCACACAAAGTTATCGGTCACGCCTGTGTGCGTGCCTCTGTGTGTGTGTGTGTGTGTGTGTGTGTGTGTGTGTGTGTGTGTGTGTGTGTGTGTGTGGTCACAAGGGGTAGAACAGTTGCTTTATGCCATAAAGTCAAATGTGTGTGTGATTTCAAAAGTGATTTTGGCTCGCGTGTGTGTGTGTTGCAGCACACTAAAGTATTTATGTACAAATAGCTCCTGTTCCATAAAAAACAAACAAAAAAATTAAAAAAAACCTTCACACACAACATCATACCTGACCATTAATATTAAAGTGTCCAGTGCAAAAGCTCATTTTTGAAAGCTGCATTCCTCAAAGTGTGAAATCTATGAATATTGGATGGTTTTAACAAGGCCAATTAAAGAGGGAAACTCAAGTAAGCTAACAACGTCTACACTCAAATGTTTTTCCCTCAAACACTTAACTTAAGGAGTTTGACAGAAGTTAGAGAAGAGCACCGTCGAAGCCCCCGGCAGCGTCTCCAGAAGCCCCAGGCCCCTCACTCACCTGCCGCGGGGCCGCCTCCTGCTGGGTCCGGTCAGGGCGGAGGGCTGGGCCGACACCTACCGACGCAAGCACCCCATGACGGTCAGAACCGCCGACATGTCCCGGCGTCGACGCGGCGCTCCCGTCGCCCTGTGGATGAAGCACCTGCGGAGCAGCGACGTTTAGTCCCCCGGGGGAGGGGATGGATGGCGGGGGAGGGGAGGGGATGGATGGCGGGGGAGGGGAGGGGATGGGGGCGGGGGAGACGCTGTTGTCCGCGAAAGCGAGGCGAACCCGTGACGACGATAGCCGACAGAGTGACGGGCCCCGGGCTTAGTCCCTACACCTGCCTGGTTTTTTTGGTGTGCGTGTGTGTGAGTGTGTGTGTGTGTGTGTGGGGGGGGGTTAAAGCCGTTCTATCCGGGGGGGGTTAACTGACTCCAGTCACTGTGTTGACTGTGTAAGGAAAGAGGTAGGAGGAGAGAGGCAGGGGGGTAGGACATAGGAGATAGGAAGCAGGATAGGAGGCAGACTGAGGTTTCCTGTTGCTCCGACTCCAACAAAAGCTACTGCTCCATGCTTTAGGAGCAGAAAACTGCTCCTATTATTACTTTAAAATGTACAAAAATCCGTATTTATATTGTTTCACTCCCTGTTTGGAGGTTTGGGTTCAGTTCAAATGGCTGGCAGTGCTACATTGAATGGAAACATTGGTAAATTATCTCTGCTGTATATTTAATTAGTCTGTGTGTGTGTGTGTGTGTGTGTGTGTGTGTGTGTGTGTAACAAGAGCACCTATGTAGCAGCAACTGGTGAAAAGTGAAATGCACAGTCATATCTTTAGTTAGTTCACCCGCATTGTCGGATTAGATCACCACCAAAGTCTTTGTGATATTATCCATCCAGACTGTTTATAACCATCGGTTGCGCATACCATTTCAGAATGATAGTTTCGGATAAACTGGTTAGTGATAACAGTGTCAGCTGGCTTTGATTCTATTGGGAATTTCAAATTAACTGAATGTTTGACAACAACACTGAGAGACTTTCTCGGATGTAATTAGGTATAATGATGGGAGATATTACTTTTTCTTGTATGTTTTGAAGAGGCCTAGTTGGGTAGGACACAGATTAAAAATCAGATTTTGGAATTTACAGTGATTAAGAAGTTCCGTTTTCTCTCCCTTGGCTAATTTGAAATAAAGAAAAACAGTGGAATTTTTCCAAAGCATAATTCACCAGTTAATATCTCAGAATTCACAGGAGCTTCTCAGCAAGCTGTGTTTATTTCAGGCCATGCTCTGTCACAGAGTTAATATTTCTTGGATAAATATTTGGTTGAATACATGTAAACTTTGAAGGTTGAGAATCAAGCGTTGAGTGTAATGATGCAAATGAAAGCATTCGTTTGTTTTTGTTTTGAAGCAGGAGCAGATCATTTGCTCTCTTTGTGGGTGCGCTGACTGTTACCACCGTGCTCTGGTTTGCCCTCATGTCTGACTCTCCTGGGTCAGACTCAACTCTGTTCTTTGATAAAGGATGATTTGCTGCCAGAATAAGCTTCTGCTTTTTGTTGTTTGGGTTATTTTTTGGTCCAACTACATCTTAGTCTATGTTGTAGCTTCATCAACCCAACTGCACAGTTCCTTTCCTAATAATCCCATTTTGCGAAAAAATATCAGATTAATTCTTCATGGCTGAAATTCCCTTGCATGACGGTTTGACGTGTGAATGTCCTTGGCTCATATCCACAGTGATGGTGTGTGAAATGAGCACATCCACTTACTCGGCCTACTTCTTGTTTCCCAAGATAAGAGTGAGCTTTCACATTGCGGCAAACTAGTGGGAGCACGCAAGTTAACGCAGAGTTCCACTTTAAAAAGTGTTGAAACTGTCTCCCCATCGTTTCTGTGCGTGTGTAACAAGAGAGGGGTATTAGAGTGTGTGTGCGTGTGAGGGATGTAAAAGTGGGAATTTCAGGAAAAAAATATACAAACCCCTGGTGGCGGAAACATTCCTCAAACATTCCCATATGCAAAACCTTTTCACCACAACATCGCAAAAGCACATTAATATCTGGTAATGGTGACGGTATGCTGACATGACTGTCCTATATTCTAACAAAAATAAAGGAAACCCCACAAATTCCTCAACCAGCAGCTCCGGTCTCTGATGGAAGATGGCCCAGCCAAGCTCTACTTATCCTGCTGGTGTGCCGTGGCCAGCGGACTCATCCCTCCATTACTACATGCTGCAGTAGTAACCCTTCTCACAATGGCACCTGCATTGTCTTTGCCATTGTATGCTGACATTCGCGCCAGCACAATCTCCAGCCTGCTCTTTTGTCTGCCGCTCGTTTGTGCCCGTGCACGTTGTTCAGCTGCAAAGGTCAGGCTCATTTATGTAGCATATATTTTTCAATAGCATGGCAACCATTGAAAGGGCTGCGTTGTTAAACCAGTTATTTTGTACAATTCTCCCCACATTAACTGTGGTCAGAGTTGGTGCTTGGAGTTAAAAAAGAAAAAAAATGCGGTAATGATGGACGAAATCCCAAAGGAGTTGGGTTTAAAGACCAAAACATCACAGGAAATCCCAGTTCCTCTTAACGGTAATTTCGTATCCAGTGTGAGTCCGTACTTCCAGACACTGGGTGCAGTGGTGCAGATGCGGAATTGTCCCACATGCAGCTGTTCTTCCCAGGGGCGCTGGCCTGAAAAGAGCGGGTAGAAAGGAGAGTCCGGAGAGGACAGGTGTGCTGCAAGAGTACATATGGCTGCAATCCTGTGGATCCGTTTTTAGGTCACATGTCCCCACCTCTGTGTTTTTGCTCTATTTACAGATCTAACCTCTCCTGCATTGCCTCCTCCCCCCCTCCCCCCCCGATAGATCCTCTCCTCTATAATGTATCACACTATCTGAGCCACTTAAATTCATGCACCGCTTGATCAGACCGGGCAGGCGTATGTAAAGGTGGGGACCGTCGTGGAGGACGACTCAAACATACACATGTAAGTGTAAGTTAATGTCTTTTGCAGATAAGAAAGACTTATTAAGTTGGCATAGAAGTAGTCAGCAGGATAAAAAGGACAAGAAAGACGTTCTCAACACTGGTCTCAAAGACATTGTTCTATATATATCAGAGGGAAATCAGTGTTAAATCCCAGCATAGCACGCATTCCAGCATGAATGCTGCTCCTCAAAGGTTGGGGAGCAAGGCCTTATATTCATCTACATTGTGTGTGTAAATACATGTGCAGATGTGTCCTCTATATGCACATTTGATTGCTCGCTGTTCCGTTTTATGCGAGCAGCATGTTACCATGGGAACTATGACATCTTAGCATTCTCAAAAAGGAGACCTTTTACTGTGACTGGTCCGTGTTTCCTCTCCAGCTGTGAGTGATTTGAGAGGAGAACAAAAGGGTGGGCAGATTTAATAATGCTGTTTCCTCTAATATTGGCCACCTTAAAGAGCTGTTGCAAGAAGAAGCCCCATACTGGAGAGAAAACCGTTGCATATTTCATTCCCGCTCTTGGAGTGTGATATTTTTATCTCCCCTAATGCCACAGAATATTCCTACTGTAAGATTTACCATAATCATCCCACTCAAGCCAAATCTCTAATGGGAGCAGTTCTCATGGTGAACTAATTATATCTAATTCTGCGGTAAAATATTGGTAGATGCAAATCTGCTTTCTCACAATGGGTAATGCATCTATTTTGGTCCTCTGAACTGGCAAATATAGTGGAATACCGGTTGCTTTAAAATAATGCCCGTGGTAATGCCTGTGACGACAATACCAACATGTGCATGCTGCCGCCCTCGGAAACGGAGCCCTGAAACATACACACACACATATACGCATACACACACACACATACGGAGCTGCAGCTAAGCCTGCACAGTGGGGCTTCTGACATACATACATACATACATACATACATACATACATACATACATACATACATACATACATACATACACACACACACGGACTGACATGGGTCAAAGTACCTTTTCTCCCTTGACGATATGTCACCACTGTACTATATACTGTAGTGATGTCACATTACTCTTGCAGCTCTTTCTGCTCTCTTTCACTGTCCTGTAATTAGGCATGCATGCACGCACCTGTGCATGAAAGTTCACATGCACACACAAGCGCCCACCCACCCACACACACATAATACCTCACAAACGTGCACTCAGACTCTCCTATAGCCCCCGCCGCTATCTTCTGATACCAGTAAAGTGGTTTTCTCGGGGTACTAAAGTGCACAGCATCTTTTCGCCGCTCGCTTCATCATCTGACACAGTCCCTCCTCTCTCTCCCTCCTCTCTCTCTCTCTCTCTCTCTCTCTCAATCTCTCTCGCTCCCTTATCCCCCCCCTATTCTATCTCCCCACATTCTGGCTGCACTCACTCTCTTCACCAGCTGGCTCGTTCTGCCATTCCCTTTTTTCCTCCTGCGCTTTGCCTGATTTCTCTTTTTACTTGCATGCACGGATACAGATGCATGCACACAAGCTCTTGCTTTTCTTTTCTCAGTGCTCCTCCTCCTATCATCTGGGAACGACAGAAGGACTGAGGAGTCTTCCTCACTAGCCTGTGGATCCCTTCACTTGACTAATTAGCCTTGAAGTGCTGCCGAAGATCATCATATTTAGTTTATTGACCTAGTAGCTGAGTGCAGACAGATAGAGATTGGCTGGCTGAACGCTGGGTGCCGGGTAGTTTTGGTGAGCCCTCTTTATTCACACTCAGTGCCGTGGGGGTTCTTGGTGGTGGAGCGGTGGAAGTGAGGGGCAGTTTTGCTTTGAAAGAGATGCAAAGGGGGTAGAAAGAACAAAAAGAGGTGAAGAGTACACCGCAGCCAGAGAATGGGATCCTGCTTCCAGAGCAAATCCTCCTAGACGAGGAGACTCGGAGAGCGGTCACTTTGCAACGGAGCTGCTTCCGAGATACAGATATTAAAGGTGAGAGCTTTTCAGATTTCCCTTCTGCATCCTGTTAGATAGGGGCGTATAATTGAACAAGGCTGCTCTTTTAACTCTGTCTGTGTGTGTGCGTGCGCGTGTGTGTGTGTGCGCGCGCGCATGTGTGTGTGTGTGTGTGTGTGATTGAGAGGGAGGGAGGGAGAGAGAGAGTGAGTGAGGGATTCTGTCATATCTGTGACCCACATTGTTGAACCTAAAGTGCAGCACAGGGGGGGGTGATCTGTGCAGGACTCTCCATCCTTCTCTATCTGGCTTTACATACACACACACACACACAGACACACGCACACACACACAGTGCAGAATGCAGAAACACAAAACACATCAGTTTCTGCACAACTGAAGCATGCACATGGTATGCCGAAATATTTGCTAGGAATGACAAATTGACATCTCGCCTATAAGAGGATGAGGCGATGTTCAGTGTGCGTGCGTGCGCGCGTGCGTGCGTGCGCGCGTGTGCCGGGGAAATAGCAGAGATCTTTTGTTTTTTGCTCTGGCGCCAGCGCGGGGCTTAAGGATGCACATCATTGTCAACGACATTGGACAGCAACACAAGAGACGATTAGCGATGCCAACCTTAAGCCTGATTTCGTCTTACTGCTTCTGAGGACAGCAACATAAAGGAAGACCTAAATACAGTATTAAGACTACTCCTTTGAGTCTCTCCGTGTGTATTTTTGATCCTTTATTCCTCTGCCACAACCTCTACATCCTTTTCTTTTCATCCCGCCGCTGAGTGTCATTAAACTGATCAAAGCGCCTTCTGCACTTCAGAATCGATTAGCGCAGGCCCACATTCACGTTGAAAAAGTAAATTAACAGCATCCTAGTTTTTCCAATGAGGAGAGATTAGACAATAACTATATGACCCACAGCACAAAAGTTTACCCTAGGGTTTTTTTTTTCACATTTCAAGGAATTTGGCCCTGGATTAATCATGATTACTTCCAATTTTGTGTTGGATGAATTCAATTTTTCTCCGTTTGCTGTTGCGGGAAATGGAAAGCTCGAATCGAAAGTTAAAATGGCCAAACATCCCGTGCAAGTGGCAACAAATAAGCCAGAGTAATTACTTTGGTTAAAAAAAAAAAAAAAAACACGCCGGCTTGAGCTGTGGGGCGATGTGGAGGCGCAGAGGCCGTAGGAAGCCATCGGCCGTGGAGATCCCGTCATGAATAAACCAGCAGGGGTGCTCGCCGTCGCTGATGGCTTCGCTTGCATCTCTGATAGCGTTGCAAGATCTTTTAGGTCTGCGAACAGACCCGTAGTTCCAGATACAGCGTCAATGCCAATGGTCGCTACAGCATCTTTAGTCACTTCTTTTTTTTTTTTTTTCATCGTGCACCGAATTAAGCTTTTTTTTCCCAGAGATTTCCATTAATGAGATGCTCTAGGACTGCAATGTTAAGTGCTGCATGTTGCAGCAGTGTGGGATTTAAAAAAAAAAAAAAACCTTCTCTCCTCATCTCAGGTCAGATGAACGCTTAAATTCCCTTCCCTGCTCCTTGTTTGAATTCTGCATTTTAACTCTCTGTGAACCCTGAAACCTGGAAGCGCAGGCCGTCCTTTGATCGAATCTGCGTTCCCTCTGATCAAAGCAATCATTGATTGCAGGAAGCGCTGACTTGACAGGCGGAGAGTTCGCCCTCAGCCGTAAAAGCCAGCGAGACTGGGTGAAGATGAGTGAAAGAGTGGCAGTTGCCGTTTGAGACCCATTAAGACTACTCCAAGCATTTGTCTTTGATTTGTAAACCACATTTTTTTTTCCCCCTCCAAGATTGCATTGAAAATGTATTTATTTGCATTGATTTTGAAGCCCTTTGCAGCGTCTCTAAATTTAAAGGAGCAGGTGTTGACACCCTTCGGCGTCATATTTTCCTAATAAGCTGGCCTTCCTCTTCGAACTTCCTTTTCTTTCCCACTTCCTGCCGTCCTCACTTTGGGGAAGCCATTTCTGTTCCTCCTGTACCTGTTATCTCCTCGCTCTCTGTTATTTCCCACTGCTGAGTCTGCTGGCTTTCACTCCAGCCCCCTTTACTTCTGAGGAGTCTCACAACGTCTGCATCATGACTTTGTCTCCCTCTTATCTCTTTCTGTCAGGCTTTTGTTTTTGATCATCGCTCCTCTGTTTCCAGTCTGCTTCTCCTCCTTTCAGCCTCATTTCTCATTCCCTCCCATCCTCTCTGATTGCCTACCCCCATACCCACAAGCTCACACCTGTTTGTCTGCTTTTTTTTGCACCCCCCTTGTATTGGGGAAAGTGTTCTTTCTTGACCGTCTTTGCTTTTTGAATGTGATAATCAGGAAATGTGACAAGATGCCAGAGATTAGGTGGTCATTGTTACGATCGAGAATAATCCCACAATGACACTGCTGATTGCACATTATAATTGATTGTATGGTTTCCACCGTTCCTTTCTTCTTTCTGGATCTAATTGCATCCTGGAGGAAAATGTAAAGCCTGTCTGCTTTCACATCTCCATAAACACCTCATCTTCTTCTTCAGCAAAATATGAAAGTGGAAATAAAGTGCAATAAATCAGGTCTTCTCTCTGACTTTGATGAAAATAGGAGATAAAAATGATTAATTATGCACAATGTACCTTTCAGTCTAATAATGATTAGTGAGCTGGGGATAGCGTGAGGTCACGACAGGCTGGCTAAATTCATGAAATACTGGAGAACATTGTTGTTTACGATATAGTGACTGAGTGAAACTTCAGCAATTCAGCCAGTCATAAGGTTGAAGACCTTAGACCCAAAAAGTGAAGGTTTGATGTCGCCTCATTACCTCCGCCAAGGAGGTTATGTTTTTGCCGGTGTTTGTCTGTCTGCCTTTTAGCAACATAACTCAAAAAGTTATGGACCGATTTTGATGAATTTCTCAGGATTTGTTGGAAATGTGAAAAGGAAGAACCGTTTTCATTTTGGGGGTGATCCGGAAGAAATCCTGGATTCTGGATCACTTTGAAATTTTCCGTTAACATTGTGGTCAATGGGGCCAAAAGGAATTGTTGGGCTTGGCGGATGTCTGCGCTCTCCGAGTGCTTTGTAGTTGTAAAAGGTTTTCCTGTTGCAAGCCTGTGGTTCTTTGGTAATCCATTTTCGAAATGTCACATTCTGTCAATCACGAAGCCTGTTGGTCGTTTGAACCCGCAGATGATCGGAGGACAGCGGACTTCACCGAGGGTGACGAGCAGCCTCCCCGAAGACAGAAGCCTGCAGAAGTCCAGCACCTACATAGTGCCATGTTTCCTCTTTGTGGAGGTGAGCTGATTTTCCATCTACCCCATAACTCGGCTCCCCTTCGTCTGATCTTGCAGCTGCGTGCTTGTCGCCCTGATAAAACCCCAAAGTCGTGCGTCACGCGGGCCTCTGAAGTGCTCTCCTGTCCTTCGTCTTGCACCTTTCTCACGGCAGATTAGTAACACTGTCACTCTCTGTGTAAATTAAAGCCGGTGCTGAGTCCACGGCACTGACTCCCACAGGTTATTGATTTGATTAATTTCTCACGAATGGGTAATTACCCTAAATCCATGGATCATTTAGGGATAACATTCAGTGGAAAGTATTTATGTTGGAAAGGGGTCCCTCTCGAGTGACCCTCTTGCTCATAAGCTACTTTTCTCTATTCCTACACTTCCTTCTTCTCTTCCCACGATTATTCTTCCCTGCCTGTAATCCCTAAATGACCTGATGGAGACGCTCATCGCCTCAGCTGCATTTCGTAATTAATTGGCCTAATTAACAGTGGAAACCCAATTAGCCCGTGCCGCTGCTTTACACACTGAGCCTTCAGGTCCTGCGTGCTGTAGCAACAATGGCTGAATTAGCAGGTTCCTCAGTGCCGAAGCCCTTTCCCTGTGTCTGGAGTCAGGCTGGAAACGCGACGCAGTGGCAAACCAAAGTAAAAAAAAAAAAAAAAAAAAAAAATGTAGAGGGGCTGGAGGAGTCAGAAGTTCAGGGAGATAAGACCGGCTTTTCCACAAACTGTGACAATCTTGTTTAAACACCGCCTGTGTGTCCTCTTAGGCGCACTGTCTTGTACAAAACGGCGTCTTCCTCCAGCACCCAGCAGCCTTTAAACACAGCCCCGTCGACGCTGCATTCTTTATCCCACAGTCAAAGCGGGATTTCACACTTTTAATCTTGCTTTTATTGTCATATCAGGGTGCTTGGTGTGTCTGATTTCTCCAGCACCCTGTCATTTTCTTTTTCCTGTAGTGCATCTATAATACGTCTCTGTTCAAAGATCTCCAGACTCCTCCCCTCCTCCGCATCTCTTGAGAACTTTCGAGTCACTTTTTATTCAGATCCCCCTCATCACACCACTCAAGGATTTTTTTTTCCCCCGCTTGAGTAATTCCACTTTTTTTTTCTATCATGAATCTCTCTATTATTTCTGTGCACTTGTAAAACCTCATCTCTTCCACCCACTCGAAGTCTGTTGTTGCAAAGACCTCGTTCCTCTACATAAGCAGTTCACTCGCGTCACCAGCGAGAGCTCCACCACTCCCGCCACTCTTCGTCTTATTATTATATTTTCCTTCCTTTTACACCACCTTCGCTCTGTCATGAAACGCGATAATTGTTACCTGATGTCACAGACAGTGTGGTGACATAAATACTGTTTTGATTTGGTGGCGGCGGGGGGGTGGCGGCGGGGGGTTGTACTGGTGTGTGCCGGACTCCACTCCAGATTCATCCTGGGTGATGGTCGCTGCTGCTGCTGCTGCTGCTGCTGCGTTCTAGCCACCACTGATATTGGAGCTGATGCTGAAACTGTATTTTGAATTTAATGGCTGTGGTTTAAAGGGCAGTTTAGCCCCCCCCCACCGCATCAATGCTTCTACTGAAGCATTGTGCTGTGGCACGATTCCCCCCGGAGGGCAGTCACTCCTTTCTGGTTATATCAGCATCTCATTACTGCATTTCTTCGCTCTGTCTTTCTTCCCTTGTGATCTTTCCAGTGAACCCAGCCTTCTCTCTCTCTCTCTCTCCCCCCCTCTCTCTTTCCTTTTCCTCATACTCTGTTTTTATTTTTTCATTAATTAGACACCGCCCCTCCACACACACACACACAGATGCGTGCGCCCACGCACACCCCACGGGGAATAGTAGATTTCATAAATGGGACTTTAAACTCCACCGTAGACAGCAGCAACTCCTTAATCTTGCTGGTTATTAGGCCCTGGCTGCTGCTGCTGCTGCTGCTGCTGCTGCTGCTGCTGCTGCTGCTGCTGCTGCTGTTGTTGTTGTTGTTGTTGCTGCTGCTGATGCTGCTGTCACCGCCGCTTCGCTGGTCAGCCCTTTAACACGGGCGCTGCTTCAAAGGGTCTTCTTTCGCTAGATCATTTTTGATGCTGCAGATCCCTGACCTGCCAGAGGCGCCAGCGTGTGGAAGGCGGGCCCGGCTGTTGTGGCCCGTACAGCCCCCCCCCCCCACCCACCCACCCACATACACACATACACACATACACACACACACACACACAGACTCCCTCCGATGCGGCGTCCGCCGTCGCTGTCGGCGCGGGGCCCTTCAGGTCCCCCTCCTGCAACGCAAGCAGCCGGCTGCGTCAGACCACACTGTGATTCAGACGCACACCCGACATCAGTCAGGGCCCCGTGTTACCGAGGCGGCGCTCCGTTGCGTGCATTTCCGGAGGCTGCGAGGCGATTCGAGCTATTCCTGGGCCGCGCTTCCACTCGTGGAACTGACGCTCGAACCGGCTGCCGTCCGCGTCTGCCCTCGCGTGAGAAGCCATCCGTGAACCGTCGACGTTCGCCTCCTCCAAGGACTGATGACGACTGCTCGCTCCGGGGTCGGGCTCTGGCGTGTCTGCAAAAGGCCGAGACGCAATCCTGATTGTAACAGCGGTTTTATAAATGGAACAGATAGAACTACCGCTATTTAGATTCCTATCTAGATATTAGATAGACAGGATGGGAAAGAAGTACACCGCAAAACTGCGTGCAGCCAGACCTAGTTAACAAACAAAAAAAATACCCTGACCTTGAACTGTGAAGCAGGAGATTCTAGGTTTTCAGGTTAAAATGCTTTTCACATAGTCATTGTGGTCTTCTCAGCACATCTTCTTCTATTAGTGTTGCCTTTGTTAATTGATATAAATGCTGAAATGTGCTTATTGGGCATTGGCATTTTCCTTCGGCTCTTATAGAAGAGAACAGCCTGAGCGTTGAAAAACAGCCTGAATAGATCAAGTCTGCAGTTCTTTACAACAAAACATTTTCTCTGGATGAGCCTTTATTTTTTTTTTCCTTTCCATTTCTATTCCCTGCTGGGTTTAGCGCTGCCCCCGTACAGCTTTTACCTCCCAGCTATGCATTTGTTGTATGTGTTTAGTCTTTTCTGGAGATGTTTAGTGCCACCCCCTCTCCACAGCAAAACTCCACTGACTGTTTCTAAAAAAAAAAAAAAAAATGGTGGTTTTGTACTCATAAGCAGATTAAATTCCATATTGTAAAACAGGTGAATTCACCTTGAGAATAATTTCCTTTGAAACAAATAATAGTTCTATTTAACATCTATGCGAGCAGTTTTGGTTTTTTTTGTTAATGCTGTACACAACTTACCAACCATGTTCCATAGGGGGAATTATAAGATAAGCTTTTATGCTTTATTATGGTGATGTAGTTGGGGTCTCACCACAGCAAGGACGTCTGTTTGGTGAGATTTCTGGATCATATTGTGCTGTCGGTACTGTATAGCTTTATTCTTGCTCTAACCCCCTAAACATCCAAACTGTACAGCTTACACTCGATGTTTGATGCGACAACAACAACACTGATCGTGGCACCTACCCTAATACCACCGGATTTAACGGGAATTCATTGTTGACAAGCCTCCTGGTGTTTGCCTGTGTAATATTTGCACGGCGGCTGTTTGAACGTTTGCGACGCAAAACGCGGAAGACTCCTAATTTCATTGTCCTTCTGTTGACAAGGTCAGGTCTTCCTCTGTTCCTGCCACAGCAGGGATCAGGTGCAGCCTCAGCTCAGAGCTGAGGCGTGTTTTTGCTGTGCAGCATCTGAGCCCTTGTGTGGAGTCGCCCCCCCCGCCCCCGCCCCCTGCAGTGGTGCCAGTCTGTCGCTAGATGCCACTGTCGCCGCTGATGTGGGGTGTGTGAACTGATGCGGGGTGTGTGTCACCTTCTCTAGTTGTGTCTAGGTTCCTTCCCCGACTGCGTCCGAATATGGATCGGTAGAATGAATCATGATCAAGCCCGTTTTTTTCCTTTAATGTGATCAGACGCTACTTGATCACAATCTGATCACAAAAAAAAAAAAAAAAAAAAAGATGCCCAATCTGATCCCAGACAAACAAAACAGAGCAGATAAAAGAATCAGTTGCTATGAATAAACTGTTGCTCGGGTAAGCGATGTATAAATGGAACGTGTTGCTGGTTTTGTCCTGACCCTGCTTTGCTGGTTAATTGGAGCTGTGTGTGCCGCAGCATCGGTGTGTATGTGTGTGTGAGTGTGTGTGTGTGTGAGTGGGAGTGTGTGTGTGTGTGTATGTGTGTGTGTGAGTGTGTGTGTGTGTGTGAGTGGGAGTGTGTGTGTGTGTGTGTGTGTGTGTGTGTGTGTGTGTGTGTGTGGCTGCAGGTAAAGGAACCAAAAGCCAACGTCTGCCACATTTTAATTCAGGTCTGTTGTTCACATCTCAGTCAGAGACACGCTTATCCTGCAGGTGGATTATTTTAGCAAAGCAGAATTGCTCACCGTTATTGATTTCGGCTCCGAGGCTGAGAGAAAAGATTCATCCAGAACAAGTCTGAAATGTTGTAGCGGGCTCGTGGATAAAAATGAGTCTGTTTTCAGCAAATGTGTGTGGTTTTGTTGAGGATATAATTCATGTTTCATTCCCACAGACACACAGACACACACACACATCCTATAGCTATCTTTGTGAGGACTTTTAGAGATATAATGGATTAACCCGCCCCTAACCCTAACTGTCACAGCTAACTAACCCATACCCTAACCTGAGGACCATCAAAATGTCCTCACTTCCCAAAAAATATCTTCATTTTACTAATTTATAGTCAATAAGTAACAAGGACGAGGACAATAACACTCACTCTCACACACACACACACACACACACATACACACACACAGAAAAGGGGAGAAGGAGATCCTGCGCGTCGCCATGGAGGCTCATTTGTGATGCAGGAAAGTCTAGGCTTCAGGACCAAGACCAAATCATTTTCAACAGACACTTGTTGGATATATCTCTGAAATAGAATTGCTCTAGTGAGATACAGACTACATAAGCACTATTCTATATGCTGATGTTTTATCTGTAATTGATCCAGGATAGCACAGACTCTCCCTGCTGCATGTGGGCTCAGTATACTACAGGCAAATATCTTCAGTTCAGTAGAAGTGGGAATAAATAACGGGTTGCAAATGATAAGTGTTAATTATTCTCCTTATGTTGATGATGATGAGGATGATACAGCACTGAGGGCTGTTATTCCTGAACCACGTTCGTGAGGTGGCACTGGCTCTACTTCATTCCTCTCTGGTGGATGCAACTATGTGACCGAGGTTGCTGTGGAGAGGAGAAGAAGCGAGGGACTTGCTCGCGCTCGCTCTCCTTTGATTCCTCAAATTGTAGACGAAAACGTGTTTTTGACACATTATCCAAGCAGCACAACAGTTTAGGAAACAGTTTGAATGGTACCCCGCAGGGGAGGGAGGGAGGGAGAGAAAAAAGCTACATAAATGATAAATGCGTGATGTGATCCTGAGCTCCCCCCTGTTCTCTCTCCATATTTTACCCTTCCCTCCTTCTCGCTCATATATCCCCATTTATTGTTTTTCTCCATCTCTCCTGTCTTTTGCTCTCCTGCGCTCTTCCAGAGTTTTATTTCCCAGTGGCGCACTCCTCGCTGCTTGGGTACTTTGTGTGATATACTAATGTTTCATTATCATTTTATCTATCAGTTTATCTCCCTCTTCTTCCCCTCTTCTGTGCCTCCCAGTCCTCTCTTTAAAGCTCTTATCCCTTTTGCCTGCCCGCTGTTTCCCATCACTCAGCTCATCTATCTTGCGCTCGTCTCCATTAGTGTGTTGTAATACCTTCTTTCAAACGCTAGGGGGAGCTCGAGCCCATTCATTGGCTTAATATGTTCCTGTTCAATCTACCGTGCAACGTGACAGGGTTTCTTTTTTCTTTTTTTCCCCCCAGTGTGACAGTGTCTAATGCATTTGATTCATGACCCAAATCATTTTTATTCCAGCCTGACGTTTCTGGCCCCTGGGTCACACTTGCTGTGTAAAATTGACACAGTGCTTCAGCACTTTTATTTTGCACCGAAACCATAAACAACACCAGGAATACTGTGCACTTGCCTGATTTCACGTTTGCTTGCGGGCAGCCACCCGGGCTGCTGTCTGTTCGGATTTCAGACAGTATCATATGTGCTATATTATTAATTATCTATGATCGCATGCAGAGTGATTTGAGAAGCACATGATGAAATCAAATCAAGCAAAATGATGAGATGCATTGCAGGCTTTTTTTTTCTTATTTATTCATTTATTTATGCAGTGAACGTCCGTTGATTAATCTAATAGCCATATTGGTCTGAGGACGAGATTTTCTTTTTTTTTTTTTTTTTTTTCTCAGCTGATACGTGGCCTGTTCTTTCAGAGGTAGACAGAGACCTTTGGTGCAGACGGGGGTCAGGCAGAGGTCAGGCACAGCCCTTCACTGGAAGCGCCAGCGGATTATCGTTCCCTTATCTCAGGGGTGGGTAGATCCAGTCCTCGGGGGCTGCAGTCCGACCGGGTCTTCTGTCCTACCAGGTAGATTTCACCCAGGAAAGTGGGACCCCAGGTGAACAGGTAGGACAGGAATCCCAGCTGGAACGTGGCCCTGGAAGACGGGATCTGCCCACCCCTGTGGTAGATACGGGCACACAGCTTAGGGCAGGGGTGGGAATCTGAATCTGCCCGCCCCTGCCTTATTGCATCATCGCCGCCAGTGCAAACAATCTTAAGTTGCGTCCGGAAGAACGTGGCTATTTGCTCGAAGATCGCCGTTTGATCGAGCTTATTCCCTCGCCCGCTTCGCCCACCAGACCCCCCCCTCCCCCCCCTCGCTTGGACATACGACGCAGTCGTCATGATGAGCCACCGGCGCTTCACTTAAAGTGACTCCCAACGGCTTCCCGCCGGCATTGTGTCGTTTTATAGAAGGGGGCATTTGTTCCCCACCAGCTGGACGCCGTCACCTCAACGTCAGCCTCCGCCGCGCGGCCTCACCTTCAGCGTTTGACTTTCTGTGTCAACTCTGCCGCCATCTGGCTGCCCCACACAGGCCCCCGCTTAGACGAGCAGCGCTCGCAGAACGGTCCCCGGGGGGGAGACGCTCCCGTCACCTCCTCTCTGAATCCCAGAACCTTATTATTTTTCAGATTTTATTAGTGCTTCTCCCTGAAAGGCTTTCCACCGGCCGCGGCCTCGCTCTCTTTTTCCTATCACATCAGATCCATACCAGTCTCTGTGATTTTCTTGCTTTGGCTCACTTTGAAGTGCAGAGGTGTGAACAGTAATCCCTAATTATGCAGTCTGATAAGTCTGTTGCGTTTACTGGGTCAAACAGAAAGGGGTCATCATCTTAAATTTACCTCATATTTATAAAGCCGGGTTTCATCCGATGGCTCAATTTATGCTGACATATTTTAGCAGCTAAATCAAAGTGGGTTCTTTTTGAATATAATCCCCAATTTGTCATTCTTGTCAGTAAATCCAACCCAGATTTTGAATGTGTGAGCCGGCAAAAATAGATCTGTGTGAGTCATTAAAAGTCTCATGGTTAGGCTGTTGCACATAAGACATTACCAGGAGCTGCTGAGTCCTTGAGCAAGGTACACCCCCCCCCCCCCCAATCCCACCCCACCTGGTCAGAGAGCTTGTCCAGGGCAGCTCACGCGCTCCGAGGCAGCTCTTCAGTAGCAGTCTGTGAAGACGACGGGTTCTTGCAGAGATTCGTGCGCAGAAAATGGGCATGCACACACATACATGAGCATCCATCCATCTTTTTTTTTCCCCTGCTCGGGGTCATGAAGGGGCTGGAGCCTATCCTAGCTGCCTCTGAGTGGGGGGGGGGGATAAGTCACCAGCTCATCACAGGCATGTAGACATGTAGAACAAATAACCATTCGCACTCATATTCACACCTAAGGTCAATTCAGAGTCACAAATTCACCCCTCACCTCCCTAAATTGAGGACTGAGACAGAGAGAGAGAGACAAGAACATGCGACCTCCACACAGAAAAACCGCCTGCCCTCGGGGAGATTTGAGCCCTGGACCTTGTTGCTCCGGAGAAACAGGGTGGCTGAAAAGCAAGGGTTATCGTTTTGGGTTTATGGTTTGATTCCAGCTCCGGCTCCCCGAGGCGGAGTTTGCTTGTTCTCCTCATGCACGTCACGGCATGTGAGTGGTGATCTCCTGGGTGTATTCCTCTCACCCAGCGACTGCTGGGACAGGTTCCAGTATACAAGGATGGACGAATGGGTATTGATTGACTAAATGAAGGTGGTTGCTCATTTGAGGCGAACCCCTTCAGACCCGCATTTTCTGCCAGTTAGCAAAATAAAATGAAACAGAAAAACAAGATGAAAAAAAAAGCACATTTTCACTATGTTTTAATTCCCATGTGTTTCTGTCCATTCCGAACGGTTCTGCAACAAGATGGACATAAAAGGACATAAGGAAAAATGCTGAGTTTCTCCAGGATCCAATCAATAACCAGAAGTCCTGACATCATCCAATTACAGAGTATTTATTGGTTTAGACATAGATATAAGTCATGTCCGTTCCAATGGACCCGGGGTCTGAAAGGGTTAAAGAATGAACGCTGAAGCAAAGATTTCGTTTACGAGTACGTTTAATAGACTGCTGGCAGAATATTGGCTGACATTTACATGTGGGGGTTGTAAACTATAACCTATGTCTAAAGCTAAAATGCTATTATTTCAAAAATGAAACCAACCTATAAGTATTTTAAAGGCATGGAGACTGGTGCCGCTTTGAGGAAGGAAACAGCTCCGAAACCTCGGCCTTGATCTTTTATCAGGCAGAAATTCTGTTGAAATCAGTGATTAGAAGTCGTTATCTGTTACTATTGAGATTTATCTTGACAGGTGGGCCAGATGATCGATAAAGTCCCAGCTAGCGGGAGAGATTACTGACTGTAAATCTTACGCAGACAAACGCCAGAAGGCTCATCAACAATAAATTCCCTCTAAATCCAGCAGTATTAGGGCAGGAGCACAACATTTCGACGTGTTTTGAAGATCAAAAAATAAATAAATAAATAAACACTCCAAAAGCTGTTCCTTCGACAGTCGAGGACATGTTTCCATGTATCGCTCTAAGGGCCGTGACAGGAGATTCCCCTTGAAAAATAACGACGAGGTACCGGAGGATGACACCAAACCACGCTCGGGAAGCCATAGGTAGATCTGAAGTCGCGCCGTCTGTTGAGCGATCCGGACGGCACGACAAGAGACGAACCACCCGCCCCGATTGGCCATTGCGTGAAAGTTCGCATCTATGGAGATGGGGGGGGGGGTGTGGGGGTGGGGTCACCCCTCTGGCCCCTTCCTCTTGATGCAAATCCGTGACTCAAGGTGACCCCGTGGCAAATTAGGTAACAACGTCTCTGAAATCCAAACTTGCCGTGACCTTTCCAAGCGGTCGAGCTACGGGTGTGGAAAGTGGCTCCTTTTTGGGGCTGGAGGGAAATGTCATAAATAGTAAGAGCTTGTGTTCAGTGGGAGGTTGCAGCCCCCCCCCCCCCGCTACCACCACCATAAGAGTTCTTTAAAAACCATCTAGATGGCTTCTTTGGCCTGAAGCTTTATTTCTTAGCGACGCTGAAAGTTTTATTGTGGCGATCCTGTTGCGGAGTCCTTACTGGGTTTATCCCGAGATGCAACTTTTTTGTTATTTTATTTAATCTCATTTTTTTTTGTCTCCCGATGAATTATTTCTCGCGCATTCCTTGTTGGAGGTGTCTGACAGTCATCGTGTCCTGCGCAAAAGCGCATGCAAAACGACGTGCGGAATCACTTAGGGAGGTTTCCAGCAGTTGTCTCCAAATGTTTGGTTAAACTTTAATAACCCCCCCCCACACCCTCCCCTCACTACCACCCTCTCGGTACAGATATCCGTAGCTGGCCAACAATGGGAGTCAGGGCTGATCTGGATGGTAAGAATTTGTTCCGCACAGCGTGCCTGTGTCAGAGTTCCTCCCCAGACCTGGGGGGGGACGCACCCACACGGACGCAGGCGCGTACGAAAACACTAGAGACAACACACGCCCACGCACTCTAGCGCACGGAGCTCCAAACGAGCGGAGAGAAAAGGCGCGCTGGACATCCCTGTAGATGTGTAGATAGAAACGGCGTGCGCAGATACGGGCGTCGCGCACGTTGATCGTGCTGTACCGCGCGTTGTTTGGCTCCGAGGCGCGTTCGGAAGGGCGTGCGCCGCCACTCCGTCGCCTTGCCCGCGAAAGCGAGAGGCGAGGAGGCGTCCGGATCTCCCTGGATATGCAAGGGATCTGCAGGAAACGGCCGCAGAGCGCGTCATGTTAAGAGTTTGAATTAGGTCACTGTTTTCTCCTCCCATCCTCATTGTCACTCCTCACTGCGGTAAAGCTGAAATGTGTTATGTGTAACAAGTCCCCCCCCCCCCATACACACACACACACACACACCCAATCCAACCCCCCTCAGGCTTTAGTCCAAGTGGGTACTCTGTCACTTTGCTGGAGAGGATGAAGATGCTGGAGGAGGATTTTTCTCCCACTCTTCCTCACTCTGCAAAACAAATAAGAAAAGCAGCGATAAAAGAATGCAGTGGTTCCCACCAACCCTGTTGAACGTTAATTGAGATCACCCTGCACAGCGAAAATTCTGGAGTGTTGTCATCCCCTGCGATGTTGCCAGGCAACCGGTGTAAAGTCGATTCAGTTTTATTTATACAGCCCAGAACGTAGCAGTGGTGGGTTCAGCCGTAAAGGATGAATTAGCATTCGGTGCTTCGAACCTCTAATTCGGGCGAGGAAACGGAGAAACAACCTGGTGACAGGCCTCAGAGGGGAGATGAGAGTCCCTCCCCGATAGATGCCTCTAGGAAAGAACCCCCCCCCCTCCAAAAAAAAAAAAAAGTCACAGACAACACAGTGTTTAAGAGAGCACACACGCTTTGAAAATGAGGATCATGCATCAGGACGCGTGACAGCGTCTCGTTTTTGTTCACCCAGAAGAGACCAGGAGGCAGTGTATCGTCATTTTAATGACAGAAACCCAGATTCGTGTTGATTCATACTGGACCCCCAGCTATGCAGCTACGAGATGAGCATCAGAGACAGGAGCGCAGGGAGAGAAACGCAGCTTGAGGGAAACAGGAAGAGAAGATGGGGAGGTCAGGGAGAGTGAGAGAGAGAGAGAGAGAGAGATGCCCCGGAATCTTGTTTGGTCGACTTCTCTGCCACGGAACACTGGAGACTGGTGGTCAAAGTTCAATCCAACGTTTTTTTGGGGTTTTTTTGTTTTTTTTTTTTTTTTTTCAGGCAATCCAGAGGTTAAAGCCAAAGGTGGAGCTCCATCCGAGGAATTTAAGATTGAGCTCATTTACGACCAGGTGTGTCCTGACCGCAAGACCTCGCCGCTAATCTCATGTCGTGTCATTTGATTAAAAAAAAAAAAAAAAAAAAAAAAACCTCCATCCCTGGCTTCAGATGTGTAACCTTGGTAACCGGTGGCAACCATGGGCTCATTCTGTTTCGCTGTGATCTGATCAGAGCCTGCCCATTTCCTCCTTTTATTTTCCCAGACGCAAAAGCATGACAGAGGTGGAATGACTGACAGGAAAGATGTGTCCTTTCCAGTAATTATTATTACCCAGTATTAAACCCAGCCGGTGCGCTAATTACTGTCATCCATTATACACGTGTGAGACAGGTCAAAAGGCCTGACGTGACAAAGGTCAGCCCGCCTGCTTAATCACAGCCAGGCTCTGAAGTCATCCTGAAAGCCTGATCATGTTGTTAATATTTAGAATCGCTCCCGCTTCATCCCCTTTTCGTAATCCCAGCGCACTGGGTTACCATTCTAACGCTACAGCTTCTAAGAAAACTCTTAAAACTGTTACCAACACCCACCAAACACTGCTGCCCTAATTCTGCAAACTCGCTCCGTCTGCCAGCAGAGGTTCCCCGTGTTTTGCGGCTGATAAATGTGTCTTTCTCAGACAATACAAGTTAATCGGGCAAACATTTTGACTACAGATGAAGCAGCTTCCTGTCTTTTTTTGGTGTGTGCGCTTATGTGTGTGTATTGTATGGTTGTGTGTGTGTGTTGTTGTTGTTGTTGTTGTTGCTTGTTTTGGGTCTTTTCCTACAGGGCAAATGAATATCGTGCGAACCCGCTTCTTGTGCAGATGTAGAGACGCTCTCTGTGCTCTCATAGTTCTCCCAGTGAGGAACTGGGACACGTGGTGAGGATGCTGCTTACTGGACCGTGCATGAAAACTTGTGTGCATCTGTCTGCGGGACAAAGCGGGTTTTTTTTTTTTTTTTTTTTCTATTTCTTTTTTTTTTTTTTTTTTTGGGTGCTTGCGTGTGCGTGTGTGTGTGTGTGTGTGTGTGTGTGTGTGTGTCCTGCTGTCTGCTCCAGTGACTTGCTAATCGCGTTTGAGAATGCAGTGGAAATAGCCGTGAAGGTCGTGCATCGTGGCTTGTGTTCTTGCATGCAGATGAGCGAGGCACAATCGCAGAAGTTATGCAAAGAGTCCCACATACATAATTTCCGCCACTGGCTTCTCCCACTCGTGTCTTCTCTGGGTCTGTCTCCTCCTGCCTCCGCCTGTCCCCCTCCTCCACTCCGCTCTCTTTCACCCCATCTGTTTTTTTTCCCCCCCCGCCTCCTCCTCCTCCTCCTCCTCCTCCTCCCTCCCCTCCCTTCGCTCCCATCCTCATTCACTTTTCCTCTTTCCTCCATACGCCGTTATTTTCTTTGATCGTACTCTATTTGTTCCTACACCCTCCCACACTGCTTACTGACATTGGTGAAGGGATCTCTTTCGATCTGTATTTCTTCTCTATCTCATCATCCCTCTCTGTCTCTCTCTCTCTCTCTCGCTCTCTCTCTCTCACACACGCTCTCTCTCTCTCTCTGTCTTTCTCCTTATTTCTCTCCCGCTGTCTCTATCTCTACCTCCCTCCCTCCTTCATCACCATCTCTTCACACTTACACATTACAGAAGCATCCATCATCTTAGCCGTCAGAAGGAGGATTTTCTCCTGTTTTGCCATATGGTTTCCACTCTTTTTTCTCCAACTGTTTGACTCTCTCTGGATGCAGTTTGAAAACTGGAACCAATATGTTTTATTTCCAGCTGGTGATCATGGCAGGGACCGTTCTGCTGGCGTACTACTTTGAGTACACGGACACGTTCCCAGTGCACATCCAGGGCTTCTTCTGCTTTGACAAATCTTACTCCAAGCCATACCCGGGACCAGAGGACAACAGCAAGGCGCCACCTGTGCTCGTCTACTCGCTGGTCACCGCCATCCCCACAGTGACGGTGAGTCCAAGCTCAACTTGTTGAGGGGTGGGGAAAGACAAAAAAAAAAAAAAAAAAAAAAAAAGACACGGAACCAGACGCACACGTCCTCACCTGCACGTGGAGTTTGTGGATTGCACGAGAGGAGAGCTGTGTAGGTGTGCGTCCTCATGGTCTCAGTGCTCCTTTCGTGTGAATGTGTTCTCTGTCATATCCATGGCAACGGGCACTATATTTGTCCTGTGTGAAACAGCTACAGAAATGGGTCTCGTTTGCTGAGATTCTGGCCTTATTTCAAGACTGCACACTATAAGATGAACTTAAGGAATTGATCCTCCTAAGCGGACTCCTCCCGGCATATGCCGGAGAGGAAGCATAAGATCTTTATTTTCACCAGCACGGAGTGTTTTTAATCGATTACACACCTGAACTGGATTGCTGTTGGTAGTCAACAAATTCCTGCCAGGCTGTAGATTTATGGAGCAGAAAATTAAAATTAGCTGCTGTTAATGAGTGTAAACCGAATCTTCTAGCTCTCAGTAATGAGTGTGTAGTGGATCAGTAGAGCAGCCGTACTTACTTGTCAGTACATTGGGACATCGTTAATAATTAATCTCCTCAGATCCTCATCAAAGTTCTTCCCAATTCGCCACCCCCCCACCCAGAGCTCATGAGTTTGATGGCATCTGTTGACATTATGCACATTTATATGCTGATGCGTCAAAAATAAGCCCAAGAGCAGGAATATGACTGAAATCAGCTGTAATAATGCAAATATTTACGTGCTGACATTAGTTCATTTGTGCATTTTCTCTCTTTTTTTGGCTGGGTTATTAATCGGTCCTTACTTCTATCGTACTGACCACACCAGTTTGCGTGTTTGTTTGGGGACTGTAATGGATGGAGGGCTGCAGGGATGTGCTATCTGTGCAGAGTGGTAGCAGAGTGGCACAATATCGCCTGCAGAACAAACCAGCTTCTTTATTTACAGAAGTTAGAGCATCTGCGTTTGCTCTCACTCCAAGATGCCATTCCTGCCCACCAGCCTCGATTTGGATACAGTTTTTTAGCAAAGCCGCAAAGGCTCATCTTCTTTTCCCCCCTGGTTTGACTCAGACTTTAAACTTCCTTGAGTGACAGTTCAGACAGTTCCCATAACAACATGAAACTGACTGTGTGCACAAGTCGTGAGTGGGTGACAGTTCCAAATGATTTCCCCCTTCATAACTCCCTTATTCTACTTTGTCATTGTAAAATTATGGGGAAGTATATGACGGTACAATCGCAGTTTCCTGCACAAGTTGAATATTTGAAATGACAGTCGAGGGATTTATAATAAGGCAAAGTGATGAAACATCCTTGTTTCTGGGGTGGAAATAAGTTACTAACACAGACAATGCCTCAAATCTTCACAGCACAGGTCACCTTAGATTACAATTTAGCCATTTATGAACTGAAATACTGTAAATGACAGGTTATAGAGGGACAGGGAGGTTAAATGGACCTTTATAAGGGGCAATCCACTAACTGGATTGGATATAGAGAGACAAAGAGGATAAATTGATTAGTTTAAATGAAAGATTGAGGTAGAATTGACTGTTTTAGGGGGACAGAGAAGCTAAAGGTACAAGAGAAGCAAAATTGCGTGGTAATAGAGGGATAGTGGGCTAAATGGACTGGTTATAGATCAATGGAGAAGCTAACTGGACTGGTTATAGATGGAAAGAAAAGCTGAATGGACTGGTTGTAAAGGGGAAAAGAAGCTAAATAGACTGGTTATAGAGCAAAAGATGATAGGTTAATGGACTGGTTAAAGAGGGAAAGAGAAGTTAACTGAATAAATTGACTGTTTCTAAACTCACATTTACTGTTATAGAACAACAAACAAGGTAAATGGACTGTTGTGGATTGACAGAGAGGGTAATAGACAACTGGGCTAGTTGTAGGAAGAGAGGCTAAATGGATTGGTTATAGAGGGAAAGCAAAACTGAATAGACTGGTTATAGATAAACACTTAGGCTTAGTAGACTGAATATAAAGAGAAGTAGAGACTAAATGGACTGGTTATGAAGGAAAGAGATGCTAAATTAACTGGATATAGAGGGACATTTGGGTTTAATGGACTGGTTATAGAGGGAAAGAGAGACTAAATGGACTGGCTATGGGGGAAAATTAGGCTAAATTAACTGGGGACAGTGAGGGTAAATGCATAGATTATGGAGGAAAGAGAGCCTAAATGCACTTGTTATAGAGAGAAAGAAGTTAAATGCACAGACTATAGACAGACAGCAAAGCCTATGTTTTACCAGTTCATATATATATATATATATATATATATATATATATATATATATATATATATATATATATATATATATATATCTATATATATATATCATGCTGTGTGGACTGTGTTTTCTCACATCATTGTTTACTCTGGTGAAAGAGAGAGAAAGATCACTGACGTGAATCCTGAAATGGACACGAGCTGAGCTAATGTTAGCAGCGGATCGCTAAAGTCAGCACTCAGGCATGGGGAAAGCCTCGAGCAGTTCCTGGAGCGAGCATGTGGAAAATACACGTGACGCCTGTAAACGCATCTGAAAATGATACACGGTGTGTTGCTGAAAGGGGGGGGTTGTAAATGAAGTTTGTTGTAACCGTAACTCCCACCACCGTCACAGTGAATAAGACCTTAATGTAAAGAATTAGGATGTAATCATGGCAAGATATTAATTAAATTCTTTACATTTAGAGATAAGCCTCAGCCTATAGCTGCATCACTAAGATTATGTTAATCTTCTTTAACTTTACCAAAGAGGAAGGTTTTAAGTCTTTAAAAGAGGGAGAACACTGTACCGTTCTTGTCCGCTGATTGAATCTGTAAACCAGTCTGGGGCGTTGGGGAGTTGTCTCCTTCCAGCCTACCTCTGGAGTGACTCACAGTACAATAGTGTTTTATCTGTTAACATTTCACCCTGAGACACATCAGATAGATTTTCAAAACATCTATTGTTGCACGTAATGTCGAGCACCAGAGCTTTCATGTCGCGCACAACCTGTAAATCTCAGCTTTAACAGATTTAAATCTGGGTGTGCATGTGAGGCCGACACAGCGAGGAAGGAAGTGAAGGGGTGAGTGAAATCGGGCCACTTGTGTGGTGCTCGCCAAATACACCGAGTTTCAGCAGCGAAGCGATAAAGGGAAGTGCGTAGGTGGGCGCTGCTGAAAACTGGTTCTGTGTGTGTACGTGTGTGTGTGTGTGCACACGTGCGCGTATGCTTGTGTGTGTGCGTGAGACAGACAGAGCACAACAGAGAGGCTTCTGTAGATTATTCTATTTGCACGAGCGTGGATTTTTGGAGATTTATCATGCCCAACTATCCAAAAGAGTGGGATAAAGTGCTGTTTGAACAGTTTTACATGTTTCTGTGGACGCACATGTTTTGCGTCTGTGGCGATTGTGCAAAACACCCCACGCATTAGTCAGTGTGGTGCAGGCACAGCTGATCGCAAGATCAAATAATAATTGTAGTCTTAGGCAAATGTACCAGCGCAAGCAATAGAGAGATTCGGATATGTTAGCTCAAGGAAGAGGTTGATTGAAGCTTTGAATGCGTACATTTATGCCCCCTTTCTATGTTACTCAGAAGCGCAGTGCTAAATGTGTTCGCTCTCGAGAGCTCAGTTTTAGTGCTGCCAAATGTAATTCTCTCAAACAGAATGGAACACCAAAACGAGGACGCTCTTTCACGGAAAAACACAAAACTGCAGCAACAATGGGAGGAGGAGAAGAGGAACGGTGCAAAAGAGAGTCACATAAATAGAAAAATGAAGCTGCGCGGCTGAAAAAGACAGAGACTGAAGTCAATTTAATCATCTGTGCATAAGCTCCATGTGACAGAATGGTTGAGATGGATCAGTCATGCCAGAGACTATTAAATCAGTGCTTTTGATGGATATAAAAACCACCATGCAAGCGACTGTTGCTGTCATAGTCTGTGAAACACTTGCACTGTGCCTGTATGAAGGAGGGGGGGCGGGTAAAAGGAGATCCAAACCCATAAAACAGATCTGAGGGATTGCCTGAGTCGGAGGTTCAAAGGTCAGGATGAGGTACAGCAAAAAACAACCAAAACAGCCTCTGTTTGTTACATTTTCACATTTTCTTGAGGTCATTTTGAGAGATGGAGGAGCTCGGGGCAACTCTTTGTTAATGGAAATACGTTGCTTCCAACCATGACACGTTCTTTCTTCCTCTACTCACGAGTCCACGCTTGTGACAGGTACATGGTGGGAGGCTGCAGGTGAGCCTCGGAGCTGAGTTCCACCGTGACGCTCGACAGATTCTCTTTGGCAGCTCCATTGTTATGCTAATTTGGTAAATTTCATACGTTCAGAAATTCTGGGTTTTTCCTGTACTCTGGTTTTTTTTTGGCCACCTTTTCTTTATACTGTTTATTATCATCCATTGTTATTCTAATCACAGCTGTCATCCTTGACAAACAGCCCAACAGAAAATTACTTGCATTATGCACATGTGTGCGGGCACACGCACACACATTCTTGTACTTCTGTCTTTGTGAGGACCTTCATAGACATAATGTATTACCCAGCTCCTTACCCTTAACCATCCTGACCCCCTCACCCTAAAACCCTTAACCTAAACTTAAACTCATTTCTAACCTCAACCCTAAAATCCCATCTTGACCCTCAAATGGTCCTTTGATCAGCCAAAATGTCCTACAATGAGTATTTTGGTAAATATAAGGCAAGTACAAGAACACACATACACATATGAGTTTTGCAGAGCTGTCTTTGTGTGGCCTTTCCTTGACATCCATTACATTTCAATTCATTTCTACTTTACTTAAATCCTAATTTTAGTCTTTAGATCACTCTGAACTCAAAGGTATTTTGTTCCTTTTCTACAAGTTAATGAGATTCCTTGATGTTTAAATAAAATATTAGTAATGTGCTCTGGTCAAAAAACAGAAGAATTGAGTTTGCACATGTGAGTTTTGTACATGTCCCCTTTAACTTAACTTTAATTATTACTGATTCTTCATTTATTAAAGATAGACAGACGAGTGTGTAAAATTATTAGAAGATAAATGACTGGCTGTACAAGATCAGATGAATGGAGCAACACTATTTTATCATTCTGTCTACTGAAATGTGTATTGTGACAGTTTCTTTTCAGACCATGATGGTTCGATCATTAGAACGAGAAAATAAGCCAAATATTTGGCAATAAGAGACAGCTTTGCTGTTGTTTTCATGGAAGGTTTCGGCATGTTGTACGTGTAATCGCTTTTTTGATTTTGCAACAAAGAATGGAAAATTTCTGGAACAATAATTTCCTCTTGGATCCTATTGATGCTTACAAAAGAACCGATTTTCCCTGTTTGTTCTCTGAAGGTAATTCTGGGTTCAAGTTAAGGAAATTAAAGACAATACAGTGGGACCTCTACTTACGAACGTCTCTACATGAGGAATTTTCGGGTTACGACACGTCTCAACGGGAAAATATTTCCTGTTGTTACGAAAGAAATTTCAGGATACGAAAGGCAAAAATACGCTACCGCTGCTACTCGCAGCTCACAGAGTTGAGCGGACGTAAACATGTTTGTAGCTGCTCTGCCATTGGCTATCGCCTAGCAACTTCCTGTCATCCCATTGACTAGGAGGGACGTCAATATGTACAGGTGTGTGTATCCCAGCATCGTCTTCGTTTAACTTTTATTCGCTATGGACCCCAAGAAAGTGATGGAGAAAAGTGAAAAAGAAGAAAAGAAGAAGAGGAGAGCTTTTTTGTCCATACAAACGAAGCAAGAAATAATAGAAAAGCATGAAAAAGGGATGCATTTGGTTGATCTTGCCAAAGAATATGGCCGTAATACATCGACGATCGGCACGGTATTAATTAGATGGCGGTGTTACCACAAGTGTTAACGTTCGTTGCTAGTAATGACGGCTATTGTAAGATTAGCCTGTAATAAAGTTCATTTTGTTCCTGGAGAAGCCTTGCACCGAATTCCTACATTTATTATGCAGTGATCTAATTGTAACATGTATTTTTTATGATTTATAAAAAAATTATGTCCAAATTTTTGGGGGTTTGGAATGGATTAGGGCATTTACATGGAAAACGCATCTCTACTTACGTAATTTTCAGGTTACGAAACAACTTCCGGAACCAATTAATTTCATAAGTAGAGGTCCCACTGTATAGGCTAAAACACCCCTGTTCGTGTATTTGTTATGATTCCATTACCTGAACTTTTCATTTCAGTCAGTATTGAAAGATAAGCTATTTATTTTCTTGATTATGGGGATTTGACATTGGAATCTGTACTTTTATTAACAATTCATTCAGATCAGGTTCCCTTTAAAATGCAGCTGTGAGTCATAGAGTGAGGAAGGAGACCAAAAATCTGTTTTACATATCAGCTTTACCAAAGGTAGAAATGTACACTGTCTTATGTGTCTTGGCAAACTATAATCACCTCCAGAGGCATCTCATTTTTACACGATTACCGCCAATCATCAATGACGGCCGCCTGCGCCTGCATCCGCGTACTCCTCTTCAATATATAAGGGACAGATAGGCAGACAGACAGACAGGCAGATTAGCTCCTTATGAGTGTAGCCTGTGAGAAAGGACGGGGATAATAAAGGATAATCGTGGCTTTATCCCGACTGCGCCAGTCACACTGGGCCGAGGATTGAGAGATGGAAACAGCAGGCCAAGGACCCCCCCACGGGTCAATACGCCTGACCAGCCTTCTCGTCCTACTGTGATAGCCTGTAAAACAGGCTGTAACCACGAGACGAGGACACTAATCCAGCAACACACACGGACAATTTGCAACAAGCTCCCGCTCTAATCCACAGATTGTTTCTTCCTCGTTATCACCTTCTTTATCTTTCTTCCAGCTATTGCCTTTTTTTTTTTTTTGGCGGGGGGGCGGGGGTTCATTTTCTCTTTCCGGGAGAAAATAAGTGATGTCTGTATTCGCAAAGGCGAATCAGGGGAGACCACGATGTGACCTGGGTGTCGCGGTAACCTATCTTGAGTAGAAGACAAAGACGCTGAGAAGTTTTATTCGAATCAAGGGAGGAAAGAAACAGAGGAGAGAAGAAGAAAAAATAATGTTCCTGGTAGTTTCTGAGGGTTTAGGAAAGCCGCCTTAACCCTGAGTGAGATGCAGAACAAAAGCAGAGTGAGACAGGAAGGATGGAGAGAGTGTGGGTGATGATGAAGCAGCAAGTAGCTGAATTGTCATGGTTACCATCCCTGCTTGCGTGTGTCTGCATACGTGTGTGTGTGTGTGTGTGTGTGAAGGCTCGGTAGAAAGTGGACGTTTGGGCCTGCACAAATCAAACGCCATTTGATATTTGTGGAAGTTGAACGCCAAAGGTCTGCTTCCTGTCAGTGCCGAGGCATTTTTAGGAGACCGACAAGGACACTTGGGGCTGGTCTCACTGCGGATCCATAAATAACACCAGCTGTGGGTCATGTGGCAAACGTGCACATAAATCCAACGTTTCCGCGGTCGTTAATGCGATGCCCGTAGTCCCACGCTCGCCTGTTATAAACGACGCAGCTGTGTAAATTCCAACCTTCCTCTTCCAGATTAAGCTGCTTTTTATACGTTGTGACATCATCCAGACATTTAATGCTGCATCACTGGCCCCGGTTCTGATTGGTGCCTGCGTTAGTCATAGTTGACGGCGTCTACAGTGTATTGTTGTGATGAAAATAGAGAGAGTGGTTGCCGCCGCTTTTTGTTGCCTTCATACTGAAAGCGAAGCGTGGATGCAGCATTTCGTTACTCGGACTCTTCCCACAGGCCGAAGTTTATGCCGCCCGAGTGGCCCAGCCGCTGGTCATATCAGTGGTTACAACTGATTGAGGCCAATCAATAGTCCTAAGCATTCCAGTCAATCCACAAACAGGTGGATGTGCACGTCTCCGTGCCGCGGCTGTCTCTCTCCCCTCGTCCGTACGAATTAAAAAGAGCCACAGTCGCTCGAAAAGTCTGTTAAGCGCGGTACAGACACGCATGCAACAATGGAGGCTATCTGATCTCTGCTCTCTACGGAAGAATCAGTCGTCCCTCGTTTCTCTCTTCATCTGTAAAATTCTTGGTTTCGGCTTTGTTTCCATAACTCCTCCATTTTTTTTTCCCTCTGCCTTTCTCTCTCTTGCCCTACTTTCTGTCCTCCACCACATCTTCTCATCCCCTTGTCTGTGTAATCAGGTGTTTACGCACAAATGCGCCGTGTCTTAGATAAGTATGAAATAAATGTGACCTAAAAAAATATATATATAGCTGCCTCCAGGACACGGTCAATTCCTGCTCAGAACAAGAGGCATGAAAAGCGTTTTTGTAAAAACTGACCTTTAGTGAGACTTTGTCTTTGTTCTCTTATCTGGCAGAGATGGAAAATCATCCACAGTTTCATGCATATTCCCATGTTTTGGGATTTGCGCTGAGGTTTAAAACACTTCGCTTAAATTCCCCAAACTGAGAGGCAACATCTGGTTTAATTAATTCAAACAGTCTTTGTGTACCCAGGATGCTGTCAACACTTATGTTTCAGTATTTTACTTCATGCCAGTCATGTGATGTGATGTGATTTGCAGTCTGCTGGTGTACAGATGGAAGCAGCATCTCACCATGGATAAGAGGATGCGAGTGTGTGTGTATGTGTGTGTGTGTAGGTGTGTGTGTGTGTGTGTGTGTGTGTGTGTGTGTGTGTGTGTGTGTGTGTGTGTGTGTGGTGTTTCAATTCACTGTGTGCCGTTCACATACTGCGAGTCCACACGAACCCGACATAATTCTAAAGAGGAAAGTCCGGGGCTTTTTCGGTCTTTTACAGGATTGCAGAGATTGGTCTCTCTCTCTCTCTCCTATACTGTCAGCCTGTTCCCACTGAGTCTTAACTTTGTAGGAAGCAATTATCTGATCTGAGAAGGTTACTTTAAAATACAACTGATGTAAGTAAAATAAATGAATGCGTAGTCCACGGTCAGCTGAAGAAATGCTTATCAAATGAAGTTGAATTTCATTCAGCCTGTAAATTCTTTAAAGATTAAATTTTTCTTTAATTCCTCAACAGCCATGTGCAAAAATGACAATTAAATTATATTCCTAATTTGTTGAGGAGATATGTTCTAAAATGATGGTGTTTGTTGTTTATTACTCTTCTTCTTCTTCTCAAATGGTAGTCACTACTGACTCAGGTGGAGCACTATCGCCCCCTATTGTCAGAACCTATTATACCTCTTAGTACTGCAATATGAAAAGTGACAATCTTTTTTTAAGATTTTACTGTCCATCACTATACAGCCTAATTCATTACTTTGACAACCCCAATTTTCCCCAATGCCATTTTTTTCTAAAATAAATCAGTTATGCATATAAAGAGTGACAGAGAAAGAGAGCAGACCTTTTACTGGAGATTAAAGGAGGAAACATTCGTGAGACCTGTACAAAGGGAGACAGATATTGATTTTTTAGAACCTTTTGAACACACGTCCGAGGAAGCAGTGTAACATGTGACAGCTCAGAAGGAGCCCATTGCCACTCAATATCAGGATGATCACGTTCGTTCCACGGCGCTCCCTCACAGATGTCAGCGGCTTCATTCTCAATCAGAGAGAAGCCAGGAGAGAACATGCTGGGAAAGAAGACACAGAAATATATATATATATATATATATATATATATATATATATATATATATATTTACCTTTTGCTGTTATCCGTAACTTTATTTCAAAGCAAGCTCTAAATGAAATAGCAAAATATAGCCGAAATGCACAATTTCAGCAAATATATGCCCACAGTGTTTCCACAAAACAGTGCCAGCACCGCGGGCTTTTTTTTTCTAATCAACAAACGTGCAGATGTGCACATCTGAGTCTCCGTTCCTGCATGCACTCCAGCCTCACCACATTTAATTCCTTTGGCTTGATGCTGCCTTTGAAGGGGCATGAAGGAAGTCAGGGTCCATGCTGTTGGAAACACGGTGTCAACTGCGTTCAAGGAAGTCCTTGTCTGAAAACAAATTTGAGAGCAACAACACAGAAAAATGAGGATGGGGCAGCTCCCAAGCAGGCAGGAGCAATCTTTCAGGCATTTGGTCAAATTGAGTTGTCACATTTGTACTATTGTGTGATAAGATAGGACGAGAGATATTGACAGTTATATCAGATTTCACTTTATTCAGCGTTTTTCTTCCTGGAGGAGCTCATTTATTAGGAGCAGCTCCTCTGGCGTTCCACCATTAGAGAGTCACCGTTTTGGCCTGTTTGGTCGTACTTTTCTCAAGTTCAGCATTTAAATTGGCGTTTCACTGCCAGATGACTCTCTGCAGAGTCTCCTCCACTCCTCTTCCTCCTCATCTCCCCTGAGCTGACTTCACAAGAGCTTCTCCCAGAAATCTGCTGAAACCCTTTTCTTCTGAAGGCTGTCACCAGAATGTGAGCGCGACAGAATCTTTCTGGTGCGTTAAAGTTTTCCCATTGTTGAAACATTTTGCTCATGCTGTCTGAATCGTGTTCTCCACCCCTCTCCATTTCTCCAGCGGAACAAAGATGTTGTGATTGATTTTCCTTTTTTTTTTTTTTTTTTTTTGTTTTTTTGTCCTTAGTCCCATACCCAGAGCTGAGGGAAGATTGTTTTGTGCTGCTACGATGCCTTCGGGATGGCTGGAAAAACATCGGAATCTGCTTCCTCAGTAGAATAGCTTGTGACTGTACATCCATGTCAGGCATCAGTGTCACCGCGTTCTTGATTGAAACCCTCAGATGATGCTCGGTAGCTACGTGTTTGTCTACATTTGTCACCGTCTGTCAATACTAGACTTGAACCTGTTTGTGGGATTATTTTTGCAGACCCGACATGACAAAAATATCAATACGTGCTTCTCTATTTAGTGTTAGTCACGTTCCCTACTCTAGGTCCCAGGCGTCCTTGATCAGGAGTGCAATGTTTCAGAATCTGAAAAATTATTGGTAAGATTTTGAGAAAAAAAATAAAATTGATGGTCTTTCGACTATTGATTAAGCAGCACGCTGCTTAGTCATTAGGAAATGTTCCTCCTTCGCACAGTTGGAATGAACCCGATTTGCATCTCTTGCAGATTCTGATCGGGGAAGTGACCAGCTTCTTTGTGAAGACCGAAAGCGCTCAGGAGAAGACCATCGTGACCGCCGACTGCTGTTACTTTAACCCGCTGGTTCGGAGGATCGTACGTTTTCTGGGTCAGTTACGCGAACACAAACGGCAAGGCATCGTTTTTTCCATCGTTCAGGTCTCCCGCGGACCCGCTTGCCTTTCTTCGTGTACTCCTCTTTCATCATCTCTGTATTTATCCAACTTCTGACCTTTTTAAAACTCAGGATGGAGGCCCGTGTCTCTCTGGTCTTTCACTCCCACACATTCAGCAGTGACCAACTCATTTAACCCTCATTTAAGATGATCTTACCGACTGGTTCCTATATTCCAACCCCCACCTCTCTCCTTCCTCTCCCCTTTTTTCTTTTTAAACACAGGCGTCTACTCCTTTGGCCTCTTCGCCACCACAATCTTTGCCAATGCAGGACAAGTGGTGACAGGTCACCAGACCCCTCATTTCTTAACGGCCTGCAAGCCAAACTACACAGCCCTGGGCTGCCAGTCGCCGCTGCAGTACATCACCGAGCACCGGGCCTGCACGGGAAACCCATACCTGGTGGCATCCGCTCGCAAATCCTTCCCCTCCAAAGATGCAGCGCTCAGCTTTTACTCGGCCGTCTACACAGTGGTAGGGGACTTTGGACTATCGCATTCCGCTGAATCGTTCAAGCGGGAACCGGGAAGACAAATGCATCTTCCGGAAATGAATCCGTTTATTGCAACAAGGATTCCAAATTATTGAGAAAAAAAAGTGTTATTCAGTCAGCCCTCACACAACGCTGAAGCGATCGCATTAATTATGTATTTAATTTCAGCGTATCTGTGAATGTTATGTAAAAAAGAAAAAAGAAAAGTGTAAAAGCGTGCGTCAGTCACACACAAGCCAACAGTCATTTAATTGACCTTTTCATGTATGAACATAAATGAAAGCACAAAAATGAATCATTCAATTTTTAGTCATTCGGTTCATGCCATTTGATGAAAGACTTTCAGACATTTTCCTTTTCCGTGTTTGTGCCATTTAAGTGATGACTTATCAATTATTCCAGAGACTAAACAGCAATCGGACACCAGGCACTGCTTTAATTGCCTCGATTAAAAAACAAATCAATAGCATCACTGTGTCAGTACATATGTTTTCAAAATATTCAACTAACTATTGTAAAATAAAAGTAAAAATTAGAGCTCAAAAGCTCTAATAACTAACTGGTTCCTTCTGGGACAGTTTAAAATCCCGGGACACCTTCAGACACCAAATCCAAGCAGAGTCTGACCTCTTGTGGTTTTATTGGGCTTTTTGTTCTTTTCTCACAGATGTACGTCACCCTAATGTTCCGGGCCAAGGGGACCCGTTTGACGAAGCCCACCCTGTGCCTGGCGCTGCTCTCCCTGGCCGTGCTGGTGGGAGTGATAAGAGTGACGGAGCACCGAAACCACTGGAACGACGTCCTGGCTGGCTTCATCACCGGCGGCGCCATCGCCGCCTTCCTGGTGAGAGATCATAAGCGAAACGGGCGAGAAGAGGTGCTTGGTGATAGCCGGGGGACGCGAGGACAAGCCTGTTGACGGAGCCGTTTCCCCACCAGGTGACGTGCGTGATCAACAATTTTCAGCCCACCCGCCTCGCCGCGCCGGCTCCTCTGCCTCTGCAGCGCCCGGAGGCCACGGTGGGGATCCCTCTCCTCAGCCTGCCACGAGTCGAGAGTCCACTTGAAAAGTTAAGTGGCCTCCAGGTAAGGGACGGGGGATGAGCCCGGAATAGTAGGAATGTAGAACGTAGAAATGCGACCCGAGGCGCAACACAAATAAACAACAGGAAGTACCGTATTTTCCAGACTATAAGCCCCTGCTTTGAACCCTGTGGCTTATACACCGATGCACCTATTCTATGGATTGAGTGGGTGCGGCTTATATTCAGGTGCACTCCAAAGTCTGGGTCGGGAGACGGGTCAGAGACCGCTGGGTCGATACTGGGGAAGCAGACTTTGAAATAGGCACTGGAACCTGTATGTGAACCTGTGACCTTAAATACTACAGCTAATGAGATGCAGGTGTGACTAATTGATGGGCGTGGCATGGACAGGGAGGTCAGGTGAACTGTGACAACGATGTGAAGCCTGTAAGACTCATAGCGTTTGTTGGTAAACCCTAAAAACGTCTAAATAGCCCCCCCCTGGTGGCTGGTTGTGGTGTTTATTAGCTCCTCCTCCTTTCTGATTAAGTGGTTGAAACGGGAGCATTTTTCTTCTTAAATCATAGTCAATGGTCCTGGGTTTAACTACTGACCACTGCAGATTGTGGCTCCAGAAAATGTGCTGTTTTTTTGTTTTTTTAACGGAAAAAACTGTAAATGTGGCATTCACTTTCAGTAGGGTCAGTATTATCGGTCCATTAACAGCCAACACCTGTAACCCCCCCCCCCCCCACACACTACACACTGTGTTGATTTTTATATTTCGATTTTTTTCCTCCGTTGGCTGGTCAACTTTCTGAAAACGGTCCGCGGCCCAGCAGGAGGGGTGGTGGGCGGGATCAGCGCTGAGCTTCTCTGGCACAGCGGGATGAGCAGGCGGTCCGAGATTTTTAAAAAACTGTTGAGAAGCTGCCGTCGAGAGCCTGCCAGGACGGCCACAAATATTACCTCTGCAGCTGTCGCCTTTCAACGCAAGTCTCGGAAAACGCTAACATTATTTATAGGTTTAAAAGATAAGAAAGAAAGGCACCATATGCGCTCCTAATTCTCTTTCATCTCTCTTAACGTTTGATCTTCTTCTTTGTTGTTTTTTTTCTGCCTGATAGGCTCCAGGGCTACCATATTCTGAGATCACATGACCATCAGCCAATCCCATCCCCCACCCCTCCCGATGTGCTCCTCCCCCCACGGCGTTGCCTAACCAGCGCAGTCTAGACCTGCCCTCCGAATGCCCCCCGCCCTGCCCCGCCCACCCCGAAGGACGCCATCCTCTCCGACGAGTCAAGTCCACCCAGGTCTGAAGGTCCGCCGGTCGTGGGAGGCAAAACAGCGACATTTGCACACAGCGAGCGGGGCTGAACGTGGTCACCCACCAAGGACAGACGGGAGACGGACACACGCCCTCCTGTTGTCCTCTCACCTGACCTCCATTATGGCCTTTCAGTCCTTTGAAGCAATATTGTGTCCTGTTTTTAACAAAGACCGTCAAATGACACTGAAGACTGTTGGCTGGAGATGCGAGAAAACGCTTAATCAGAACAAATCCCTCAGTGGAGCTGAGGATTTTCGCTTTTTTTCTTTTTTTTATGATAAAGAATATTGTAATCACTTGGGGATCATCCTAAAAAGACCGTTTTGTAACACTCAGGACGATACAGTGGAGAGAAAGAGAGATGATTTCAAACAGAGACCTTTTTAGAAATTAAAAAAAAAATACATTTTTAAAAAAAAAAGAAAAGATAACAAAGGGACTAGATGCCGCCTGAATCAAAAGCACTTTTTTTCCATTTACAGCACGGACGAACCGATGTTCAGTAAACTGTGTTGTGTCCTGCACATCTGATCTCTGAATATTCAATATTAAAGTGACAGATAAACGCTGTAAACACACTAGAGCCAATCAACGTTCTACCGATACTTCATCTCCTCATCATTAAGATGTGAGTGTGTTTACATTTGTGTGCAGGCTTTACATCTATGCTGTGATATACAGTATATATATACATATATATATATATATATATATGTACATATATGGATGAAAAGAGTTATGGTTTGACTTACTGCCTGATTTCATGTGGAGTTCTTTGTGCATTCTTTCTCAATATTGTCATTTTCCACCTCCTTCAATTGTTTTTGTTGTGTAATTACCTTTATGATTGCCCAAAGTGACCCATAAAATAGACACGTCCACCGAGACAAAACTATTTAGAACGATAGTTCACCTGAAATTGAAAACGAGAGGCGGGTGCAACAGCAGTGCGGCTAAATCAGACACAACGGGAGAAATGACAAGGTGACCCCTGCGTGACCCTTGTGCAGCATGTCTAAGTCCCGACTTTTAAATTCAGCACGCGGCGGCCTCCACGCTCCACCACGGGGGTTTCTAGACTCAATTTTCACCGTCGCGCTCCGAGCTTGGAGCCGAATTTCACAGAGGCTGCAAACAACAGGGCGGCTGAAAAAGAAAAAAAAAATAATATAATAAAAAAAAATAAATAAATAAAAAAAAAAGCAACCAGCAACGACGGAGGTGCTCGGCGACGGTGCAGGAATACAGAACTCATCAGCGCTGGCCATCGTTCGGGGTAGCTCTCACAGGAAGTAGCCAGGAGAATATCCGAAGCACAGTCACAAACACGGCGCGGTTGCCCTCTTGGTCTCGACAGAACACGTGACTGTTGGCGTGAGCCATCAGACCTGATCTTTGGTTCTGGACTAGACGAGATCTGAACCCTGCGCCGGCCGGTGGGGAACAAAGTTGAAAAACAAGCCTGGATGAACAATCTCGATTTATCTCGAACCCATCAGCCCTGTTTTTTTTTTATATTTTTTTTTGTGTCCCCATCCTTTTGACACCTGACTCATCACCGTACATTTTGAAGTCTAAAGGCACAGACCCGCGTGTGACACTGAGCTGCAGTTTTGTATAGTAGAGTACATACGCTACATTTCCTTACACAGTAGGTAACCCATGACTATTACTGTATGTTGTGTGAAATGTGTGAACGTACCTGAAGCCGTCATGCTGGATTGTGAGTGGTTGTGTAAAGCGGGATTTATAGTGGAGAAATATATCAAATTTAACACATCTCAGTCCGTATGGACACTTCAGGTCGGTGGTACTGATGAGCCTGGCTTATATAACGGAGATTTCTTTTCTTTTCTGGTGTAAGAGTGTGTGTGCGTGCGCGCGTGTGTGCTTATTAAACGGTTTGTGCGTATGTTAAAAATGAGCACAGTGGCAGTATAACTGTTAATTTGGCTTTTTTTTTTTTCCTCGTTGTTTTGTTAAGTTAAACTGTCAAAAAAAAAAAAAAAAAAGCTGCTATAATTACACACTGGGGCTTGTGTGTAACTGTGTGTAACTGCAGGCCTTCGAAGGACCCCTGCCAAGGCGTCCTAACAACGCCTGTTATAGCAGAAGGTGCTCATTATAGCTCTGAAATTACCCAGTAAAACTTTTCAGTCGGACATTTTTGTAAACAACTGTAGACTTGGACAAACCATATAGCTGTCCAAATCTTATTTTCATGTTTAAATGTCTCAGTTTTGTATTTATTTACCAAAATAAATTCCAAATACTGCACAACAAACGCTGTTCCTTTGTCCCCTCCCACCCGCGCGACACATTTCAGCGAGAACGCGACAATATAATAAAAAAAAAAAAAAAAAAAACCCAAACGCAATCTTTTAATTAAACCCAGCTCTGATGCGGACACAATTGAAAGCGTCGAGCATTAAAAAAAAACAACAAAAAAAGAAAAACAAATGCCGGGCTAATAAACGCTAAGCACAATTGCATTACGTCCACGTGAAAATTGAATTCAGAGCGCTTAAAACTCCAGGCACGAGGCTCATTATTTAGCACTTTTTTTTTTTTTATTTAACCGCTTGGAACCGCTGAGCTCCAACCTGCCACGTGCGTTTTCATAAAAGGCCGCTTCCGCGGGCCGCCATTTTGGCGAGAAAGGCTGCCGATAAACACATCTGTTCCCAATTATGGTAATTCAGCTCTGCTCCGCTCGGGTCAGATGAAGTCAAGGTGCTGCGCTCGTGCTGCGTCTTTCCAAATCGACGAGGGTCTGCGTCGCCAAACGGGACCAAAGCTCGTTACGTTTTTTTTTTTATTGTATTTGTGTTTACCACCAATTTTAGGCTGGCGTGGCCCTCCTTTGAAAAAAAAAAAGAAAAACACCCTTTCTCTCTCTCTCTCTCTCTCTCTCTCTCTCTCTCTACCTATTTAAGAAAAAAAGAAAAGATAAAAACAAAACCCACATAATCTGCAGGAGTGTAACACAAACCAAACACGCCCCTGGCTGCTGAAGCGAGACAGCATGAAGACGAGAGCGAAAGAAGCGAGGTGGAGAGCAAGGTGATCAATAAGCCGTCTCCCCAGCCAGTGGGATCCTTTAAAAAAAAAAAAAAAAAAACAGACCTTATGATACTTGATTAGGTAAATAATGAGTTGATTTGTGTTATATTGCGCCACCGCGTTCTGCGCGGTTTTATTTTTAGTGAGTTTTAAGAGTCTGGCGCCTGACGTCATTCAATAAAAGGGGAGCAGCTCCAGCCTGAGCCAACAGTGCTGTAGCCTCCCATGAATTTACAACATCGCTCTGGAAAGCCTTATCAGTTTAACCCTGATGAGCTCACTGGATCACAGTCATCTGATATAATGTCACATGCATGCAGCGTCTGAATACAGATGCAGAAGCGTGCTCAAAAACTACCACAGCTTTACACGTCCAACATACCTTCAGCAGACCAGCGAGTACACACTGTCAATTAAATATGACATTTTTTTTTTGGGGGGGTTTCCGATGCAGATTCTAAAATGTCGCACTGCCACACAGTGGCCATTCTGCTGTGTGTTCTTGGATATGAAAACAGGAGTAGTGTTGTGGCACCCCCCACCCCTCCACTGGTGGAGGTGTAAGAGATCACATCTTTCAGGAAGAGCGGAGTGATGCAGTTGAAATCATCTGGAGATCCTCAGAGATGTGGGGCCCTGCAGCAGGCTCCAGCCCGCCTGCAGTGGCGCGTCGCGGACACGGGGGGGCGGTGTTCACCGCGCTAACCTGGGGAGGGGGCGCCGCCGTCGGAAGGAATTAGGTGCAACATTTCTGAGAAGCGATTGCACATTAGCCGTGCAAAAAAAAAAAAAAATATGGTGAAACGCGACTGTGCATGCTCGGAGCGTGTGTTTGGGGTTTTTTCTTTTTTTTTTTTTGACTTGGGACCTCTGCCGGCCCGTGTTAGTCATCGATACATGTCACGTCATGGCGCAATGACTTTGATACGCGCACACACAAGACGGTTCTTTCCCTTTTTTTCCTTTCTTTTTTTTTTTTTCTTTTTCCTGTTCCTCTCTCAAATGCGCCAGTCCCTTCCCGCCCACTCTTTGTGTTCTTTGTGTTTGTCAGTCTTGTTAATGACAAGAGCACACACACACACACACACACACACACAGAGAGAGAGAGAGAGAGAGAGAGAGAGAGAGAGAGAGCTCTGCACTCTGGACAACATTATCTTTTCCGGAAATTGCTTCTCAAGCACAGCCGGAGCCCCATTAGAAAAGAAGAGCTCTACGCTGTAACCTTTTTAAAAAGCCATTAGTGATGCACCTGCTCCTCCCCCCCTTCCTATTTGTGTGTCCTATTTGTCTCTCTTGTTAACACACACACACACGTACGCTCACACACACCCATGCTAACCAGACACACAGCATCTCCACCCTGACTGCCAGCTTCCCCAGTTTCCAATGCTCCAAACTGACTACTGAGCAGCATCCTTCAGTTCTAATTAGAGGAGATTCTCTGACATTTTAAAGTTCGGCACCAGAGTCCAAAACCTCTCCAGTCAATTATTTACATGTGTTACTCAAATGCCTTTTGACTGTTAAATCAGTGTTTTGGACATGACTAATTCGCTCTCGATACGCACGATATTTCACAATCACTCATTGCACCAAAGTGAGCGGGGCCGACTCGGCTTTTGTCAGAAATGAATGAGAAGCTCCTTTTGGCGACTCAGTCAGCGTTTGAACGAGTGCGCTGCTCAAATGAGCTTTAAATAATAAATGCTGCCTCCACTTTGAATAACGTCTTTGTTGCGGATTTTGATACCCGACCAGGAAAAAAAAAAAAGGGAAATAAATATGTAAAGGACCAAATTGAGAGGTCAGGTCTGGTCTATGGAGGAGATCAGCTCAGACAAACGGGTTAAAACCCCCACATTAATGTCACTTATGTGAACCATCAGTGCAAAATGAGTTGTTTTACACGTATACCAGCTTCAAACTGCTGAGTATGTCTGCATATCTGAATTTTAATGATCAATGATCTAATTATTCTTGTCTTTGTATAACCTGATGTGGAAATAATGAACAAACAACCCCCCAAAACATCTGGTTCCAGCTAGAAAACTTCCCCAGAAGAGCCCGGTTCATAACATGTACTGGAGGATACATTATTTATGAGTGTAACACAGATGAATGTCCAATGCTGTTATTAGTGGTCAAGTTGCATTAGGGGGGAAACGCAGACAACAGATTTGCATGAGGAAGATGAATGCGTGGAATTAAAGGACGCATGTCTCTGGCTCTGTCCTATTGTGTGTCTCATAAGTGCTGCTTCATCGAAAGCAAACGTCCATTGATGTTGAGTTAGTCAGGAAAGAAAAAAAAAAAAAAAACCATCATGCTGTTTGGAATCTGTATGCATAATCAAACTGCCTAAATATGATCGATTATGCGCAGGCAAAGGCGTTGATACAAACTGTGGGTGAGGGTGAAAACACAAAGGAATCGGCACGTATGTGGGAATGAGAGGGGAGATTTTTTAAAAAGTATTTGAATGAGTGCGCTTTATCACATCCCCAAACAAACCAGCAGCCCCTGGGTAATAAAAATGTACTATCTGTCATAGTAAATTACAAATATTGGTCTTTGCCTTGCTGCAGTCTCCTGATTATGCCCAATGGTCTGCCTCTGACAATTAGGAAGCCATTAACACAGTGTGCGAGTGTGTTTATGTGACTGTGGGAGAGAGAAAAGACCTGCTTATTTGGGGAAATATGCTATCATCTCTCTTTTTCTTATGGTTTTCAAGGCTCCAGCGCCTCGCCAGCGCGCCGCATTTGCACTTTTGCCGTCTGTCTGCAGTTGCGTCTTTGATGTCTCGGACCAGAATGGAAGAAAAAAAGAAATCAAAAAGAGGAAGAAGGGAAGGAATAGGGAGGGGAACTAAAGACAAGTCGTGTCAAAGACTAAAGCTAATTTCACTTGTGGCTCATTACCCGAGCGTTCAAGGCGCCCCCCCCCCCATCCCCCCTGCCTGGGCGTGCGCACGTAGGCGCGCACACACGCACATGTTTTACAACTGTGCACCGGCGGATTATAAAGGCCCCTTCCATCAACCCACCCAGCCTGTGTCCTCAGAAAGACCATCAACTGGATACAGGAGTCCCAGGAGAATCCCAGGATTAGGTGTCGAAACTCTCCCCCTCTCTCTCCCTCTCTCTCTCTCCCCCTCTCTCTCCCTCTCTCTCTCTCCCTCTCTCTCTCTCCCCCTCTCTCTCCCTCTCTCTCTCCCCCTCTCTCTCCCTCTCTCTCTCTCTCTTTCTCTCCCTCTCTCTCCCTCCCCCTCCCTCTATAGCCCCCTGTAGAAACTCTTGTTAAGGCCCTGTAGGGAGCACTAATCAGGACATGCAATGACCCCCGATGCCTATTATGATTTCTCGAGTGACGACTGACTCGGGCCTGCTTTTGTCTGACGTCGTGTTTTTCCGCTGCTTAAGGGACCGACACCGACAGCGAAAGGTGACGATGCGCCCAGAATCAGTAGCGAAGAAGGTCACCGGTAATAATGTATTTACATAGAAGGGAGCTTTTCCTCCCCACTGTTGCCTCATTAAAGGGGTCTGGCCCCAGGTTTCTCAGACAACTCCGATTGCAACAGACGCCGTACAAATAAAGACGAATCGGACTGAACGGAACGTTTGACTAGAAGAGATCCCCTCCTTCCAATGAGGCTTGTGCGTTTCCATTCGGGGTGTAGAAACAGCGAGGAAAAGAGATTCGGTTTGGCACATTAGCGCTCTTTAAATGGCAGAAGAATCAGGCGATGCCAACGGTTGTGAGTTGTAATGTAATAATCAAGGTTAATCATGGCTAACAATAGCCAGCAGACATTAACATTAGCTCCGCAGCTCGTGTCAGCGAAGCAGCCGGCGCCACCTGTGAGAGAGAGGAGGACGCTGATCACACGCTCGGAACGTGTTAATTTTAGAGATAGAGGGAACATATGCCCGCGCCGGGGAGACAGAAGGTGGACGGCCCATTCACTGAATCAGACACACCTTCACATATTCATCAGGCGAATGTTACGGAACAAAAGTAAGCGTCGCAGGCGCGACTCAAAAGTCATCACGGGAATCCTGAAAGCCACATCAGACGGCGACTGCAGCCCGCTTTTCTACTTTGTTTCCCTGTTATATTCCGATAATAATAGGAAAAATGGACCACTGTGCAGCCCCTTAACAACGCATTGTACTATTATTGTTCATTATTCTTGGATTTAATTATGATTAAAGCGTATAACAGAGAGTGGAATCGTTAATCGACCTTTGTGTGCAGGCTTTTATGCACGGATTTGTCTTTAAGGATCAGTGTTTGGTGGCATCCAGGGATGAAAAATAAAATGCAAGAAATAAATATCTGTCCTCAACCCCCTCCCTCCTCTAGAGTGTTTGAGAACCTACAAAGGCTGCCAGGGAGCAAAATGGATTTTTCCGTTTGTCCATCTCAGGATAATGTAAAACAGGGCAGAGCCATACAGTAGCGAGAAGGGAAAAAAAAAAAAATACTGTAGCAAGCACTGGCAGGGATTAATAGCCATGAGTAGTAATAATATTTATTATTAATATACGTATGCTTAGTTGAAGACGTGTTTCTGTGTATTATATTTAAATAACAGGTGGTCGCCCATGACAGAGCCACCGTAAAAGCGAAGATTGTAACATTTTTTTTTTTCCCCCCTAAAATCCATAATCAAATATGTCCACTCCGCTGGGAAACAAAGAGAGGCTAATTAAATCCACTCCTCCTGTCACATCCATCCTTCACAGCAACCCCGAATCCATTACCCCCATTTTGCTGGGGCCTACCACGGCTCCTCAGCGACCCCCCCTCTGGTCCTCGGACCCCAGCTTGGTAACCACCGCACTATAGGGCACGATCTAAGCACCGTCAGGGGCGGATGGTGGCTTGGACAAGAGGAGGGAGAGAGAGAGGGAGAGAGAGGGAGGGAGGGAGGGAGGGAGAGAGGGAGGGAGGGAGAGAGAGAGAGAGAGAGAGAGGAAAAAAAACGTTCGGGGAGGAGGCGGAGGAGGAGGAGAAGGGAAGAAGGAGGAGGGGTGAGAGGTTGCAGTTGAGTTGCATGGGATGCTGATGCGGCTGCACGGGCTCCATCTCTCCATCCCTCCCTCGGAGAGAATGGAAAAAACAAGGAGTGGTTATGTGATTCCCCCACAAGCCGGAGAAGAAGCGCACCGGAGAGAAAGAGATAGCGGGGAGGAGGAGGAGGTGGGGGCGTTTCCCTGCACATTATAGCCGATACTCACTCTTCAGCATGGATACAATATATAACATATGGTTTTTCTGGACATCGCGGTAAGTTCTCCATTTTTTTTTTTCCACCACCCCTCCCCTCCCCTCCCCTCCCTCTGCTTTTGTCACCAAGAAAATGCGGCTTGTGGACACTGTCCGTTACTCCCATCACTTCCGATTGTTGATATCTTAATATTCGTGGATCACGCCTGAAGCGGAGAAAAGAGGAGGAGGGGTGGAAAGGTGGTGGTGGTGGTGGTGGGGGCGGGGGAGGGGAGGGGGGGTAAAAAAAAAAAAAAAAAAAAAAGACTTGTAGATTTAATCGGCTCGGTGCGCTGCGCCTTGCGGGGATCTACGCCCGATCAATTTCGGTGGCGATCGCCTCCATCTGATCCAGGAACTGAAACAGGTTGGTCCTCTTCACCGCTCCCAAGTTGCCGTCCATTGACTTGATGTGTGTTGCACTTGCGCCCTTGCTCAAACGCCTGACCGAGCCCCGTCACCGCGTCCCTGCGGCTTTAATGGATCGAGAAAATAAATAAATAAATAAATAAATGTAAAAAAAAAAAAAAAAAAAAATCGATCGATCTTTCCACGCTCCCTCCTCGGTGGGGGGGGGGGGTTTCAAGGATTCCATCCACAGCTTTTTGCGCGCTCCGGATCGGGTGTTGCTCCTGCCAGTGGAAGCGGATGTATTTACAAAACAAAGAAAGCTTCATATCCAAGCCTGTCACGTAGAGAACAGGTGCTGCCTATCTGCAGGTTTTTTTTTTTTTGTTTTTTTTTTTTTGTTTTAAACAGTGGTGTGTTGGGTGTGTGTGTGTGTGTGTGTGTGTGTGTGGGGGGGGTCTTATTTGGGCTAGTAGGCCAACTGGAACCTTTGTGCATTTCAGGCCTTGCACGTTGAGTTTGCCACTGAAAGTTTCCAGAGGGGGGTGCCACATCCCACCCGCTCCTGGGTGGAGAGTGTGTGTGTGTGGGGGGGGAGTGTGTTGCAGTGTGGGTCATTTATTTATTTATTTGCACCCCCCCACCACCACCACCACCACCACCTCCTACTAAACCAGACTCTGCCGCGCAGGCCGGAATGGCTCCGAAAGAATCGCCGTCGCGGGCGGGGAGCGTAAACATGCCGCCGTAGCGGCCCGCCTTTAGTTCCGAGCAATTAGGCGGTAATGTGCAAACGGGTGTGGGGGTGGTGGTGGTGGTGGTGGGTGGGGGGGGGTTGGGAAGCAGGGGCCAGGCTGCCTCCGACTGCGTCCCTGAGCCTTGCCTCGTCCCTGCCTCCCGGGCGCGGATCGCCGGCGGTCCTGCGCCCTATCTGGAGCGGCAGGTGCGTCGCGGGATTGATAAGGCGGCGGCGGACGTGAGGCGCAGACCGACGGGCTCTCATTAAGGGCCCCCCTCCCTACCCCACCCACCCCCGGCTCTCAATCAAGTCAATTCAGGAAATGGGTTTTCATATAAATGCAAACCAGACACCCCCCCCCCTCTCTCTCTCTCTCTCTCTCTCTCTCTCCGCAAGACAAAGTTGCTATCTGGTCCAATAAAGGTGCAATTTTATAAACGTAGGGTGGGGACGGAAGAGCGGATGTGACGAGGGGGGGGAGGCGGTGGCGAGAAAAAAGGCCTGGTTCAGGCTCTCCATACTGCTTCTGCAGGCACACCCATTGCACGAGTCATCGGCTGATAGCCGAACGCCACACACACACACACACACACACACACACAAGCGCGCGCGCACTCACACAAGCACATACACAAAACTAGACTGAAGCATGTCTTCAAATTAGACAGAGATATTCCAGTGACACCGAGCAGACAGTCCCATCCAGTGAGGGTGGGGTGGTGGTGGTGGTGGTGGGGTGGGGTGGGGGCAGTGACAGAGGAAAGGGGGGGGTGTATTTTTACACCAGGTCTCTGACACCTACGTCGATCTCTTCACAGCTCTTGGCGAGAACAGAAGACACGTCCACTTGAGTTGTCATCAGCTGCAGCCCCGTGCATGGACAGTTGGGGTGGAGGTGGAGGTGGAGGTGGTGGAGGAGGAAGAGGAGGAGGAAGAGGAGGAGGAGGAGGAGGTGGAGCGGGTAGAGCGGTGAAGAGTGAGGTCTATAGGTAACCAGGGAGGCATACGTCAGGCTCTCCGCGGGACGCGCCTCCTCTTTTTGCGTTTTTTTTTTTTCCCCCCCCCCTTTTCTCGGAGGCCGTTTCGGCGCGAACGCAGGTGCGAGAGGAGTGGGGGGGGTGAGGGGGGCCCTCGCCCGGAGGTGAACGGAGAACTTCCTTTTTTTTTTTTTTTTATTTTCCCAGGTCTGGACGGGTGAGGGAGGAGCGAAGAGGGTAAACGTGGGGCGAGAGCGGAGAGGAAGCTGCAGAGATTGCAGTGATTAGAGAAGAAAGGTTAAGCTGGTGGTGGGGGGGGGAGAGAGGAGGAGAAGGGATGGGGGGGGGAGAGAGGAGGGGAAGGGATGGGGAGGGAGGTGAAAGAAAAGGGAACACGAGCGACAGTCCAGTCATGTTTGCAGACCAGCGTTCCGGGGATGGGTGGATGGGTGGTGGCGGTGGGTGGGGGGGGGGCTGTCTGTGGTGCTGATGCGGTCAGCGCAACGCTCCAGCACCAACGCCACTTTTTCCCAGTGACGCCCCTCGCCCTCCCCTCCTCAGCTGTTGATTGACAATCCACCAAGGTTCTAATTGGCAAGCGTGGACGGGTTTGGTGATGGTGGTGGTGGTGGTGGTGGTGGTGGGGGGGGGTCTTATTCTCAATGGGACAGACCGGAGAAACGGGAAGGAGGGAATGAAACGGGGGGGGGGACGTCGAGAGAAGCTGAGCGAGGGAGACAAAGATGGAGCGAGGCGGTTGCGGGGGGGGGAGTGGAAAAGAAGGAAGGCAACCGGGGGTGGGGTGGCGGTGGTGTTGTGGGGGGTAGGGGGGGGTGGAGGTGAGGGCTGAACATCTGTTTGGTAATCATTCTCTCCCCTCAGCGCGGTGTAACGCACACTGACACCTATTTGATAATTGGCGAGCCTGCCCTCTCCCTCAGTGCTCGGTTAAATGGTTGCTTGATACCATGGAGAGCGCAGGGACTTGCTGCTGGCAGCGCAATCTGTTTACATGGTGGAGCTCAGGTAAAGATGCATAGCCCGGCCGCCTCGCGCGGCTGCGTGTGGCTCGCAATCGGCTTATTAGTCAAAGCGGCGAGCCCGCAACGTCAACGCCTCGCGCACCGCCGCGCGGTTCTAACCCAGCCGTGTTGTAATTCCGGGATAAATACGATCTCCTTTGTCTCTCTTATCGTAGGTGCTGTTCTGAGAGAATTTGCCTTCCACGACGGGGGAGGCTTTTCAAGAGCGCGCTGGAGATGAATGGACGCGCGCAGGAAAAGGGAGAAAGGGATCCAGAGCCGGGAGGAGAAAAGGGAACGGCGAGAGCAGCAGGAGGAGGAGGAGGAGGAGGAGGAGGACAGCCTCTATGCTCCGATCTCGACCACGGGTATTCTTGGGTTGATAATACAGATGTGGATGTTATTGCTTGAGAATACGCGTAGTCGAGTGGATGCTTCATCACCTGCACGGGAGCAAAAAGCTGAAGAGTGCAACAGCGGGGAGGAAGGAAAAAAAAAAAAAAAAGAAGGAAAGAAGAGAAGGAGACAGGCGTGTATTAAGGGGAGGTGGCACAGACATTGTGTGGTTTTTAATTAAGTGCCCTGGGAGGAGGTGGGGGGGGGGGAGTGGTGGAGGTGGAGGTAGTGGGGGTGGGGGGCTGTTTTATGGGAAAAGGGCTTATTTTGTTCGGTCGGTAAGGTTTCATTTTTTTTTTTTTTACCTTTTTCCTTAAAAGCGAATCCAAAGCGGGCCGCGGTATAGGTGTCTCCGCTGCAGCTGTGCTCTTTTTACACCCGTGGAGGGAATGAGCTTGCTTCGCGGGCCCCGAATTTGGGCCTCGCCACCCCTCCTCCTCCCCTCCCGACACCACCGCCGCCGCCCGACCGCCCTCCTGCCCACCCCGCCCACCCCGGGGCGTCGGTCCGGGGAGCTTAACGTCGAAAAAGTCTCCCCCACCCGGGACGTTAACTACCCAGCCTTCTCGATGGGCGCGACCCCGTCGGTTAGCCGCGAGCGAATGTTGATTTGGGCGTCACGGCCCAAACCCCCCCCCCCCCCAACCTCAACATTCAAAAATCTAAAAGAAAATCGGGTTTGGGAGGAAGGGGAGTGGCTAACACATTGCAAATAAAAATAAAAATCCCGCAGGATGGTAGATTGGAAACACGGGCGGAGGTCCTCTATTTTTTTGGGTCCTCACCTCACGCTGGAAAGAAAGAAAGAAAGAAAGAAAGAAAAAAAAAAAAACGTGCGAGAGTCCGACGCCTGTGGCGGCAGCAACAGGAGACGGTAACGCGGGAGGACGTGTCGAGGCGTGCGCCCGCTGTTGAGGGTTCGGCGTTTTCGGCCTCCGCTGTCGCTGCAGAGACCCCGAGACCCGCGAGGTCCCCGAGATCTGCGCGCTAAAATAAAAGATCGACGCATCGTGTGAGGGAGGGAGGGAGGGAGGGAGGAGGGGGGGGAAGGAAAAAAACAAGGGAAAAAAAAAAAGGCGTTGCTGGATCCTGGAACTTGGTGACGCCAGGATCCCTGCAGGTCCGCACGCCGGTGCGGAAATAAGGGATTGATTGATTTTATGGGTTAACTATTTTTAGTCAGCGTGATGGATGTTTATGCCTTTTATTGATCAGGTTTGAGGTGCGGGGGTCTGGAGAAATCTGTGCACGTCAGGGCATGCGGATTAATCAGGTAGCAAAAGGTTGCTTGAATAAAACATCCCGAGTTTTTTTTTTTTTTTTGGGGGGGGTTGTTACATAAGCATTGTTCCAAAGCATTATAAATTAGAAAATCAACAGCCGCTTTGCAAAATCAGCATTGTATGAGCCTGTGTTTGCAAATGTGTTTATGATAAATTGCACCCTTATCCTTTACGATTGTTTATTACTGTGATTTCTTACTGCTGCATAAACAAATCTATTTATTAGTACAGTATAAAAGCGTGATTTATACGGATTCGTAGCGAACTTGTTGATTGAGCAGAGACGTTTTCGTGAGCAATTTGTGTGCGTGCATGTGTGTGTGCTTCCAAGCAACAAAATGACTATTGTGAGCACAGCTCCAGGTGCCTAGCAACCGAATCACTGTTTCCTTGGCAACAGTTGCCTTGCACTCACTGTGTGGGTGATTGGCAGCCTTGACAACGGAGACGGGGTGACACTTGACCTCGCGTGCTGAATGGGAGAGAAGCGAGAAACAGAAGAGAGGGGGAGGGAGTGGGAGGGGACGCAGAGACAGATGAGAGACTAAGTGATAATCACTCTCCATTGTAATCATCCTCCAGCATGTTTCATAAGGCGTCGGCAGCACCCTTCCAGCTGGGGTCCATCATCAAATACAATACACAGAGCCGCGCATGCATGCGTGGACACACTCCTTTCTGGGTGGAGAGCCCAGGCAGGCACTCCAAATCTCATCTATTATCGCTCAGTCGCTGCCTGCGACCGACTCGCTACAGTGTCTCCTCTCATTTGCGATCCGCGCGGCGCTGTCTGGGAATAAACGGATCCCGGACTCCCCCAGAAAGGTCACCGTCGCAGATGCCACGGGAGGGCAGATCAGATGCCTTCGTCTCGTACTCGGGGTGGGGGTTGGGGGGTGGGGGGCGAGCGCTCGCACGGTCAATTCTCCCGGCTTCGCTTCCCGTTTTCCAAAATATACAGTTTTTTTTTTTTCTCCTCCCTTCCCCTTTTTCTTTTTTTCCTCTGTGCCTCTGACCTGCAGTGCAGCTTTATCGATCAAGGCCGTTTGTGCGCGGGCTCGCCGAGTCTCGGCGGCAGCGGCTGGCGGAGGGGAAACGCCTCTTTCTCCGGTGCTGTGTCACGGGTCCGGGAGACTCTTTTGGAGGCTCAAAAAGGAGGGGGAAAAAAAGGGGGGGGATGAAAAGCAGTACGGCAGCGCGTTGTAAAGCAGCCCCGCGTAGAGGCCGTTATTGCTTTAAAGGATGCACGCCTCGGGGTACACGCCAAGCAAGATGTACGACATTTAAGCGATTTAATGAACACCCTACGAGGAGAGCGCCATCAGTGATTTCAGCGTTTGTGACCAGTTATCTGAGAGTGAATAATCAATATTAGGGAATAGCGATGAAGTCATTTTACATCTGTGATTTTTATTTTTTTTTTAAATAAACATCTCTATTAAAGGTCTTTTTTTACTGCTGCCGTGCCGTGAAGTTCTTACTTCTAATAATACCCACAGTTTGGTGAGTGGAACACATATTTCTTTAGCATATGGATTGAGTCATTCTTTTTTTTTTTTTTTTTCTCTCCCCATGGAATTAGCTGGATCAGGAGATTCCCTGCTACAGATTTCCTCAAACACCAGTTTTAGACCCCAGCCGAGCGTTTAGGAGACACCTACGAGTGGATTTTTAACGGCTCCGCGACACAATTGGCACAGTTTACATTTTGTTTTCTTACAGAACTGCACAGTTCAGGGATTCTTGATGGGGTTCGATCGAGCGTTTGGGAAGGCCAATCTAATTAATGAATCCTGGCTTCATTTATCCTGCAGCACATTGGACGTATTCAGGGTCGCTTTAGCTGGAGCACCCTCGACGTCAACCGCGATTCAACCCGACTGACCAGTTCAACAGCGTAACACTCCCACCTCCTGCTCAATTAGTGGAAAAAAAGATCGAATCCTAATGGTTTTTTTTTTCCTTTTTATTCTTTAAAACACATGACCGGAGGTCAATAAAAACACCGAACAGTGGGATTTATACTTCTCTCAGTTTCATCTACGGGGGAATAATACTCATTCTACTCATCACAGAAAAGTGACAGTCGTGAGAATTATGACTCTGAAGTACAATTATATATGGAATTTTTAAGTACATATATTCCGTCCCCACTGGGAGAGCATTATTCTAATTCTAACAGCGTGACGTGCTCAGTCATGTGTGAGATACATCGGCTTTGAACGCTCCTATTATTTAACCGGTAGGATGTTTTATCGCTCGTTATACCCAAAATTTAAAATATAACTCACTTAAAAAAAAAACAACAAAAAACTGTTCCTCCACAAGCTTTTGCCCACAGAACAGTCAAGGTTACTGGTCACGAGAAGCATTATAAAAGCTTTATCTGCACACGGGAAATTTGTTTCTATGGATTCATTTCAACTCAGTCAATATCAAAACCATCTGCATGATCAAGAACATTTGCTTTTAATACCTTCACATCTTTTGTCTTGTTTTTTTTTTTTTTTTTTTTAAATCCCCCTTAATTGTTCTTCCTGCGATTACCTAATGCGCAACAACTGCCGTCACGAGGAAGAGAGCTGTGAGTTTGATTACAGCGAACACAGCCTGTAGCACCGTGTCTGAGCTGCTCTGCACAGCTGGAAACTTCCTGCTGCTCGTGTCAGAGTGCATTACGCAGGATGTGTTACCCACTCCGTCAAGATCCACATATCATTCACCGCACGGAAAAGGAAAAAAAAAAAATTTAATGAGCCAAGATGTTAGTCCCACCAGTCGCTATTAAAAAAAAAAAAAAAAAAAAAGAAAAAAAAAAAGTCTTCTACAAAATCAGATTTGTACAAATTGATCAAGTAAGATTAGAAAAAAAGAGATGTTTTCCTTAGCATCTGTGATTCACAATTTAAGACTATGACTCTGCACGTTACTGGAGCAATCTGCTACGGACAGTAAAGGGGGGGGAAGGCTACTCCAGTTTTAACGAATCCAGTTGGCGAATGTTTAAAAAAAAAAAAAACGTAATAAATCTAAACATTTCTGATCTTAGTGGAACAAACATCAGGTAGAAAAATTTAAAAAACAAAATAACACTAACACTGCAGGGCTGCTCCGCGCTGAGGACGAGTGAAACTACTGATCACGGTGTGCCGCAAGTGACCTGTGAACAATCTTTTCCCTGTGTGTGCCGAGTGAGTGGTTCAGTGGGGGGATTGTTACGGGTCTGGGACCAGGACCCCGTCGTCTTCCTGGCCCTGGCATTTGGATTACTGATTGGCCGCTTCGCAGGCGTCTATCCAGTCGCTGTACACGTCTACGGGCTCCGAGAGATCTGAGGGGAAAACCGGATCAAGGATAACAGAAATCTTGTCGCTCGTTTTGCTGGGATTATAATAGCGCTATCGGCGCGGTGGCGTTGGACATCAATAGAGGAAATGACGATGAGCGGCGGCGAGAAAAGCGTCTCGTCAATTGTGTTGACAGAAAGTAGCAATCCTCTGGTGAGCATCTTCTTGATCAATAATTTATTAGAAGTCAGCAACTAAAGCTTTTAGACGGAACGCCTGAGTTTTTTTGGTCACAAGTGGTTGGAGCAGATTTGAGTTTTATACTATGGCAGCCTGGATCAGGGCGCTCATCTGGATTCTTAAGTGATAAAGGGCTGGTTTTGTAACATCTGGTGACGCAGGATTCGTTACAAGGACTAGTTGTTAAGGGGGGGGCTCAGAAGCAGTCCTGGAGGTCCACGATCCAGCCCAGGATTTCCGTCCCAAAGCTTTCAAATGGGATCCCACTTCCTTTGGTGAAAGCCTAGCTGGATCGCACCCCTTCTGAACTGCTCCTCTGCCCCCCTGGTTATCATCCCAATTTTTTAAGGGCGATATCAGGAGCTTCAGCCAAATGTGTGACCGTCAGATCAACGCTTTTCTGCATCTGCAACCGACGTCTAAATTACTGCCCAAACTCTTTAAGCCTCAATACAGATGTCTTGGGGTTCGAGGGGCTGACATATTCCGGTGGCGTCATGCCGGGAGATTGTTTTTCTGAACCACTGACAAAAGTTGCAGCCTTGGAGGAGGCCTGCGCTCTCCTGTCTGCTTTTATTTCCACGCTCGCTTCAGGCCTTTTGTTTCCATAGTTTTTCCTCACCATGAAACTGTCAAAACTTTTGTGACATCCTCCAAATAAATAAATGAATAAATAAATAAATACATAAGAAAAAGCTAGACCTGTTGAGTTCTGTTTCCTCAAGTTTGGCAAAACTTCAACGGCAACTTCTTTTTCTAGTCACTTTTTACAGACGCATTGATTTGAGCCACTTCAAACACTCCCATTAAGACGATCAAATGAAGGGCACCGTTTCTCTAACAGCCTTTTAAACTAGAAGGGTGTTTCAAAAACGTGATATTTGTTCAGCGTAGTTTCAAATGTGCAAAAGGATACAGGTGATGGGGGTCTGGAACTCCTCCAAACACACGGAACACGATATTATCCCAGTGTTCCTGCTCCTTTCCCTGCAAACGGAACAATCAGAACGATGATATTCAATAAAATGCTTGGTGGTTATGATGGTGCTGATTTTTCTGATGAAAACACACACATTTTGACGTCGCAGGACTTCTCGTGGTTGCAGAAGGGACAGGTAAACTGGGTCTCCAGATCACCCGTCATCTTCTTCTTAGGAGGGGGCTTTCTTTTCGATTTGCGGCGACCCATTCTGCACAAGTCTGCCCGTGTGAAAGAGACAAAAAAAAAAAGAAAAGAAGAGTTTAGACAGACAAAGAGACAAAGCTCCACGTTTAACCAGCTGAGGCGGCTAACATTAGCTCGGCTCTCTCGCTGATGACCAATACAGCCTCGAACGCTCCAACCCGACTAAAAAAAGATCGCCGTTGTTTTCTAACCGCGCTCCTGCGTGTGCGTGTGTCCTCACTCCCGTGGTTACGTGAGATTTAATGCTCGTTCGGCCTTGTTTACCTGTGGAGTCAACTGCTGAGGGGGGAAAAACACTTCCGGCTACCGTAACTGCACGCGGATGATTGGAGGAGGCGGCGAGCCTTCAGCGTGGACGATTGGCTGCCGAGGCCTGTCAGTCAGGCGAGTGGGCGGGAATGAGGCCAGCCGCTCCCACGTGATCAGGAGCCGCGGGTCGGTGTGGTCCAAGTTCACCATCAACAGGAGCGATCTAAGCATCAAAACTCACTTTTACAACAACCACAGCGTCACTACCGCCTGTCTCTCCGGCAAAATCCCGGTACTTAATTTGCTACTCAAATTAATGATGTTTTGGCGACAAATGCTATACTACGCAAAATAATAATACGGAAAAATTAGCATTGGTTTAAGGGCGCAATCTGCTCTCTTTGCTGGACTCCTGTCCCAAAAAAACTCTCAAGAACATGAAATTACCCATAACCCTGTCATATAGATGTGAATGTTTCATTTGTATTGTCTACTTTTAACCATACTTTCCATCAGCTCTTGTTTTCTTGATTTTCTTACTTCATTTTTCAAAGTCCCGTCTTTAAACTATCCAAACACATGCGAGCGACCGCGGACATGTTCTCCAGAGGTTACTGCTCTGGCTCGTTCCCATTATTGGGTTTCATTTCAGTGATGTGGCGGAAGGTGGGCTTCGCTGTCGGGGCCTTCTGCCTGGCCACGGAGCTGGTCCTCGCTCTCCTCCGTCGCCAACGGTCCCCGACCATCAACGAGGTCCTCTTCTTCCCCTGCAAGGCGGTCTGCTTGGAGCACATCCTGACCCCATCGTCACCTCAGTAAGAGCAACACCGCGCCCTTTTTAACGCGACGCCACGTGTCTGTCGGGGGGGGGGGGGCACAGGCGGACAATCGGCGAGTCCTCCCCCCTCCCCGTCCTTCTCCCCAGGTCCTGTTTCTGCTCGTTGCCTCACGGCGAGGAGACGTCCATGTCCCGCCTCCTCCGGCACGTCTTGTCCGCGTCCTCCTCCCTGGACGTGTGCATCTTTGCGTTCACAAACGGTGACCTGAGCAGGGCCCTGCTCGCCCTGCGCGGCAGGGGCGTCGCCGTCCGGGTCCTCGTGGAGGAGAAGAACGTCTGCATGTCCGGCTCCCAGATCAACGTCCTCCTCGGGGCCGGTAAGACAGTCCTAGCAGCGCTAGACCTAAAAACAACCCCCCACCCCCCCCCCCCCCTCCACCTCCCCCAAAAAACACAACTTCACACACCATCCACCAACACGCGGGGCCATATTCAGCAGAGGTAATGCTGCTGAAAAAGTCGCAGCAACCTTCTGGGCGAGGGGGTTATTACACACAGATTTGGCTTAAGATACGGGAAGCACGGCTCAGGGTTGCTCTCATCCTCTCCGATCCCCCCGATGTTCTCGGACTGCTGGTTTCAGGAAGTCTCCCAGCGAGCCGCGGCGGCGAAATAGAGACATAATAGCAGTTGTCTCGGTGAATGGAGGTTGCCACTACATGCCCTCCTGTGAGTCAGAGTAATCAGGCTGTCAACACTCTGAAAGATTCCACGTTACAGGTCAGACCAGCGCCGCCTCGCTTTGTCTCACGGCCCTCCGCGTCTCAGAAACGACCGCCGCCGCATACTGTTGGACCGAGAATTAACTAAGTAAGGGATTGGCAAGCAGGCAGCAGATTTCATTAGGCGGAGTGTTCCTCAGCCTCTGTGCGTGTGTGTGTGTGGTGTGTGTGTGTGTGTGTGTGTGGTGTGTGCGGGCGCGTGTACGCATTTGCCTTCACAAGTGGTGGAAACTGCTCCGGCGCAAGGGGGAATCAGTTCCTGCATGCGTCCTGTCAGCATCCGCGGAACCGTTTAACCCCAAATGACCGAACGTGACTGGCGGTGAAGTGCAGCGTTCTCCGGCTCTGTTTACCATCACCCCCCCCCACCACCACCACCCACCACCCACCACCCCCCCACCCACCACCACCACCACACCCACCCACCCACATTGCAGAGGAGATTTGTCCCCTCAACGTCTTGGGTTCAAAAGTCTCTTGTTTTGGCTTCTGAGAGACAATGGTGTGTGTGTGTGTGTGTGTGTGTGTGTGTGGTGGGGGGTGGTGGCGGTAAACAGTTGCCTGGAAACTGCAGCAGTGCGCAACCTGTAGTTTTTATAATTCCAGGTAAAAGTCTGCCTTTTGTTCTTCGATCGCAAGTAAGTACGACGCTAGATTGCTTCGACTGGGTCTTTGAACGGACGGTATCCAGGAGAGAGAGATGGAGAGAGGGAAGGCCCGAGAGGTTTATATAATGGAATTAAAAAGTCTGCGAAGTAGGAATGCGCTCCGTAATGAATGCTGAATGTGAAGGCTCCTCGGGTCAGATCATTACCCTCCATTAATAAGCCCGTCTGTTGGTTTACCATTCATTTAAAAAAAAAAAAAAAAAAACACATCATGGGAATTTTCCAGGAATTTTTCATTGATGACTGACAGCTGACACAAAGGCCCCCGTTTAGAATCTGCTCCGCTGACCTTCCGAAAGCACACACACACACGCAGACAAGGATCACCGGAGAACATCGGTGGATCTAACCCCCCCCCCCCACCTCCCACCTCCCACCTCCCGTTACCCTCTCCTCCGTCCGACAGGGATCTGCGTGCGCTTCAACAGGGCGCCCATCAGCATGCACCACAAGTTTGCGGTGGTGGACGGCAGGAAACTCATCACCGGCTCCCTCAACTGGACGTGCACGGGAGTGCACGACAGCAACGAGAACGTGGTGGTGACCGAGGCCAGGGCCCTGGTGAGGCCTTACGTCGGCCACTTCGCCGCACTGTGGATGCGCAATGACCCCGAGCGACCCCGAGCGTGAGGGGGGGAGGCCCCTCCTCCGAGACTCGGCGGCTTTTTGCTTTTCTTTTCCCCTCTTCTCTCCTTTTTTTTTTTTTTTTTTTCCAAGTTTGGCGTGTTACGGCTTCGCCGCTCTCAACTTTTGTTTTAATTGGAAAGACGTTTCCGGTCGTGGATCCGGGTCACGTGACCGAGCAGCCTCAACCCGCAGGCGGCCGCTGGTTCTGGAATTAGTCGCTCAAGACAGCTCTCTCCTGGAGGTTTTTTTTTTTTTTTTTTAAATGTCTGATTCTGTAATCTGCACTGTGTTTAATCTTTGGGATTATTTTGTCTGCTTTACCAATAAACACAGATCTTTTACAGCGCAGTCTTGTTGCGTCTGCCCTGGGGAAACACAATACGTTCACTGTCGGACACAAAACGCACTTTTGTTCCGAGAGCTAATTGTGTAATAAGTTTGTCAAGACAAGATGCGACCTGAAAGTTTTTGTTTTTTCCTGCCCCGCGCTCTATTGTCTAAAAATATTTCCGCAGTTTACGTACTTCGCTTTCAAAATGGACTGTTAGACTTTATAAATCAGCTGCCATATTTTATCCACGGCATATACTGTAAATGACAAGTTTAACCAAGGGATCACGAGTTTGAACGCGTTAGTGAAGCGAAACAGACAACACGGACAGCGAGGTGACGAAACGTCAAGCGGGAGGCAAATACAAAGTAAAACCGGAAGTAATACGACGCCGATTTCAGAGTAAATGCATATGAACTCTTGTGGACAGAATGGTGCAGGGTGCTGTATACTGGCCCTGCATGGCCCTGGCCCTGTATGGTGGATGGTTTCATTTTTGGTTTCAGTTTCGAGTTTTTAAGGATTGAGTCTGAGGGATGTCCTTTCATTTGCAGCCTTTTTTCCTCACAAAGTGATACAGAGGAATATCCATTAGTATAATATGAAACCTTTGGCTTTTCTTTGCTAACCCACAGTTCTCCTCACAGCAGCTGACAGTGTTCAGTTTTGCATATCATTTATCACAGATTAATCCCTCTAATCTGAATCATATAAAATATAAAATTCCAGTAACAGCAATGGAATATCAAAACCAGTATAATTACATTATCTTATCTCCCAACAGCTGTAGCCAAGACTTTTAAATAATTTTTTTAACATAAATTTAAAGACAAAATACATTCACTGGCAGTTTGGACGCGCTTTCGCCTTTAATTCTTAGGGACATTCAACAAAGTGCTGGAAGCAGCATCACACAGTTGATGTGGATTACTGCACATCCCTGATGCAGATCTCCTCTTCCAAAAAACCCCAAACATTCACATTAGTTCTGGAAACAGTGGAGGCCATTAAAGTCCACCATATTCAAGGAGCCAGGATGAGATGACTCGATCTTTGTGATGCAGATTATTTTGGAAGGAGCCGTCAGAAGACGGTGCACCGTGCTCATAAAGGCAGGGACATGACCCACAACTGCACTGAGGTTGGTTGTGGCAGACGACTGATGCTCATCTGGTACTAATGTGTCCAAAATGTGCCAAGAAAATATCCTCTACCCCAGGACACCACCACCGCCAGTGCGAACCGCTGGCATAAAGTAGGTCCGTGCTTTCGTGTCGTGCGTGCCAAATTCTGGCCCTCACTTCCATTTTGCTTTGTTTCCTAACTTTTATCAGCTGATTTCATTCTTAATTCGCACCAGTATCACTACTCTTCTCTGACCTCTGGCATCAATAAAACATTTTCTCGAAAAAGAACTGCAGCTCATTAGATTTTGTTTTCTGTTTTTTACCTTTCTCTGTAAAACCCAGGCATAACGGACGATCCCAGTGGGTCCATACATCCCTGTCCTGATGCTCTGTCGGGACTTTAGCAGGTCGTCCACATCTGACTGCGTTGAGTTGCTGCTATGTAATTGGCTGATTAGACACATGCACTGAATTTGAGTCAAACATTTATGAAATGTGTGTAAAAGTGTACGTTATCACCACGCGGAAAAAAAAACCATCACAAACTCAAAACATCACAAACTCACAGTAAAAAAAAACCGTCGAAGGTGGGTTATTTTAGTTTGAAAGCCCCAGCAGGAAGTGCCGCGCATTCGCTGTTGTCTGATTTTGTTGTTCCAGCGACAGACGCACGCACGTTCTCAAGAGGAAGCGCACGGCCGCGGCGCACGCCCATCAGCTCTCGGTCCGAGGTGGAGAACGACTCTTAGGACGGGGGGGAGCCTCAGAAACAACATCCAGGGTAAGGAACACCCCCCCTCCGGGTCCCGTCAAGTTTGTTTAAAAGTGCTCGGCCTGTCGTTGAACTGCCGCCTGGAAGGAGCGCACCGCGCCAGCGCCACTCCGCTGATTCATTTGTCATTCTAATGTAAATGAAATTGTTTATTTTCATATAGAAACATCAACAAGTGTCACGGTCCACTTTTTCCCCTCACATGAGCTCGCTCCGGCAACATTTGCATCCACTTTATCTCGGTTCCCTTCAGGACTCTTGTTTTATTCTGCACCACTGATGGATTTAAAGCGCACAGAAAACCCCAAACCCTCCGCGCTCCAGTCCGCCTATATTGTCCCGCTTGTGCGCATGCGCGGTATTTTGCTGAGTGTACAGCAGCACCCTGGTCAGCTCTATCTTCTTGGAGGCGGTAATGGTTTCCTGGTCCCCAGAGAGGTATCAACAGCCAGGAAAGGAGTCCTGCCCCCACCCCGTCCTCCCCCCTCCACAGAGGAGAGACAGAGGAGGCCGGGGTGGTGGACGTGTGGATGGATGGATGGATGGATGGATGGATGGATGGTTGGTTTCACGAGGAAGGAAAGAGTGCTGAGATCTGGATGGATGATGACAGGAGGGATGCGGAGACGGATGAGCGTGAGAGAGTGCAAGAAGACAAACGAGCAGGGTGGGGGGGGGGGGGGGGGGGTGGCGTAAATGGGAGCGTCAGCGGGTCGATGAATGGTCAGATGGCTGATGGATGAAATGTGCGACGGGGAGCCGGGGAATCTACGGCCCGCCTGCTCGCTGTCCCCTGATCCCGTAACGGGAGCCCGCGTGACAAATGATCGGTAAGAGAGACTGATAGATTGACGGGGGAGGGGGGGGCACGACCCTTATTTCCACACGCAGGGGCGTGGCCTCGGAGCAAGCCGGAGCCACGTTTGAAACAACGCTCCCATTTACCAACGTCAACGGGGCGCTCGGCTCTAAATTTCAGACATGTGAGCGCCAGGCTAGCTGAATCCTCAAATAGCTGAGATTCCTCATGCTGACATCCAAACACACGAGGACTGTCCAACGGGCCGCCGCCGCCGTCCTGGGGGGACCCGGCCGTCGCCAGCTTGGACCAAACTGACCCAGAGTCCAATTTAGTCCGATTCAATTCGATTCATCCTTATTTTTGAGCATCGGTGAATTGTCTCAAGGCCCTTTGCAGAAACCCAGGGCCAGACCCCCAACAAACCACAGTGTTGATGATAGACTCCCCTTTAACTGGGAGAAACCTTGAGCAGGCCCATGGGGGGGGGGGGGGGCAGAAGGAAGGAAAGAACAGAAAGAGGAGAGAACAGACACATACATCCAATCCACACATCAATATGCAAATATATTCAGCCTCCATCAAAGCTGAGAGGGACTTTGGGGTCAGAGGTCAGCGCACAATTACAGGGTACCTGCATCACCAGTTGGACTCGTCAGGGTCACAATCCATGATTCTTTCATGATTTTTGCTAATGATCCTTTTCCTGATCTCTCACAGATTTACAGCTTTGCAAATGTGCTCATTATAAAATAAATGAAGAAAAAACACATTGTAAATAAAGTACATTTGGCTCTGGAGGTACGGTTCGATTTAAAACGCCACTAAAACCATTTCATTATTCCAAATGCGATTGGTTTCTTTTGCGATCACATTTAGTACATTTTTCTCACCTCGACGTCATTCCAGACACAACCTCTGTGAATATTCGGTCCAAATGAATCGACTGCGTAAACGTGATGGAGGCCGAAAGATAAACTGCCAACAAATTAATGTCCTGCCCTTCGGTCGTCCTGGGGGAAAAGTGTCGCAGCTGGCGATCAGCCACCTTTTCACGTATTGATCAAGTTATTGATAACCCCTCCGATGCCACAGGCCCGGTGAGAAACACTCACGCGACAGCGATGACGCGGCGGGGTCGCTTGTCGAGGAGGGCTCCGCTGTGATTTTTTTTTTTTTTCTCCGTTCATGGTCCAATTGTCGGTCTGATTCGGCAGATGGCGCTCGCCAGAGACCCGGCGGCGGCGGCGGCGGCGGCCGGTCAGGACCCCCGAGACGCTTCCGACCAGAACTTCGACTACATGTTCAAGCTGCTCATCATCGGCAACAGCAGCGTGGGGAAGACCTCCTTCCTGTTCCGCTACGCCGACGACTCCTTCACCTCGGCCTTCGTCAGCACGGTGGGCATCGACTTCAAGGTCAAGACCATCTACAGGAGCAACACGAGGGTCAAGCTCCAGATCTGGGTGAGCCTAGCGTCGAGGCGGGCGGCTGGGGGAGTCGGCCCAGTTCAGTCGAGAATTGAGAAGAAAAAGCTCGTAACATCAAATATTGATGGAACCTCCACCAACACCTCAAGTACAGGGAAAATGGATAAAAGCCATATTGCAAATAGAAGGATATTGGGCCCTTTGAATTTGATTTACTCTAAAGCAGCGTTCAGTTTAACAAAATCAATACGCGAATAAGAATAGGGTCTTTGTTCCTTGTTACTTTAAGCAGGCTGCACATTGATTTTGGCTTCGCTCGTCCGATCTTTATCCAATGACAAAATCTGCGACGCCCGCTTTCCCGGCCTCGGCTGTTTGCGTCGTCTGGTTTCTGTTTTCCAGCGTCGGCGGTCTGGCAGAGAGGAACAGGAGCGAGCTGATGTTTGCTCAGGCGGGCGAGGGCTCGCGCGCCCGCGTTGCCCGCGCGATCGGAGTTAGCTTTAATCGGCGCGGCTCGCAAAAGTTTAGCGCCGGGCGTCGGAGCCATCTGCGAGCTTTCGCTCGGCGCTCTGTTCTCCCGCGCCGTCGCGCGCGAGAGAGAGAGAGACGGAGCCCCCCCCCCCCGCGCGAGACACGAAGACTTGGAAGCGGCACGATCCGCCGGGGCACCTGGGTAAATCGTCCGGTTTATCGGAATTTGGAAGCCTGTCGCGAAGCGTGGCATTTAGACGGAAATGTCTGGAAACGTCGTGGGAGAAGCCGGAAACGGGAAATGAAAACACTGGATCTCCGCTGATCCAGGCGATGGCGCATTAAAGGCGCACGTCGTTTAAGGATCCCCCGTTAAAAATTTTAAAACCTTTTAAAATTGAAAAAATACATTTTTAAGAGTCTGCAGTTCAAACAGTTTAAATTCCGCCGTTGTTTGTTACTGTTGTTTATCTACTAATGACTGAAGGAGCCACATAAATGTTTTACAAGGCCCAGTTTACAAGAGAGCCTTCTCAAGTGAAAACGGCGAACTTCTGTCACATTTGGCTTGTTCGTTTCCACGGAGACCTCGTTCAGGGATTGAAAAAGACCCTTGGGGGGTACCTGCACGTGCTGGCTATGGTCACAGTCAGTACCTTTTCACACAGGTAGTGGTTGTCTGTATGGTTGTTTGTGTTCAAACCACACCGCCCCCTAGTGGCTTGGCATGGGAAGTACATCGTTATTGAACTTTAGCGCGTTCTTGTGTAAACTGGGGCCTGTTGTCAAAACGCTTCCATCTGAACGTGTAACTTCTAACAAAGCAAACGACTCTTTAAATCTCTTCTCTCCTGGTTCATGTACAGAATGCCAGGCCTTTCGTGGTGGATACATTTCCATAGCGGGCTAAAGTCGACCTGCATTTCCCTCTTTTATATACGTGCATCAACGGAAAACAAAATAAAGAATCCAGGCAAACAGCCAGCAGAAGAAATACATTGATGTCATTATTCCTTTAGTCGTAGCGCCGCTGAAGTCATGAAGGCTATTTTATGACAGAAAAACTCAGAGAAAAGCAAAAAAAAAAAAAAAAAAAAAAAGACCTTCAATGAGGGGAAACTAACTATTATCATCTCTGACGAGCCAGCAGCAGAGATCATTTACAACTTCTAAATATTCGACAGAAATACTTGAGCAGACTGCAGTCACCAATGCGTCTTTCATGGGAGGAAATAAAACTGGGGATAAAAAGAAAAAGCCAAGACTGCTGTTGCACAAGGCAGCCCCCCCCGACATCCCTCAGCTATTATCCTCTTACAAGCTGCAGCCTGTCACACGTGTGGCGCAAACTAAATTCTTTCATTGTGCAGCTAACGACAGCTGATGTCTGACATCTTCCCCGACGGGCTTCATGAAAGATGCATGGCCGGGAGTAGCTGCGGCTGAAGACGCTACAGGACAGAGCCGCTCCGGAGCGCCGCGCCGACCGCACCGCCTCAACATCAAAGCCGACGCGTCTCCGCGCGCGGTCATAAATATTCAGCGCGCCGCGTCGTCTCCGCCGCTCGCTGACGCCCCGCCCCCCCCCCTGCCCCGCCCCCTCGGCTGTGACTCCGCCCCGTTCTCGCTGCTTCGGGTACGTCCGCACCCTGCGGTTCTTCCGGCGTCTTTGGTTTGCGGTTTCCTCCCCTCCCGCGCGTCGGGAACGTCCCCACCCACCTCCGGGCGCAGCCACGAAGCACATCCTGGAGGACCCGGGCTGGGGGGGGGGCGTGGCCACAGCCATCACGTGACAGGAGGGTTTTCTTTATTCCCTAATGGCCCATCCAACAGGTTGATCTCCCAGGGATCGTCCTGTTTGCTCTTCAAAGAAGAACTCGGTGTTTTATTGTCAATGATGAATAGTGACGTCACACCCCCCCCCCCACAGAGTGATAACTGTGATGTGCTGCTCTCTGGAGACGTTCTGCCACGTTTATCAAGTACATGACTCCATAACGGAGGGGGAATTGAGGGCGCCGCTGTGTCGCGTCTCCGCAGGACACGGCGGGCCAGGAGCGCTACCGGACCATCACCACGGCATATTACCGGGGGGCCATGGGATTCCTGCTAATGTACGACATCACCAGCCAGGAGTCCTTCTGCGCCGTGCAGGACTGGTGGGTGACCTCAGTCTGACACCCCCCCCCCACCTCCCATTGGTTGCGGTTCTGAGGCTGAGAGCTTCTGGGACCTTGTTCCACTGCCTTTGTCTCCTCATCCTTCTTTTCCTTCTCCTCTATTTTTTCTTCTTTTCTTCTCTTCCTCATTCTTCTTTGACTTCTTCAACTTCTTCCCCTTTTCTGCTCCTACTCTCTTCTCCTCCTCCTTCTGCTTCTCCTTCTCCCTCCTTCTTCCTCCCTCTTCTCCTCCTCCCCCTCCCTCCTCAACTCTACTCCACCTCCTCCTCCTCCTCCTTCCTCCTACTACTCCTATTCCTCCTTCTTTGTCTTCTTCTTCCTCCCTCTCCTCCTCCTCTTTGCCTTCCTCTCCATCTCCTTCTTCTTTTCACTATTCCCATTTTCTTCTTATCCGGCTTGTCTTCCTCCTCCTTGTCCGTCTTTTCCGTCTCCCTCCTTTCCCTCTTTTTCCTCCTAATCCTCCACGTCCGGATGAACCAATCCCATGTTAGATCCCTCTGACATTCTAGGCTATTTTAAACATCTCATCTGACACTCTGGACAGAAATGCTGTTATTTTAATTGATCCAAAGACCAGAGTTGAACTTTAACACTAGTGTGATCCCCATACAGTCAGAACACCAGAGCTAAATGTCATCAACTCTCACAGTGTAATAAATCACTATTACACAAAGTATTACATCACCAGCCTTTGTGTGTGTGTGTGGGGGGGGGGCAGCATGGTTGTGTGGCAGTTAGCACACACCGCCCAGTCATGCCGAGTAACGAGGTGGAAATTCACAATGGGGAAATGCGTGTGTCATGCATTGGTGTTTCTCAGGGCGACTCAGATCAAGACCTACTCGTGGGGCAACGCTCAAGTCGTGTTGGTCGGCAATAAGTTGGACCTGGAAGAAGAAAGGCAGGTCCCCGCCGAAGACGCCCAGCGATTGGCCACGGAGCTCGGTCAGCACGCTCGCACCTACGCCTACCATGTACCCACACGTGTGTTTGTAATTCTACCCCCCCCCCCACACACACACACACACACATACACACTCACACACACACACTCCTAACTATAACAAGTCGTGACCACAAACACCCTTTTAAAGTTGTGAGGAGCAACCAAAATGTCCCAACTTTGCTATTATAGTGTACATTGTGGTACTCACTATGTAGCATGTACAAAACACACACACACACACATCCTTGTACTATTACTCCATAGACATAACGGATTACCCAGCTGGTTACCCAAACCTATCCTGCCCCTAACCCCACCTAAACCCAATTCTAACATCATCCTTAACCTTGAAACTGTGAGGAGCAGACAAAATGTCCTCACTTCCCAAAAATGTCCTCACTTTGTTAGTTAAGTTAGTATTTTGGTACTCTGTACGCAGCAAGGACAAGAACACACACCACGCATAAACAAATAAATAACACTCTTCTTTTTATCTTTGGCCTCTCCAGGCTTCCATTTCTTCGAGGCCAGTGCCAAAGACAACATCAATGTGAAGGAGGTTTTTGACAGCCTGGTGGACGCCATCTGCGAGAAGATGAACGAGAGTCCCAACGGAGACGCCACTCCATCAGCCAGTAACAAGGGACCCAACCTGAACGAGACACCCAGCCCCAGCCAGCGAGGCTGCGCGTGCTAGCTGGCAACACACACACACACACCCACACACACAAACACACGCACATTACATTGTGATAAAATACCTTACCATATGCTCCTGCAAATATTAGCGCGGATGCTTGGCTTCCATTTATTTCACAGGATCATCTCCCAACTTCCGTCATAATTTGAAAGACTTTTACGCTGAAATGCCAAAGAGCTGAGAGAGAACATCTGTGCCTTCTGCCCCAAACCTCTGCTTTAGTTTGGAGTGCGTGAACATCAACCTGTTGCCACTGTGAGCGAGGCTCCGCGCACCAGAGGAGGACCTGACTGGAAGCGCCGTGTTCGCTTGCGTCGTGCTGCCCTCTTGTGGCCGTGGCCGGGAAGCGCAGCTCCTCCGTGAACTGGGGGACATTCTCGTTTGATTCTGGGTGTATATTTGTTATTTTGTACGTTCGGAAATGCTGTTCAATATTTCATCTTTGTTTCTTGTCTCCCTCTGGTTATGTTCTGATTGGAAAAACGTGTAGCCACACTTTTTTTTTTTTTTGTTGTTGTCGGTGCTAATGCTGTCCATCTTAACTACAGTCAATTAAAGAATAAGGTCAGTTTTGGTAGCTCTCCACAGGGTTGTGCACAGCGTGATCGTTTCAGATACATGACAGTTTCCTTTTACTGCAACACTACAAACAGGGTTTTCGATTGGGTTTCACTTTTTTGAACAGCAGACACAGACACGCCTTTACATAAAGTGTTCACAGATATGCTGACAAGGTTTTGCTTCCACTTTGCATTTAAAACCGAGTCCTTGCTGAGCACACCCAGCTCAATGACTCACAAAAAGGGGTGTTTCAAAAAAAAACAGTGCCGATTGCTATAACATTTTAATCATTACCAACTTATGGGAATAAGTATTTATTAAAACAAGGATGTTACAGTGATGCTCAGGCTCGATGAAGTGTCTGGGCAGTAAAGTCGAGCCATAAAGTAACCTGGCCTCTTTTCAAAAAGGGACTTTGGCCACCAGGAAGTGTCGCTTGCCCACAATACCGAGGCAGTGACGCTGAGGTTAAGGTGATAATAAAAGGGCATGTGAAAGGCTCGGCGTACAGACAGTCCTGGGTGAAAGGACCTGAGGGAACACTATTCGTCTGTCCAGTACAGGTAGGAACTCCGTGTCTAACAGCAATCCTTTTAGCAGGGAAAGCTAAAGTAGAGAAGCCCCCCACTTCTACCTTCTGGTGGGGGGGGGGGGGGCAATGGGCTGAACTGAGAGATCTGTCACATTTAGTCAGATTTTCTAACATCTGAGCAGCAGAACTCGACCATCTTACCTAGAGCTCTTTGGCCTCCTGGAGGTTTTTCCAGAATCTGTCCTGATCGTCAGTTCGGGTTAGATTCAAAATCTGTTATTTTGTCGCGTTTTCTTCTTCAAAGGTGACTTTATTGAAACTGAACATCACTGAAAGTTTGCATTTCCCGGAGCAGGTTCCTAATGACCTGCAATAAAGATATACGACACTATCAGCCGTTCTCTTCGGCTCGTATCTGTGACCTTAATGGAAAAATGAAGTCATTATTCGGGGCGAGGTGTGTTTTATGGCCGCAGACTCGCTCTGGCTCCACGGTTAACAATGAACTAATTAATGGAGGCAGAGTTCATAACCGGCAGCCTCGAATAAGCCAGCGTAGAATGGGACAGAATTACAAACGTCTAGCTCAGGTTCATTCTCCCCGACCCCCCGGAATGAGTCGCGTGATCTCAAACTGAGCAAACAAGCGGCGGTGGGTGGAGCGGGGACTCGCTCGAAAACCTCTGGTTACGTCAGCAGAAACCCACTGCTGCTCCCAGTAGCGGTTAATGTGTAACCGGGGCGATTGACCTGTGGAGGGGAGGCCGCGGCGTCGCCGTGACAATGATTTTCTGAGATCGTTGATCGGGGGGGGGTTTCCCAGGCAATGACTGTTGTCCTGTTTGTCTCCTACAGCGTGGACCATCACCTGCCAACATGTGTTGCTCCGGGTTTCTCAAAGGGATGATGTTCATCTTCAACGGCTGCATCTTCGTAAGTGTCGGGTTGAGCCTCGACAGAAACTCGCAAATTCAGCTTTAACTCTTCTCCCGAAGGCGCTGAGGACTGTTACAGCTAGCTGAGCTCGTACTTTAGATCTGATCTACTGACGCATTTGCTTAATTCACTATAGTTTATGGATCAAGGCGCTCGAGGGGTCTGTGTTCTCTGCTTTCATGGTTACGTTGTTTAATGGCCTCAGAGAAAGGCGAGTCCTTCTGACCCTTGACCTTCATAACTTGTTGATGTGAAAGATAGAATAAAGGAAGGAATAAAGAAACTTCTGTCTCCTCCTCCAGGACTGATCTCTTTAAACTAATCCTCTCTCTCTCATTCTCTCATTTCTGCTCATTTCATCCTCCTCCCTCTTGATCTCCCGCGCTCTCATTGTCTTTCCTCCTCTTTTCTTCTCTCCGCCCTCCTTCTTTCACTCCCCTCCTCCCTCCTTCTTACTCCTCCTTTTTCTCTTGTCCCTTCTCTCCTCCTTTCCCACCTCTTGCTCCTCTCTTCTCCTGCCCTCTCCTTTTCTCCCCGTCCATCTTCTCCTCCTCTCTCTCTCCCTCATCTCCTCCTTCCTTCTCCCTCCCCCCTACCCTACTCCTCTCTCCTCTCCTCTCATTTCCTCGCTCCTTTTCTCACCCTCCCTCCTCTCTCCTTCTCTCACCTCCCTCCCTCTCTCTCCTCACCTACTCCTTCCTTCTCTCTCCTCCCTACCTCCTTTTCTCACCCCCTCTCCTGTCTCCTCCTCTCTCTCCCTTTTCCTCCCTCCCCTCACCCTTCCACCTCTCTCCTCTTCTCCCTCCTCTTCTCTCCTCCCTCCTTCCATCTCCTCCCTCTTTCCTCCCCTTCTCTCCCCCTCAGTTGGCGGGTGCAGCCATCCTGGGTGTGGGGGTGTGGGTGAAGGTGGACAGCAGCTCTTTCCTGGGGATCCTGGACAGCGTGGAGGGGGTCCCTTCTGAGATATCCCAGCTGGTCAACATCAGCTACCTGCTCATCGCCCTGGGCGCCGTGCTGCTGGTCATCGGCTTCCTGGGCTGCTGCGGCGCCATCAGAGAGAGCCGCTGCATGCTCCTAACGGTGAGGAGGGGGAGCCCTTCCTGTTACCCGACTCAGAGAACGCTCGACGGCCGCCATTCGACTTCTGAGGACGAGACATCTTGTTTCGTCCCTCTTTCGATGAAAGCGATTTGCTGAGTCAGGGTCTTCCGAGCACTGGCGCCCTGACTGAACATTGGTAACATCTCACTGTCCCCTCAGTTCTTCATCATCGTGCTGATTATCTTCCTGGCCGAGGTGGCGGGAGCCGTGGTGCTGTTTGTGTTCCAGAACGTGGTGAGTGCCAAAACAAGCACCTACACATGTCGCTGCCTGATCGGGCCACATTGGACTGAAATCTGCCCCCCCCTTCCTCTCAGGTGGCCGATCTGTTCGCAAGTGTGGAGGAAGCAGTTACAAATGACATCAAGAATAACTACGGAAAGAACCCAAGCATGACCGGGCTGTGGAACAGCACCATGGAGAAGGTAACACCTTTATTCCCACTGGAAATGTTGGAAAAGAAAAATCTCTCTTTTTGTTTGTTGAGATGTTATTGAGATGAATATTCCCTCTTCTCCCAGTTTGGATGCTGTGGATTCAATAACTACACCGATTTCAACAACTCCCCTTACTTCATGGACCAAGATGGCTATCCACAATATTGCTGCAATAAAACCATCAGTATCTATCCATGCAAGAAGGCAGATGCAGAAACAGTGGTACGACAGTGAGTTTCAATTTCAGTTTTCACTTTTATCTCTGCAGAAACTAATGCTACCTTTTTTTTTTTTAGGTGATTGGCGGCTGCTTCAATAAGTTGGTGGAAGCCATCGAGGAAAATTCCCTCATCATCGCTGGTGTGGCGATAGGGATCGCAGCCATCGAGGTACGTGGAACGTTCGACGTCTCAGAAGTGCTTTTGATCACTATTGCCATGCAGAGGGTGGGTGGGGGGTCGGCCTCCGAGTTCCCAAAACGCTGATGTGATTGTCTGCTGACTTTCTTCCGCAGATCGCCGCCATGGTGGTATCGATGGTTCTCTACCAGCGGATCGGAAATAAGGCCTAGAGATCTCCCCACTTCCCCACACGTCATTGTTTCACTTGCTTTATTATTTGATTGAGCGGGTATTGTTTTTTTTTTTTTTTTTTTGTTCATTCCCACATGTTGAAGGTTAAATTGGAAATGGATTCAGTGAACCATTGTGATTTATACCTGCTGATGCATTCAATGTGTGTAGGAATATGTAATGACGCAGGGTAGAAATTTTCATGCTTGCTTCAGTAATGGGACTTTTGTTACTGTAATGAAATGTAATTTATCGCAGCTTTGACCTAGTGCCGGCCTATTTTTTTTACATAAAGTTGTAATAAAAGCGTACTGTACCTGTTAGTTTAGGTCTAAAAGGTGAGGCCGGCTTTTTTTTTTTTTTACTTGATTTCTCTCATACTCTTGCTTCCGTCAATATATTTTCTTAAAATACCCAACACCATTCCTTCGTTTCCGTATTTAACATGCGAGCTTGAGGCGATAGCTGCAGGTGGGAAGCGCCAACAAGTTTTCAGCTGTTGGCCGGTCTTCGTGCACAACAAATATTGAACAAAGGGGTTTACACGTGGGCCTGGGTGTGTTATAGTCTCCTGCACGAGGAGGAGGAGGAGGAGGAGGAGGAGGAGGAGGAGGGCTTCAATAAACACAAGCCGCTGCTGTGCAGCTAACTGCACTCCAAGTTCTGCTGAACAGAACAAATCACTTCTTCCCACGTGGGAAAACTGGAAAGGCGGGTTTAAGTGTAAGACTTGTAAAGTAAAGCAAAGACACGCTGTAATCTGAAATCATCTGTCACTGTGTGGTCACACGGAAAGTTGTTGTTGTCGTCTTCCGAAATTAACATTTGGTGAATGAAGTAAAGCCAGAGGGGCTTTACTCTGATGAATAAAACCAAAGTCTGCAATAATAATATGATCGATGTTGTGTATAAGAAGCTACGCAGGAAGCCCATCTCTGAATTCATTTATCGTGAATCATGACAGTGTAGCTCTGAGCCTTCACAGATCTTAAAATCATTGTGCAGATTCATTGCGCAGGTGGAAGTCATTAGGTAATGGCATGATGAAGTCCCATTGCTCCTGGTTCACATGCTTCTCAGCAGAAATCTTCCTTCAGCCATTACCCAGCGTCAAATTGATCCGTCGGAGGTGATGTCTCGGCCTCGTGGGCATCGGCTCTTGGATGAGAGTGTATTTCCCAGGTTGAATTAAATCCATTAAGTCCAGTATAGTGGAGGTTTTTGTTTTTTTTCCCAAGTAACATAAGGACGATTGCTCTTTTTTTCTGTTACTTCTGTTTAAATTTGCCCTGGAAGACTAAGATAAATTTGTCTTTGTGGGATTGTCACACACATGCACTTCTTTACTGATTAGTTTCACACACTTTATACATATCTCTTTTTAGAATTGCCTTTGTGCATTTCCATTTTGGTACAAAGAGATAATAATGCATAATGCTGTTGAAATGCTTCATATCTGACGTATTTACTATATTTGGTGTATGGAACAGAAAAACTGGAATACTTTGCGAACTCTGCCCTCTTGTGGTGAAAAAAGTAAATACAAGCGTGTGTGTGTGTATACATATGTGGATATATAAGAAAAATACAATTTCCCACATCTGACTGGTCTGTGAGGTTGAAGGGGGGGGTGGAAGCGACTCTCAGCACCGAGGTCTCTATGAGAAAATCAAACAGACCGGTCAGCGTGTGATCAGGTCACGGGTGACAGAGCGCCCCGACGCCTAATGGCGTAATGATGGGCCGTCGAGGCCGAGGCCGAGAGGAGGTCTGCGGGACGGAATGGACAGGAGATGGCCTGTTTACCCAGAGAGCATAAAGTCATGATTGCTTTACAGCAGGCTGTAATGAACGCACCTGCTTCAGGAGGACAGGTTTCACCGCGGACCATACAGACCCAATTACTCTTCCTGAAATCGGAATACAGTTCAAACGACTCTGGCATTTAAAAATGAAATCCACAGCGATTAAAAAGCAAATTTGCCTTTCTGGGGCTCCCCCCAGCCGCCTTCCTCGGCCTGGTCGCCGCCTGTCATTTGGAGTTTTGAAGCTTGGTGGGATGTCTGGTCCGCTGTGGGAATTGTGACACCTTCTTTGCGTTCAAGCGCAGGTGAGAACTGGCTGCTGCTCGCATAAAAGGCTCCCCCCTTCAGGCCGAGGCCACGCTGACAGCAAGGTCCCCGTTTGGAACCTTGGACCGACCAGAGACCACCGGTTGCTTACCAAAACGCCCGATTTTCCGGGATAATTTTAGATTTTCTCTGATTATTTATTCCTTTTTGGTCTGCGTAAAATAATGCTTCTCCCTCTCAGTTTGGTGTCCAGCATGATGGTGCTTGCCTTTGCGCTGCCCCGCAGCGCTTTTGACTTTTCCAGAGGCCAAAAGGCTGAACCGGAATCATCAGGCAGCGGGCCCGCCGATCCGGCCCGCGGAGTGGTCAAGGTTTTCCCGCTGGACCTTCGATCTCTGGCCCACTCGGGATTCCTCCGGAGGGGGCTGAGCTCCAGACGAGGCCCGTCCCTCGCTCCCAGGTCGCCTTTTCCCGCTTTCCTGTCCCAGGGGCGCCCGGCTCCTCCGGCCTCCAAGGTCCCGGTGAATCCGTTGCAACACCTGCAGCCCAGGAGGGAGATGGAGCTGAAGAGGAAACACGGCCTACAGATGTGGCAGAAGGCTATGAACAGAGGGGAAGCGGTGCCCGTGTCTCTTCCGGCTGGCCTGAGGGACAGCAAACAGACCTGCTCGGGAATTCCTTTCACTCAGGTGAGACGCAATCAATTTTAATTTCTTTCTTTCCTTGAAATCTTTTCTGCGAATTCCCATTTGGGCTCACGGGGAGGGTGCTGGAGCCTATTCCGGCTTCATGTGAGTGAAGGCTGGGTGCACCCCTAGATCAGACCCTCAAGGGTACCTCGGCAGTGCTCCAGCACACTTTCCATCTTTCATGGGGATTGAGCCGGGAACCCTCCGCTTCCTGGAACAATCCTGATCTCAGCTGGACTGATCTACACCCCCCCCCCCCCCCCATTTTTAAATCAATTTGATTTTCTTGGCTTTTCTAAACACAACCACACAAACATTGAGGACCTTGTTCTTTTATCAAGGGGTGTGAGAAACAACAACAAAAAAGAATGTGTTCTTACGCCCGTGACCCCTAATCACCGCCCCCCCACACCCCCCCTCTCTATCTCTGTCGCTACAACAGCGCGTGACGGCGGCGGGGTGCAGCGCGGTGACGGTGCACAACAAGCTGTGCTTCGGCCAGTGCAGCTCCCTCTTCGTCCCGTCCGAGGCGCCGGCGGCGGCCGGGGCGGGGCCCCTCCACCGCGGGGGGCCCTGCTCCCGCTGCGCCCCCTCCAGGGCCCGCACCGAGGTGGTGCCCCTCCTGTGCGGGGAGCGCGTCCTGGAGAGGCGGGTGATGGTCGTGGAGGAGTGCAGATGCGAAACGGGCCGAGAGGAGAAGGCGGCCTGGGGACGCCTGTGACCTCCGCGGAGACAAGACTCCCTGTTCCTGTTCCCTGACGTCACATGCGGATTACTCATCTGCGTGATCATTACTTCTCTTGTATCTGAAGTTGTAATTCAGAGGTACATATTCTGGTGATTTTCGCTCACCACTGACTTGAGACCGACCTTGTTTGGGTCTAAAAGGAGACGTCCGCACTGGACAAGTGTGGGAAAAAACAAAACCCTGAAACACTGTGATATGAATACTCTTAATAAACTGCCTATTTGTCTGCATTTCCTTTGTTCGTTCTGCCACTTTCGGCCCGCGGGTGGAGCCGAAGAGCTCAGATTTGTCGTTCCGCCGCACCCGCTCCGCGCATTTGGAGCCTTCGAGCGTCGGCCTGTATATTTTATTAAAAGCCCGCGCTCGGGCGGCGTTTAACGCGCGTCTTGAAGTGCCAACCAAGAGAGCAAATGAGCTATTGAGCGCGGGAGCTCAGCGGTGAGCAAACATAATTGTTTCAGCGTGGACCCCTGAATTATGTATAGGAAGCAGCAATTCTCATGCCCAGACTCTTTTCAGCGCAATTTGGGAATTTGAACATCCTTCACCACAGATGCACTCGAATGAGCGTGTGCGCGGGCATGTGTGTGTGTGTGTGTGTGTGTGTGTGAGTGTGTGTGTGTGTGTGCGTGTCTGTGTCTGTGTGTGTGTGTGCACTTTTTTCAATTAAGGCCCATAAACCCCATTATTCATTTACATCCAGGCACCTGGGCCTGGTAAAGCAGAGCCATCCAACACATCCCTACATACATTCCCAGAGGAGGGAAAAGAAGAGGGCTCTTTAGGTTGTCTTGGCATGCTGTCAACATGACTGTTTAGACGGCCATTTGCATTCACGCGGCCTCTCCGAGAAAGTGAAAGCGCTCATTGCGCTACGGGGGTGCATGGATTCCCTCGGATTCCATTAGCATGTGATTAACATCCCAGGCTGATGGCTATATTTTCCAAGATTGATGGGACAAATATTTGCCGAGGTCTTAACTATGAGGAATTAGGGGCCACTTTAAAGTAGGCCCTTGTTTTGTTCCCTTTTCTTTTTTTTTTCTTAGTATGGAAAAGGTGGAGAGGTTAGGAGTCTCATAGAGACTAGTTCATAGACCTGCATTCCTCTCAGTGAGGACTGCTTGTGGGAAGAGAATGATGGTGATCGGTAATCGAGTGTTTTGTCGTCCATCTCTGTCTCCGTACGGCTCCCGATGGTGGCAATTGTCTGCGCACGGCGCCGGGGTATTTATGGCGGCTGGAGCAAAGGCGATGTCGTGTCTCGCTGTTTCACTTCTCCCAATTTTTTGGTCATTTCCTTCTTCTTGTATGTCTTCTTCTTCTTCTTTTTTAACTGAAATCCAGGAGATGAAAAAGAAAACGGGTATAGTATAGGAGGGAGGGGAGGAGGAGGAGGAGGAGCGAAGGTTGTTGATTGAACAAACAAGGTGCACAAGAGAGTGCGCCACTTAGCAAGACAGATGTCAGCCCCCTTCACATTGTGGGATCCGGCGGAGCACTCCTGTGTCATTAAGGATGGCCTGGTTCCCATGGCGAGGGGAGAGGAAGGAGCGAAAAGGAGAAGGGCTCGCTGCCAAGTTTGGCGCCTCGGGGATCAGATCAGCGTCACGGGGTGCTAAGTGGCCTAGTTAGCGCTTTAAAACGCACAATGAGCAGCCTGCTCTTTCTGCGTGCGCGTCTGCACGTGCACACGCTTGTGTGTGTGTGTGTGTGTGTGTGTGTGTGTGTGTGTGTGTGTGTGTGTGTGGAGAGGCCTTTTAACTGTGATGGGAAGGAGGTGTATGTGACAGTAGGTGGGGTGGGGGAGGTTGCCTTCAAATGATAACAGGTCAGTCAAGGTGGGCCAAGAGCTACGGCCTTTCGGGCAGGGCGGGGGGCCCAAAGAGTGTGTGTGTGTGTGTGTGTGTGTGTGTGTGTGTGCGTGTGTGTGTGTGTGTGTGTGGGGGGGGTTATATGAAAAGTTATTGTTCTTCTGCTCCTGTCTTCCAAAAGCATTTCAACTAAAGGTCAAAGGGTATGTCGAGGAGGTGAATTTTCCAGCATTGAGGGGGGAGTTCCGGAGGGTGGGGGATGGGAATGGCGAGGAAGGATGATGAGGTATCCAGGGACCGGTGCGTGATGGGACTTGTAGGATAGTAGGATTTTTTCCCCTGGTTTTTTCCAGGATTTGATGGGGTGCTGTTTGGATTTTTGTACCAGTGAGAACCCTGGCAGCTGAGGTTTGCACGTGCTGGAGAGCACTGCAATAGTCCAGCCAGAGGAGGGGCGGGGGGGGTTTACAAAGGCACGAAGGAGGATTTCTGCCGTGCTTTCAGAGGGATGGTTGGACTCTGGAGATGTACCTGAGGTGGTAGGAGGTAGGAATGTGTGCTTGGGAGGAGAGGGTGTGAATCCAGGACGACACCCAGGTTGCAGACCTTTGAGGATGGAGAGATGAAGTCCTTTAAACGTTCATTTATGACAGGTTGGTTCAGGATTCATGGAAGACGTTCACCCGTCAAGTCCTACCAGACAAGACTCGTCTCACCTTGATTGGTGGGTGCCGGCGGTGTCGCGTCGGGTGTCTGGAGCGCGGCTCAACGTTTACCTCCCCGCCGATATGGCTCTGCATTCCCCATCCGGGGTGTTAGTCTGGACCAGCTGGTCAGAGTTGGCTCGGCAGGAGATGGTGCCCCGGGCGAAGCCTGCCAGCCTACTGCTGCCCTGCACGCCTGCCAGCTCACCTGCCAGCCTGTGTGCTGGGTGCTGGGGACGACGGGGAGATGGGGCAGGCTGCAGATCCCAACATCAAAGTTTGTCGTTGGATAAAGTCCCACAGTGGCTTATCTGGGACTACTCCAGCATGCATGTGTGTGTGGGTGTGTGTGTGGGTGTGTGTGCGTGTGTTTGTGTGTGGGTGCATGTGTGTGTTGTTGTTGTTGTACATTCTACAGATAAAAGGCTGGAATACACATTTAATCTGCAGAGCGTGGATGTTTTTGGGAAGTGAAGACCTTCTGTCTGGTCCTCACAACTTCACAGGACCATTTGGAGGTTAAGTCTTGTTTTTAGGGTTAGTTTTTGGTTTGGGTTACGGTTTGGGTCAGAGTTAGGTTTAGACATTCAGTGGTGCACTTAGGGTTAGGGTAAGGGGCTAGAAAATATAGTCTCAATATTAACATTTACGTACAAGAGTGTATGTGTTCTTGTACATGATCCATATTAAAGCCCAGAATATACATTTGATCTGCAAACTGAGGACATTGTTGGGAAGCGAGGACCTTCTGTCTGCTCCTCACTACTTCAAAGAACTGTTTGAGAGTTAAAAAATGTATTTCAGGGTCCTGGTTAAACTCTGGTTTAACTTGGGTCAGGATCAGGGAGGGATCAGGGTTAGATGTCCAGTTGTGATGTGAGGAGGATGTGTACTGTGTCAATATAAAGATATACACACAGTACAAGCGTGTGTGTGTGTGTGTGTGTGTGTGTGTGTGTGTGTGTGTGCCCATGCATATGAAACTGTAATCCAATGGCCTTCTACAACCTTCACATAAGGGCAAAAGGTAATTTATTCAGGTAACAGGGTCAGCATGACTGAACACCTGACCTGATTTTATTCCATAAAAGGAAAAACGTTGAGCTCCGTGTGACTAAAGAATGTTCAGTAAATGTATTATGAGTAAGGGACTGTTTAGAACAATAAACAAATTAAGGAAAATATTGATAGAAGCGTACCTGAAGAAGTCGATGATCAAATTCTGTTCATATCAAGATGGTCCAGAACGCACAATATATTATCCTTATCGCCTCACCATCCCTCTTCCTGGGTGATGCATCTTCAACATCCGCTGGCAGCACGAAGCGCACACTTTATAACTGATCTCAGATTACTTGAAACGTAATGCCTGGTCTGGATGCGCCGATGAGGGCGGCACTTGTCACCTTGGAGCTCGTTCCTCATAAAACACAATAAAGAGACGATTATTTCGCTTATATGAACGTAAATGCACATTTAAAAAAAGACCCGGCGGGGCCCTAATTGGTGCCATTCCAGGTGATCAGCGTGAAAGCAGCTATTAATTTTCCGTGGTGTTTGTATCGGCTGATTCACATATCACGGAAATTAGATCAGATTCCATTAGTCACAGTCTCATTATCCGAGTTTAACTGGAGCTGGTAAGTTTGCTTCTATTATTTAGAATTTTTATTTCAAGAGCAGGACCTTGTGCTGGTCCTGCCGCTCTGCCTCCGGGATCCCCTCGGTCTCGGAGGGAGGGGTGAGGATGTCCACCGTTGAGCGTTCAAAAATAACTGAGGTTTCCTGAATCCCTTCACAGATAAGGCGAGGCCGATCTTGCAGGAATTTTTCGTTGGGAGAGAAGCAGGTGGTAGATCTAGGGGAAAAGTTGGATGTTTCCTGTGCGACGTTGGAATGTTTGAGTGCCGAGCTGTAGGGGGTCCTGGAGCACAATGATGATGATGATGATGATGATGATGATGATGATGATGATGATGGTGATGCTGATGCTGATGATGATGTGGCAGGTGTGCTCCTCTGTGCCATGCAGGTGATGTCTCTAGTGCTCACTTAGCTAATGACTTCAATTAAAGTAATTAAGAGCTGGCATGGCGAAACCCAACCCCCACCCACCCCTCCACCCCCCCCCCCACCCCATCGTTTGTTGCCAAACCTCCTCCCCTTGCGGCCGCCGCCGCTGCCTACCTCACGCCGCCACATGCCATCACCCGCCTGGGCCGCAAAGCATTTACCCCAGGCCTCCCCGCCGCGCTCAGTCCCGTATCCGCGCTACTGAAAGAATCATGAAGGCTAAGATCGGTTAAATGTTCCACTCTAGGAGCACTTAGGAGACCCCCAGTTCGAATCATCGTCACGGAGATGCCGACGGATAGGGAACCAGGGGGGGCGTCGAGTGGTGCGAGCGGAGGCCAGCCAGGTCCTAACGAGGGGAAAGATAATTGTATTGTTTAGTTAGTTGGAGGGGGGTTCTCCGGTGTGGAGGGAGTTACGATGACACGCCACACATGGTTTTTGGATGAAGTGAGGAATGCTGGGAAGGTGGGGGGCTCGGGGCCATATAAGCAAATTGCTGGAATGAGGTTTTTTTTTTTTTTTTTTTTTTTCCTCCTCCAATGCTGAAAGATTCACAAGCACCCATGAAACTTTGATTGCTGGTCAAAGCACATCGTTGTCTTCCACTTCAGAGCACCTCCAGACGATTTCAAAGTCAAAGCGCACATCAATCACAGAGCACTTCAATACAACGGGCCACGGATTCCAACGCCGGGCCAAGCTGGAGACACAAGTTTGGCTATCCGGACTGGTCGGACTTATCAAAATTTATGAAACAGCGCACCCGAATCCCTGGCGTCCTGGTGTTCTTTCAACTCTTGGACTCCAACTCTGACAGTCCATATTCCTGGATTTGTAGCTGGCGCGGCGGTGTGAGCATTTCTCCAGAAGTCTCATCGCGTTTTCGGAGTGAAAAACACTTTGATGTGAGACGAGTTCGGGTTTAACTAGCCTAATGTGATAAAAAAAAAAACTAAAAAAAAAACCAACAACATAAAACCTTTTTATCCTCCGAAGAAACCACGGGACTTTCCTGCCCCAGCAACACGCTTGGAGGCGTCGCCGCCGACGTCTGAGAGTCGAAAAAGGGCCCATGACCATGAAATGACTGCAAAAGCACGTTTTGGTAATCTGGCGACTAACGAGTAAATTACGCTGGTGGGTTTTCACTTCCGCCAGGCCCGCGGAATCACCTCCAGAAGCCTGTCACCACTTCCATGAAGATGAATGCTATCATTACGCAGCCTCCGCCGCGCATTAGCTGATCTGGAAAGCGCTTTCTGCAAGAAAATGGAAATGTCCGTGGCTTCCGCTCCCGTCGTCAGACGCCACTGACCGTTCATAACCGGCAAACGCTGAACGTTTCACCCCGGACAGCAGACTGCTAATGTCCCCATCTTTGAATGGTAATCGCGTGACAAATGACGCGCCTTGTGTGTTCAATACCGGCACAGACGCGATTTATCCGACGCGTCCTGCCAGCGCCGCGGATATCGGCGCGCAAACATCCTCGCAGCGGGCAGAGGAGGAAAAGTGGCATGCCAGTGTGTGTGAGACAGAAAGAGGTTGAGTGATTGAGAGACAGACAGACCCAGGATGTGTGTGCGTGTGTTGGGGTGTGTGTGTCTGTGCGTGTGTGTGTGTGTGTGTGTGGGGGGGTTGGTGGGGGATGGGGGAGCACCGCGCCACTGTTGGAGAGAGATAGGCCGAGTGAGAAAGCGAGGGAGCGTGCGCATGTTTGAGTTTGAGGGGAGGGTGCGTGTGTGTGTGTGGGTTAGGGGGGGGTACAGAGGAGGGGGTGCAGGTGGCATGGAGCTGGCTCGGGCCTGGCCCACTGTCCCCTGGCAGTGCCAGGCTCCATCTGTCATCAGCAGGAACATCTGCAGCCCAAGGTGCCCTTGTCACCCAGCGTTAGAGTAACGAGTTTGGCGTTTCCATTAGTCCGGGGCCCTCGCCCGCCCATACACCCCGGCTCTCGCCAAATCCATGGCATTTTGGGTGTGAGTAAGTGTGCGACTGCCCATGAATGAGCGCGCGTGCGTTTGTGTGTGTGTGTGTGTGTGTGTGTGTGTGTTTGTGTGTCGGGAGAAGAGAAGCCAAAACAACATGGCAGCACAGAGAATTGACCCAGCTGGGCTGAGCCGGCATGTCGAGTCATGTCCCCTCCTGATGTGAGCGTGCCCATTGAGCTCGCACCGCTGCCAGGCCTCGTCTCTGGTCCCCCCCCCCCCTCTTTCCCTCGCTCCTTCCCTTTCTCTCTCGCGCGCGCTCTCTCCCTCGCTCCCTTTCTCTCTTATGGGCTCCTTGCGCTCTCATCTCCCTGTCTTCCATCTGTCGGCCTGCCTCTTATCTGATCTCCGTCCCCGTCTTACCTCTCTGTAGCCCGACTTTCCTCCCCCTGTAAGCGGAGACCTCTCACACCCGATTCTATAAGACCATTCTGCTTCATCGCGTGACTCACATTTTTATCTTCTATGTGCCTAAAAAACAGATGGTACTTCTTTCCCGGCTCCCTCTTTTCATCCCTCTACCCCCCCTCATCTTCCCTCTTGTTCTTGTTTCCCCTCCATGCAGCCAGCAACACTGATCATTGGAGTAACTGCCTTTAATTTATTTAAAAAAGATTTTTTTTTTCTTTTTAAAAGCAGTGGTATTACCACGACGTTTTATAGTGATTACTTTACATCATCATTATTTGCTTAAACTGAGCACAGTTGGTCGGAAAAAAGAAGCCGCAAGGTTGCAGTTCGCGCCTGCGCCACATGGTGGCACTAACGAGCAGCAATCTGGTGCAAGAATAATGGCTCGAGGTTTGGCTGCAATTGTGGCAATTACCCACAGAATGCTAATCAGACAAAAACGAGCCCATCAGAATGGGCTAAGATTAATTACACTTTTTCATTTGCTACATTACACATAAGCGTGCATCATAAATCAGTTTTGACAGCATCTTAGAAGCTAATATTTTGCCCGAAGGCCTGAAGGGAAATTACACACCACTTCATAAAAGCTCCAGATTCAGGCCTCCAGCTAGTTGGACTTTCCGAGAGTCTTGTGACACATGAATTTCATACTTTGTATGCTCTTTGCTCCCTTTTTCTCCCTCGAGTGAGTGTAAAAATGTGCGCGTACCCCTCCTTTATATGACATCAAGGGGTGATACTCGTGGACACATCGCATGAGGAAGCACATTTTACGACATAGTTATGGTTCTGTTCATGTTTTTTACTTTATTCGTCTGCTCATTAAAGGTTCCCTTCTAACCCTTTCATCGAAATCTAAAAACCTATGCAATCACAAGTGAGCGAGGCAGAAAATAGAGGTGTCGTAGTGAGATAAAGAAAAGGGAAGCGACAACTGCTAATCAATAAGATTTCTCCAACCTTTTTTTTTCCTCCTCCTTTCTCCACCCCACCATCACCACCATCACCCCCCCCCCACCCCCCACCCCCACTCCCAGAGGCCCGCGGCATTCAAGACGAGCCAAGACGAGCTTGGCATTGTCGAGCACGCCTTAAAAAGAAACACCTGCGAGGTGGAAGACTTAAAAAAAAAAAAAAAAAAAAAAAAACAGCAGAAAAAAAAAAAAATCCTGCTTTTCGCAGCTCTTAAAAATGTTGGCAAATGTTCCATGGCTTCTCTGGGAACAAAACAGTAAAAGAAAGAGCTCTCATGCAAGTGAAGACAAAAGAGGATGGTTTTCCATAGAGATGGAGGTGTCATTACACTTGAGACGGTTGCCAGATTTGGACTTAGCCCCCCCCCCACACACACACACACATACATACACACACACATACACTCACTCCCCTCCTCCTGGTCCCCGCGTCCGGGGGCCGCGTCGTCGGTGATCAGCGGCCCCAGCGGCGCCGAGAACAAATAACGAGCGGCCATATTTAGCCGCGGAACGTCGCCTTGCGTCCGCGGCGTGAGGACGGGAGTGGGGGGGGGGCGGTTGAAAACGAGGGAATGCGGGGAGGAACAAAGATGGTGGAGGGATAGGAGAGAGGAAACTGGAAAAAGGGGTGGGTGGGTGGGTGGGTAGGTGGTGGTGGTGGTGGTGGTGGTGGGGGGGCAACTTAAGCAGATGGCACTCTTGGCATTCGCGTCTCTCTTAAATCTGTTTCTGCTGTTTTTCTCATGTGCACAAGGCTTTAACCCTGTGGTAACCTGTGTCCCGGCCTGACCCCGAACCTAAGTGTGGTGTGTAACAAGCCCGCGGTGTGTGTTTGCGTACATCATCTAATAAGGCGCCCTATGGAAGTGGGCGGCAGCAGTCTGTCTCAGTTTATACCACAGTCCCCCCGCCCGTCCTCACACTCTACCTGAGATGCGGTGTCATGTTTTACCCCCTTCTCTCTCTCTCTCTCTCTCTCTCTCTCTCTTTCTTTCTCTTTCTCTCCCCTTCTGCGTTTGCTCTGCGTCGCATTTTCCACGATTCTCAGCGCTGGCTTTCCCTCCGTGTCGGCGGATGGGTTGATGAATGAGCGCATTCACACCGGTCCCGTTTTTCGAGGCACCCGGACTTCGGTCTAGAGTCCGACTCCGGCGGCGGCCGCTTCGCGCCGCCTCCTTGCCGGCCATGCTGGGGAGAAAAACTGCTATTGTGCAGAATATAATGCATGACCTTGACCCTGACCTTGACCCTGCACTCGAAATACGTACTTTTAAGCCCAAATGGAGTCACCTCACAATTGTCTTAACAACAGAAGTTTCCTAATCAGCCCATAGTCCATAGTGAAATTTGTGTCATTAGTACTCCTATTTACGCTTTAATGCTTTCTGATGACTTCTATATCACGTTTTTATTGGAACAGATTCGTCATATTATAAAAGAAGCTCTTTTTTTCTGCAGTTCAGAGCATCGGTCCTAGTTTTTTCCATCACTGAGAAATTTAAGAGGGGGGGAAAAAAAAGCAGTTAAAATCATTAAAAGGGGCATAAAAATAACCGCTGAAAGTCCGGAGCTTGTAGCTGACAGGAAATATTCCACTATAGATTGACACCTGGGATGGGGACTGTTTATTTAGGCCATATCCGTCTGTGGGTGAATTGGAACATTCATGTGCTGACTCCCATACATGCTCCCAGACACACACTATAGATTTGACTGAATGCACATCACTTATATGAGGGGTGCCGCGGTGGTGGGACCCCATTTGCATAATCTCCCATTTAGAGAGGGATGTGCTGGAAGCCAGTGGGGGGTTGATGGTAAGGGCTGGGGTGGAGAGTTTGGGGGTAGGGTGAGAGGGGGAGAGAGAGTGTGTACAAAGTGCCCATTGTGCAGTCCCAGGATAGGGAAAAATGCCCTGTAGGGCCTGGTTTGTGTGTGTGACTGAGAGTGTGTGTTTGCGAGCGATTATCTGTGTGCCTGCGTGTGGGAGCCACACCTGTCAGGAGAGCCGGAGGGAAGCATTGAGAGGGCCATAATGAGCGTGTACACGTCGATATGTGTGTGTGAGTGTGTGTGAAACAGATATAGTCAAAGGGATTTCATTAAGACGCAGGAGCATTAAAATCTGCGGGCCATGTCATTCTTTTATGTCCTAATTGTTTCCCTTTATTAACTCGGCTTGTTATTATGCCATTTTCTCTATCACACACACACACGGACGATCGCACATACTCCCACTCGCTTTCTCCCACACTCAGCAGTAACCGCGCTTTCCATTATGCCAAGTCGTAATCTGCCCAAGACGCAGCAGGCCGATGGGATCGGGCTGGAGAAATAATGAGGGGGGGGGGGAATCAGATTTTTAGGTGCACTTTTGAGGAAAACAGCCCATGAGCGCTGGAAATGGCCGGTAGCTGCGTCTCTGATGGTAAAACGCGATGCTCAGCAATCTGTTTAATTTGCTCGCAGCGCTCATTCGATTAGCGAACATTAGGTAAATTGGAGGAGCTTCCCCAGTTGTCTGTGGTAGAGTCACTGGGACATGGAGGCCACACTGGTGGTGGCACTGGAATCAGAGGTTGAAAATGGGGCTTGAAAGCTGGTGTGCAGTCTTAGTGTGCGCGTGTGTGCGTGTGTGTGTGTTTGTGTGTGGTGTGTGTGTGTGTGTGTGCGTGTGTGTGTGTTTGTGTGTGGTGTGTGTGTGTTCTTCTACTTGCTGCATACTGAGTACCAAAATCCACTTTCTGCATTCAAACTTGGGAAGTGAGGATAATTTGGTTGTTCCTCACAACTTCAAAGTGTTTGAGACTCAAGACCTGGTTTTAAGGATGGGTAAGAACTGGGTTTAGGTTAGGTCTGGGTCAGGGGTTAGTTAGGAGGGTTAAGGGTATTATGTCTACGAAAGTCCTCACAAAGATAGAAGATAGAAAGACAGACAAAGAAGTACCACAATGTGTGTGTGTATGTGTGTGTGTGTGTGTGTGTGTGTGTGTGTGTGTGTGTGTGTGTGTGTGTGTACCTTTGATACAGGTCTCTTGTTTTTTCTTTTCTATTGTTGTTTTTGACCTTTATGAGGGACTTTGTGTTACTGTCCATATGAAAAATGACAAATAAACTACATTTGATTTGATTAGACCCGTTTGAGACAGGTGAGCACACAGCTGGGAACAAAGGAGCAAAATATCTCAACTAGATTTACATTTGCCGGTCCGCCCCACCACCACACACACACACACACACACACACACACACTCACAGACACACACACGCGCGCACACACACCGTGATTGTACTCTTACTCTTTCTCCATCATCATAGGGAACAGTAGCCGCCTGAAGTTTTTCCCCCTATTAATGACTAATTCCTTGGCTGGTTTGGCCCAGGGCGAGACAGAAAGCAGTGTGTGACCACCACCAGTAAAAGCAGAGCCATGCTGGGATTCAGGAGCGTTATCGGAGCTCAGAGTCCTAATGCCACACTGGGAATTCTGCCATCGGTAACATAATAAGTTCGCTTTGGCTGTCGAGGGAGAGACAGAAAGGTTTGTGTTTTTTTTTTTTTCTTTGGTCTTGGCTCTTTGGTTGTAAAGTTCTTCAGACGAATGAAAACAGATCAACACAAAAACAACCATTTTACTTGTAGCCTCCCACTAGTTAATAAGACAAACTTGCAAGAGGAGTTTTCTTTCTTTCTTTCTTTATTCATTTTTCTCCGTTGTCAGTTTCTCATACATTATAACTGCACAATTTTCATGTTAAAAAATTTTAAACAGAACCTTTTCCCGCCAACCTATTTATGTAAATGAGTCTCTTCTTTGCTCTTTAGGAACTTGATGGCCCACAATCCTGCAGTGAACTCAGTGAACTGACGAAAGAAAGAAGATAATGTTTACCTAAATTCTTCTCAAAGTTGTGTTTTCAAGTGAATTTTTAGGTGTGTGTGTGTGGGGGGGGGGGGTCTCATTTCACATGGCTGGTACTGTTTCTGACCAAATATGCTCGTTGTCTTGGTCTTTATTAGCATTTGAAATCCAGACGGCTTTTGCCGTGTTACATACACATAAAATCAAGATTCACAGGCGATATTTCTGCTAATGTTACAAATATTCACACAATCATGAGAAATGTATGAGAAATGAATGTTTGACATTCTCAGCACCGCTTTCAGCATTTTCGTTGTTTTCAGTGGTTAAAATAAACTGTAAACTCACGTTTAAAGCGGAAGCTGTCAAGACGAAGCTGAAAATACAAAGGTGGAAAGCCAGTCTCATTTGTACTGTTCGTTGTTATTTTGTATATTACGGCCTGCCGTCATTCAGTGCACACAGGCAGCCCCCAGGAGCAGGAGTGGTTCTGGGTGATTTTTCATCTTCAAAACTTATTTAAATGTAATACAATTTTCCACTAGAGTCCAAAGACTCTAGTGCAAAAAATATCACACAAAGGTAATGCGCTTTCTAAACCGCTAGAGGCCACTATAAGCCACGTCCATAGGCTTGAATAGATAGATGGAAGAGAGAAACTACACGTACAATAATTATTCTAGTGTATTCGCTGGGTTAAAGAGAAACAAAGAAGTGAGCACGCAGCATTTTAAATCTTTTTGCAATTCACAGGCACAACTTTTGTTGTTTTTTTGTTTGTTTGTTTTTTGTTTGTTTGTTTTGTTTTGCTTTTAAACACAGGCTGCAGGAGAGGCACATCAGGCCCGGGCGTTCTTCCGTGTGGAAAAGAACCTTATGAAAGCCAAACCACAAAACAGTGGTTTCACTTTGGGCAAACACAGGTTTGAGGTGAAGGAACGGCTCGGCTATCGTAAAACGAACAATAATTATGTTTGTCGTGTTCACACGGCTTGATTAATGCCGTTGTGGTGGTCGTGACCTTTCATCACCGCTGGTAATTGCATTCGCTGCCAGTTGGGGACTTGCTAACGTCTTCACTCAGCGTTAATGACTTTGAATGGGATGGTAAATATTCACACTGTCTCTAACGCAAACATTAACAGGAACAAAGAAAGATTTCCACAAAGAAAACATTAACCATCGGTGGAAATCCAGAGCCAAGTTTAAAGTTAGCTCTTGGATTTGAGACTCTTGGGGGTGAGTTTATCTAAAACAAACAGGGTTGCAGATATTACGTGGATGCTGTTTGCAACTTCTTTCCTTGTTGAATTATAATATTTAACGTGCCCTTCGGATAGTATCGGACCAGTATTGAAGTGCCAGAGGTGTGACAACGTTCGGCTGCGTTTGTGTGCTCTAGCCTCCGTGGCATGCTGGAATTGGCGGGAAAAAAAAAAAAAAAAGAAGGTTGAACTCCTTGACTTTGTCTCCCGTCGGCGACTGAGGCTTCAGCTGAGGTTAGCAGAACGCCGCCATCGGGCTCTGTCTGGAGCACATGTGCGCGCCCTCACATACACAGCTATAAGCTTTATAAGGTGTCCGTCGTGGTCATGGAAACCCCATATCCTGAGCTGGAGGGGGAGATGCTGTGTGCCAAAAAAATGCCATGGTAACTTTTTTTTTTTTTTTCTGAAAGCCCGTTGCCCAGAAACCTTTGAGGCTTATTAAGTGAAACCAGTAGGGCGACAAATAGACAGGGAAAGACAGGGAAAGACAGAGAGAAAGAGAGAGAGAGAGAGAGAGGGAGAGAGGGAGAGAAGGATGAGAGTGTGTCCTGTTCCAGGACCAAAGTGGGTCTTTGTTTTAGAGAAGGGAACATTGTGAATCTGCACAGAGGAGGCATGGCTAGCCGGGTCACAGCGCCTTCGGTACATTTTCCCTGCGTAAATGAAAAGCCCAAATTTGCAGCGACTTGCGCCGATCTCGAATCAAAACACGTCAAACGGCCACATTAGCGCCTGACCTGCCTTTCTAACGGAGCCTTCACTGCATTGCAGTTTACGTGCTGCTCAAACGCGTGGCCCTTTCACAAGCCTGTGTGTTGTACCTGTGTGCGAAACGAGGGCCCCCGTGCACGTTTTTTTTTTTTTTTTTTTTTTTTTCGGGCGAGCGCGAGTGTGTGCTCGCGTGTGCGTTCCCTTGCTCTGTAATTAAATCAGGCCATTTCTCCTTGAGTTAGCGTGTGGCGCCAGAGGTGCTGCCCAGTGAGACAGTGTCAGGGTCTGCCAGTTTCATTAGGCCTGATGGATGACCTCATGACAAGCACTGCACTCACCTACACTTCAAAAAAGGAACGCACACCAACATAGGATGTGCGCGTGTGCGCATGTTCTTGAACTTGCTGCACATTGAGCGCTCAAATGCAACATTTTTGGGAAGTGAGGACATTTTCGTCCTGACAAATCCAAAGGACTGTTTGAGGGTTAAGTCTGAGGCCACGCAAGTCCCCGCGAAGATACAAATACGAGAATGTGTGTGTGTGTGTTTGTGTGTTTTGTGTGTGTGCACGGTGACACACACATGCGCCAACACAAACAACAGTGAGAATTTTTAATTTCATACCCCGTTCCCCGAAGCTACCCAGTGAGTTGCTGCGTGTGTGTATCCCAGTACTGTAATTGTGTCCACGTGTGTACAGCTTTCAATTACGCTTCTTCCACCCCCCCCCCCCCCATTTTTTCCACACGTGCGTTTCTGTGCGTCGCTCACCGAGTGCAGACCCCAGCACTTAGTTAGGATTTTTTTTTTTTTCCCTCCTCCTCCTTTTGGTGGCGATTTCCATATTGCCCGGGGTCATGTGGGCACAGTGCCCACTCCTGGTGCTGTGGGTGCCCGCTGAGGCGTGGGGAGATTAAAGCGGACGCACGGTGCCACAAAGGGGCCTGTCTAGTGCTTTTTAATTCCCCCAAATTATGGCCCGGTGCCAAGGCAGCTCCCCGCTATGGCAAACACTCCATAACTGGCACCGCGGCCACAGCTCAGTGAGATACAGTTGGAGGGACGGAAGCTGAAGAGCGGAGGAAAACATTCCCTCAGTCGCGCTTTCTTTTCTCACACTCGCTGGGCGTAGCACTTTGAGGGCTGTCTGGGTAAATCACTTCCACTTACATCCCGTTTTTCAGAATTGTCAGAGTCGCTCAGCTGGCGCCGTGAACATCTACGCATCTGCGTATCAGCATAGCCCCCCCAAGGGCGGTGGCACGCCACTAGAGAAACGGTAGCTGGACACCGCCGTTGATATTTTCGGGTGTCCTTCCACGTCCGTGCCCCCGGGGTAGTGGCGCGGCGCTAAAGCGCACTCGGGGGGTGGGGGGTGGGGGGTGCGCGCGTGTATGTCACGTCTCTCAGGCCCTTCTCTCCGACCGTCTCATCGGGATCCACTTCCTGGGGTGCCGAGCTGGCACGGGAACATCGGCTCAGAGTCCTGCCAGGGACCGCTGGGTGCATCACAGCATCTCTGATACCTCTGTGTCCCATCTCGTCCAGCGCGAGCCAGAGTTTTCATCACATCGTGGGGGTCACTCTGTAGAGTTTGTCACCATTTTACCTGCCCAGGCGTCGGTGGTGGAGATATGCACGAGGCGGGGAGAGAGGGGGGGCTTCTGGTGGTCGTGTCTGCCCGTGTGTACGTGTCTGCATACAAACGGCCGTGTTAATCTCTGTCTCTCGCAGCATCTGGAGCCTCAGCGCAGTTTAAAGGGCTGGACATGTCCGTGCAGAGCCAGGCCAGTGCGCACACACACGCGCGCACACACACACACACACACACGTGCGCACACACACTATCTGGGGCACCAGAAGGCCCAGGCAACACCAAGACAGAGGCTGCCCACTTTGGCACTGCGAGGTGGGGGCTGCGCTGGCACTTTGGGGGGAGAAAAACTTGGCAACAGCGCGAGCGGTAGGTGCTGGGATGAAGGCAGGGGAGGTATCGGGGGGATAGGTGGGGGGGGGGGTGTGTACGTTCGCTGTATATGAAGGGGAATCCAGCAGGGTTATGGGGAGTGAGGGGAGGAGGGGGTGGCTGGCAAATTATAATAACCCTGGGAAAATGCTCATACCCCTGAAGAGGAAAGTGTGTGCGTGTGTGTGTGTGCGTGCGTGTGTGTGTGAGAGTGTGCTCTATAAATGCTATAAATAAGCTCTTTTTCTAATTACAATGAAACAACTCATGACCTTTGGCTTCTTTTTTTTTTTTCTTCTTAATGGACGCTCCCCCGTTGCCGCGACGACCACTCCTAGAAAATTACAGGAGCGAAGCTGTGAAACCTACCTTTCTGAAACAATTACTTCTCTCCTTGTGGTCCTTCACAGTCACCCCAAAATAAACCCTGAACGTGTGTTATATGTCATCATATAATAATGCACTACTATAAAAGTGGTAATGACAGAGGTCCAACTGCTATTAAAAGAGCTAAAGGTTCAGAGAACATACACATACGGGAGGTAATAAAGCAATAGAAACGTCCACGATGGAATCGGCGCTCTGAGGTGGACTGAGACAGAAAAGTAGCAAGGGATAGAACAAGAAGAAGAAGCATATACAGGATATAAAAATGACTATCACCCTCCCTCGATGCCATCTGCACCCCCCTCACAAACACCCCGACATCGCCTGTGTTATCCCCTCCTTTCCTCTGTGTAGCATCACAGATGCCCATGTTGCCCTGCAACAGCTGTCTCACCATGTGCCCTACCAAGTGTTGCCACCCAATGGAGGGGAGAGGAAGTGAGGAGGAGGAGGAGGAGGAGGAGGAGGAGGAGGAGGAGGGAGGATCTGGGTGGAGAGGGACCAAGGGTGGGTGCTGAATTTGGAAAGGAGGGACCGGATCATGAATATTAATATTATTTTCCTCTTTCTCCTTATAAATGAGCTGTACACACGCGCGCGTTGGGGTCCTTTCTTTTTTTCTTTTTTTTTTTTTGTTAATGGCGTACTTCAGATTTCACACTCTGTCTGTTGTGCTTTCCCGTTTCTCTTCTCCTCTCGTTGGGTCCTGGATTCGTTTGAGGTGATGGCCAGCGCCCATGTTTCTCTCCCCCACGGTCACAAGAAACCCCCCCCTCACACCCCCCCACCCCACCCCCCTCACCCCCACCCGCCGGAAGCGAGGCGTCAGTTGAGTAGGCGCCTTCCCATTGGTGCAGCGCGTTAACGGCGTTCTTGGTCACCAATGACCAGGAGAGGGGCGCATGGTAACAATGTAACAGTGTAACTACCCTCTCCCCAATGCCGGGGGGGTTGGGGGGGGGGGTAGTTTCGGATGCAGAGCCCGGTCCAACAAGTCAGGTGCCGGATCCAAACTTGATCAGCGGCAGAACAAAATGGAGGGCTTGGACGCTGCGCCGCCATTTCGGGGCAAAATATTTTGAGAACGCAAGCCCAGCAGAGACAAACAGCCCAAAGCCATGGCAAGAAAATGACCCTGTTGATTTGTGTTTATCTGATTAAGGGGGAAGAAAGAGGGGGGGAAAACTCGCAAAATAATCAATAATTAACTGTACACTTGTGCCTTTTTAGAAACATAATGTGTTTTAAAGGTGCCACAATCGCGGCTAAGCCGCTCCAAATATTTATCCAATTACCCAAAATTCTTTCAAAGACCGACATCTGTGCTCACGGAGAGCGCCATACCTGTGACTTCCATTTTTATTTTGAATTTGGAAAAGTAAAGCGCCGAGGCGCGAAAGATGCCAGGACAGATGGATCCAAGTGCGGAGCACCATCCGAGAAATTGGTGCCACAAACCCGTCCCCTGTGGTCTGTACTGCATGCTGAATAAATGGAGCCCAGAGTCGGAGTCGCCCAAAAAAGGGAAAAACTAATAAAAAAAGTATACAAAAAGTACGCGAGGAGTTTTGAGTTGGTGGCACGGCGCCGTCCGTGTGTATTTGTTCTTTTAATTTTGAAGGGATGAA